>BOPP01000074.1:2206382-2236428 GCA_017312745.1 Gryllus bimaculatus
GAGGGCGACGGAAGTCGGCGGGAGGGTGACAACGACGCCGACGGTGACGGCGAGGGTGATGGCGAGGGCTAAAGCAATGGCTAGGGCGACAGCGCGGGCGAAACAAGGGCAAAAGCGAGCGTAAGGGCGAGGACGGCGTTGGCGGCGACGGTAGCAGGCGGCGGGGGCTGTGGAGGGGACGGCTGAAGCGCAGTAGCAGGAATCGTCGTAGCAGTGCGGAAAGAGATTAAATTGAAAACAACTCCGCGACAATGGAGCCGGCGCCGGTTTAATGAAGGAAACGCCGAGCCACAAGTTTCCTTCGGCGGCGGCGGCGGCGGCAGCTGTGTGAAGGCGGAGTCGGGCGCGGAGGCGGCGACTAAAAACGAGATAAAGTCTGTTGCGGTGTGGCGGAGGCGGCCCGAAACAAGAGATGCTTCCTTGGAAAACTCCGAGTACGAGGAAGGCGCCGTAGCTCAACGAGGTTCTGCGGTCTTGTTCAAGTTCGGGATCACGCCTGAGATTGGCGCATGCCGCGCCAGCGCCTGTCTAGTCACGCGGGTAAGTGAAGGTTGCATTTCCAGGAGAACGCCAGAACTCTTCGGAAGATCACGGAGAAGTGAGAAGCCTGGGCCAGAATCTCTCTCTGTTTGTAATTTTAAAAGAATACTATTACAATAAGTAATCCTTTAATCATTAAATAGTCAAATGTGTACATTTAACACAAATGTATTTATCAATGTGATATATTCTTCTCCAACTTTAGAAAATGAGTTAAAAGGCTAGTTAAGTTTCAATTGAATTTGAAATTTCTTACTGATTATTGATTTACTTACAGTTCAATTGGTCATCGGGGTTTATTTCTTGATGACGTACGCTAATGAACTACGTATTTAAATGTTTCAAGTACGTTTACGTTACTTCGTTCATTAGGTCAAATGTAATTCAATAGATTTTACGTCAAAATAAATTGAAAGTCACTTGGATCAATTTCAATCATAACGTGCGCATATAAGTGCCGACCACAACCATTCTCATATTCCGTGAGTTTTCTTCATTTTGTTACTTGTTTCTCATTCACATATTTACAGCAACAAAAGTCATTAAACATTAACTGCTTTTGGTATCCAAGATGTGAACTCTGCAAAACATGAATAATTTGAGCGTTAAAACGTAAGTACCACCTCGTCCTCAGGTACAAGTATTCTTCCACAAATTCTATATTGAATGTAACTGAAATAATGTCTTTTATAACAGCACTGTGAATTACTCTGATCTGAAAATGTTATTCATAATCATAGTTAATAGAAAGAAGAGTGAATATGTTGAAAAAAAACCCTTATGTTGAAAACCATAAATGATACTATAATTTGATATGTTTAAGTTATTATAATTTGATAAAAAATCACTTTAATAATAAAAGATTATGATTTTGATCTGTCAATAATCTTAACAAGCATGGTTTTCATATTTGAGCGGATATAGGAAACATCCAAGAGATAAAGTGTGTTATTTAGATATAATTATAATTGAAACGAATGAGTGCTCAACAGTAAACAGTTCTTATATTATTTCTAACTGGTGCAAGTTTCAAAAATTCAGAGAGTTCAACGAAAATGAGACATGCGCTATTATTTTAATTGCCCCTTGTTCTATTTGTGGAAAAACATTTTTTTAAATTGCAGGAGTTTGGGGGAAAATATTTTGTTTGATTTAATGTCAATTCAAAATTATGCAAAAACTTGTCGTTTTATTTCAAAAAAGAAAATGTACACAGTAATTTCTTTAAAAGCGTATTTTTTGTAAAAGATTTTGTTTACGGTAAAATTCTCTATCTTCAATATTGGATTTTGGAATGTTACGATTTCAAATTTTGGAAAATACAGTGAGTTTGCCGGTAATGGGACTAACACCTCCTTTGTTTGCCGTTTATTGATACACCCGAAGAGCAAATTAAAAAAACAACAAAAAAACTTGCACCGTTTTGATCAAATAATGATTGCCTGTATTTCAGCAAAAGTACGTGAGAAACTCTAATATTTTCGAAAAAGAGTTCACGATCAGTTTTTGACGGACATACTTCATTATTAAGGAAAATCCATATCTTCAATATTGTAAGAGTAGGAAGACGTCCAAAAGCGCTTACCAGTTGCAATTTTCAAAAATAAGAGATTTCAACGAAAATGACACCTGCGTCATTGTTTATCCTGTACAGAACCTATAAAGTTCATGTTTACAGAATGAAATCCATATTGAATTTCAAAGAAATTTTCCACAAATACATGTATTAGACATTTTTTTCATGTATCCAGACTTTCATTTCCCAACCCTTTGAAGGGATATTTATTTCACGAATTCAAAGTGAACGTCAAAATACGAAAGTTCATTACAAGAAGTGGGCTGAAAAGGATTTACTCAGCGCAGCTCCTGATTGTGGACACAAAGGTCCAGTCGTTATGTCAAACGTAGCGCAACGTCAGATCGCACGCTGGACAAAGCGAGGCGGCCTCATGGCAAATGAGAGAGCTCGGCCGAGGGGAGCGGGGAAGCCAGTGGCCACGCGCTCGAGCAGCAGCCAGGGAATTAATTGTACCCTGTCAGAAGCCCAATGCGCCTCGCTGCCACCCGTTGCGTTGCACGGCGGAGACGCACCTGGCAGCGGCTGGGGGTGGGAGCGGAGGGGAGGGAGAGGACGAGGACTAGGGGAAGGGCGAGGGCAAAGGGAAAGGCCAGGGCCAGGGCCAGGGCCAAGGCCAGGGCAAGGGCCAGGGCCAGGGCAAGGGCAAGGGCAAGGGCAAGGGCAAGGGTAACGGCAACGGCAAGGGCGATGGCGAGGGAGATCATGGCGAGGGTAAAAACGAGGCCACGGTTAAAAGTGAGGACAGGGACAGGGAGAGTGTGAGAGAGAGGACAAAGTAGGGGTGCAGTAAGGGTGAGGGGTGGCGGCGGGGGCGGGGGCGCAGGACGGGAGTCGGAAACCGAATTTCGGAAGAGAGAGAGAGAGAGAGAGAGAGAGAGAGAGAGAGAGAGAGAGAGAGAGAGAGAGAGAGCGAACCAGAGTTATAATAAGTTATGTCTTACATTGACATAATATTCTGCTCTGAGTGAAATATTTTGTGCGTATAGTGGTTGTTATGAATATTCCAATAATTGTAGAGTAGAATGTGCAAAAAATTAACATAAAACAAAATATGTAGAATTTGCACAAATTAACAAATGAAAAACGTACGAAGATATTTAACTGAACATGTGTAAAACAGAAATGAAAGCATAAAGAAATAGGAAAGTATGTTTTAACAATTACTTCCCCTCATAATCTCTGACACAGATGATGTGTGGAGTGGATGTCTGCCTAGGGAAGATGTATATCCGTATGGTAGCTGTGACCAAATACAGCCCGTGAGAATGCTAAAGAGCATTCTTGAAGTGGCGTAGCTTTCTGTATCACGACGTTCATTTGCAATACCGATAAAGAAAAGTTATGTAGTATATCTTGATAAAGCTAATTTTAACAGCGCATACCTAACAAATTCCGCTTGTAATAGTTTCTTTCTTATGTCGTCTCAACATTTTTTTGGAAACATAAAGGGCAATATTACTTCAGAATTCGCGTTTACGGGACGTCTCTAAAACGGAATTTGGTTTGCATAAGGGCTTGTACATAACGTTACCCTAAGAGTCGTTCGCCTTCACAAAAGAATAATCGCTTTCTGAAAGTATTTCTCCAAAATATTTCATAAATAATGAATAAACAAACATCATTGCCTCAAGGATATACGTAACATTTTTTTCAAAATTAGAGTAGCAAGAGTTTCAATCCGTGTATTTGTGACAAAGACTGCGTACAGAGTCGAAGAGAAAAGTGTGTGTCTGGAGTTGAGTTATGTAGTTCTGTGGCTTACGGCAATCTCTTTAATTCCAGGTCGAGCTGGCTAAGCTATTAAATACATTCACTCATACCAATTTGCAAAAGAGAAACAGAATTTTACTGTCGGTAAAAAAGCTTTAATATTATAAACAAAATGTATATTCAAAATTAATTTTAAAAATACAAGATGCATTTTTAATATTATATCAATTTTTTATATAACGATGATTTAAAGTTGGTTTAGTAATCTCGATCATGAAATTTGTGAGCAATATAATAGAATTTTACAGTGGTCCTACTTAATAGCTCATATTGAAAATTAAACTGAAAAAACAAAAATAGAAGAAGAATAAAAATATTCATCCTGAAAGCCTGTGCACACAATCTCAAGCGGTCAAAGCTTCCGGAGCTCGGCGCAGATGGGCAGAGGAAAAAGAGAAGAAGCCTTACGTCCATTGCGATCATGCGCACAGCGCCTCCTCAGCTGCGAAATACAAAGAAAGATGCCAGAGCATCGTGGTACGGATTGTAATATAAAATTTCCAAAGAGGTCTAATTTTATAGTCTTTAATCTAAACATCCTCAGCGAGAGATCGCTCGAGGAAGATTGTGAGTGCCATTAGTACACTCTATGGGACAAATGTAAACTTCTGCGGCAGTTTGATTTTGGCTCCGTCTAATCCATAAGCGACGCATAGAAAGCAACAAAGCGTTCTTTATACGTGTTAAATGGGCAGACTCAGAGCCAATGCGAAGATGGCTCACCAGATCAGAACGCGGCCCGCAGAGAGCACTCCGCCTTGGGCGCTAGTGGAGAGCATTGATGGAGCATTGAAGGAATAAATGCTCGTTCAAATGAATTACGTACTACAAAGAAAAATATTTTGGAGGAATGTAGATGTTTTATACAAAAAAATTAAGGTGGTTTTCCCTTCCTTTTCCTTTGGTAATGAGATACTGGCACTACCATACAAGCCGGCACTGATTGTAATCTAAAACTCCGAAGTGATCTAATTTTGTAGCCTTTAATCTAAAGAATAGATCTTGGGTATCGTGTGTTAGGCATGAGAATCGGGCATATTGTTTTCCTTTATGTACAACGACAATGAGTTGCCGGTTGCCAGAGTGCCTGTTGATTTCTTGATACTAAAATTTACCAAATCATGTATTTCCCATTAAATCTGTCTTATACAGCTCTGGGAGGTAATCCTCTGACCGTTAGTAGTAAATTTACGGGTTTTGTGTCAACGGAGTAGATGTAAATCGAATAAAGCTGTCATTTTTGCAGGATACAACATACAGAGAACAAATATAATGAGAAGATTCATTTGTCTATTTTGTTAACGTAAATGTTTGAGTAATATAAATAAATATTTGCTATCTAGTAAATTTCAATCTACGCAAGACAATTCCCATTGCAAATTGTTCTGAGCCAGTTTTTGATACAGGCAGGTGGGTTGATCCGCATCTTGCAATGTTCTTTTTAACCTGTAAGGTATCTTGCACTTTTTATGGGTTTGTAGCTAGTTTCTAATACCTTTATTTTGATAACCAATGCAATTAAATAATGTTAATACATTTTTTTCAGTATTTTGCTTACAGCACGTTTTAAATTAACAATGTTAAGGTTGTAGGACCCAACTAAAAGTCTCTGTGGCGTGCAAAGAAACACAAGTAAAGAATACCTATCAAAAGAAACAAATATCTAACAAACGACGGTTCTATTAGCAACATAGAGGTAACCGCCTTCCACAGCCGTAGAGAAGGCTCTTACAAGTGGAGAAGCGCAGCACAGACACCTCGGCTTAACGATACAGAGCTCCCATTTGGCGCAAAGTGGTAAATATCAGTTTGCAGCTTAATTGAAGTGGGTTTCGGAATTAAACGTGTAAATTTAATCCCGCCCTCGGGCCACCGCCCACCGCCCGTTGCGCGCTTGTCCCCGCCCCGCCCAGCAGGACCACGCCCCCACCCACCCGCCCAAGCCCACGCCCACGCCCACGCGCTGGCCCGTCTTGGCGCCTCGGCGGCGCGCCCGGGGGTTAGTTTTAATTAAAAATAAATAAATTATAGTACAGGGCTGGATATCAATTAGCGCGCCTCCAGCGGAGAATATATCGCCCTCGAATAAATCCATTTCCGGCACAGACGCCATCTCCGGCGCCGCCGGCTCGCTCCCGCCAAGGAATAATTATCCTCATTTGCTAACCAGCCGGCAGCGCGCGCGGTTCGATGGGGCGCTGCCGCGGGCCGCCGTGACTGGAAACAGGCGGGCGGGTTGGACGGCAGCGTTGCGGGGCGGGCCGCCGTGACTTGGGGCGGGCCCGCCGTGACTGGGGCGGGCCGCCGTGGACTGGGCGGCGGCGGGTCGGGGCTGGGGCGCGGCCGGGGCGGGGCGGGCGGGCGGGGCAGGGGCGGGCTAAAGGGCCGGGCGGCGTCGCGTAAAGCTGGCCGGGCGGGCGTTAAAGGGCCGGAGCGGGGTTAGGCGGGCAGGGGGAATGGATCAGAGTGGTGAGGAAGGAGGCACCGCCGCTCTGGCACTGTAGTCCTTGCTCCAAGCATCGAGGAGGGGCCAGGCGAGAGCAAGGTGGCGCATGGTGAAGGGGAGCGGCGTGGGTTAGGGCCAAGGGCAGACGACAGCGGACAGAGGGCAGATGAGAAAGGACAGAGATAGGAAGACGGAAATCGGACTATGGAAGGTGGAGGATGAAACATGTAGGATAGGAGAACGGAGGACGAAGAATCAAGTTCGGAGGACGGGCGTAGGAGAATGGTTTTAGAAGGATGGAGGTCGAAGGACGGAGCATGGAAGATGGAGCGTGGAATTACGAAGTCCCAGGATAGAGATTTCAGGACGAAGGGGAATGAAGGATGGAGGTTGGAGGGCGGTTCATGGAAGATAGAGGACAGAGGAAGGGGGAAGCAAGACTAATGGCTGAGGTAATGGGAAGTGGATGATGGAAGGAGGGAATGGAGAAGAGAATAGGATATATGAGAGATCAGATAATAGGACTTTGTTTCAGGGCAAGGTATGAGAACAGAAATTGAGATGTGGAGAATGAATGGAGGAATGGGAATAATGTCGGGCATATTCGTATTGGATGAACACTTATCGTATTTACTATCGTAACATCTCTCGAGACCCTCCTTGCCTCCTCCCTGCCCTTCCCCCCGCCCTCAGACTCTCCGGCGCGGCCAGGAAGGCGGTGCGCGCAGGAATCGCTTGATTTCTCTCCCTCCACCTCCGCCTCCCCCGCCCCACCTCCGCCGTCGTCGGTTTCGATCTGGTAAAGCAATATTTTACGTATTAGTATGTCTATTTAAAAATAGGTCAATTAGAAAAATAAGTTATGTGTAATTAACCTATTACAAAGTATGATTTTTAGTCAAATTAAATTATCCAGAATAGAACGAGTTAACTATTTTAATGTCATGTTTAAGGGCAAATGTTTTCAATATACCATATGCTTCAAAAAATTGGATTCAACTAAAACTAATCATTTTGTAGAAGAGCGTTTGAGCTGAACAGTCAATTTCGCTCAGAAAGACAAAGTGATTTTCCCTACCTACAAATGTTTTGTGCATGACCTCGAAACTATTTTCTCTAATAAAAATAGACGTTTTCATAAATATTTATGCAGATTACAAAATAACTACGATTTGGAGATCGTCAACTTTTTGTTGAGCCGACGATATTTAGTTGAGCGGAAAATACTACAAATAGTTTCGATAACTATGGATAAGAAGCCGAGTTTTTTCTATATATTTTGTATGTATATTTTCATTACCAGAAATAATGTTTTGATATTTCTTACGTAATATTTAAGAAACGTGACATAGGAATGTCAGTTTGAGTAGTATATGATTAACTGATTGTAGTGTTTCCGGGCGCCTCAACTGCTAAGGTCATTAGTCAAGTGTAGTCGTTGTTTTCCTCGGCAGGGACTCGAAGCACACGATCTCCCAGTCGGAGGCACTGCACCCGATGCCCTGAGCCATCTACGTCGGTGTGTGTATTTTACGATTTAATCGTTATTTATCATAACTGTGAATCAGATATGGTAAATGAAACGACTTTCAAAGAAGCCCTAACGAGACCTTTGCCTTGTTTGGTGAGTGCGGATCCTCTCGCTTTGCAGGGGAAAGGTTGTGAGGTGGCGAGGGCGGGCGCGCCCAGCAGCCCTGACCCGGGGACCTGGCTGGCGGCCAAATTGCGGCCTCCGATAACATCTCCCGAGGCCCTCCTTGCCCTTCCCCCCGCCCTCAGACCCTCCGGCGCGGCGAGGAAGGCGGTGCGCGCAGGAATCGTTTAATTCCTCTCTCCCTCCACCTCCACCCCCCCCCACCTCACCTCCGCCGTCGTCGGTTTCGATCTGGTAAAGCAATATTTTCCTTTTTAATATTCCAGAAATGGAACGGCTTAATCAGGAGTTATGTTGCCGATCTTGCTATGCAGGGGGCAGAGGGGGCAATCGTTTCTAATTCAATTTTCATACAGATCTGATCATCCAATGTGTTTCGTTTCCATTACACCAAACTGCTTGCTGCAGCGTTCCTTCATTTAAAATGTATAATTTTACTTTTCGAAGAATGGGCAAACGGTTCTTGATGATGAAGGCCATTTCAAATTTAAAGCAGGCGGAAGACGAAGCGGGCCGCGCTGGGAAAGGGCCCGGGCGTTGGGTTTATCGGGGGCCGCCGGAACTTTTCCAGGTCCGGGCGAGATTACTTCCATTTTTCGTGATAAAGCCGGCGCCGAGGAGAACAAAATTTAGCAGCGTTCGCAATACTCCCAGTCCATTGAGATAACGAATAGCGCCTAACCATCTTTTAAAATGTGCAACTCCAACGCTAAGCTGGCTATTGCCGTTCACGGACACATAAAAGAAACTTTCTGACGGTTTTATGTCACTGGAAAGCAGTGGCGCAAAGGCAGCAAACTCTTTTACTAACACGAAAAATTTCTTTGAGAATAATAATGCAAGCGAGATCTCAAATTTACGCTTTGAAATTCTTTTCAGGAATAAATGTTCATTAAATGACAAGATATGCTCTCAATTACCACGAGAAATGCTAAAGTACATGTCTTCTGTGCTCATAAATATTTTCCGTAGGTTTTTGTTTTCTTTATGAAGTAAGAGTGTAGAAAACATGAAAAATAAAAATTATGTTTTTTTTTCTCAAATATAAAGTACAAATTAGTGATCAGAAGCTCCATTATCTTATGTGCAACGAAACGCAAGATCGATAACAAGTACCTGGAAATTATTGATTTCATCCTTGTATTACATGGTTGATTGATTCTTTATCCGGATGAGGAATAAGAAATGATTGCGATTAAAGGGGTACACTGATAATCGGAAATGAATTTGCTTCCACAATTTTATTCTGAATTTGAGAATAAAACTACGTTCACAGACGTAATATTCGAAAAAAAATGTTTGAGGCCTACTTTAACATTATTTTCGTCTATACTTTGTGTCAAACCTTGGAGGTAAATAAGTTAAATAGCTTTACAAGTTTTTATCAATCACCGTCAGCTCTCAATTGTATGTACAAAATGTAAATACACGAACACATTAAATCGTTATAATACATTTTAAAAGTATGAAGATAGCGCGATACAAAATACTTGAAATATTATTTTAAACAAAGAGACCACGGAAATATCTTACAAGCAATTAAAATGGAAATTTCATCATGGTATATTTCCTTTATTGCCAAAATAAAATGACATTGTACAATGTTTCATTGAAATTATCTTCATAACTATACCTAAAACTTAAGCCAATATCCTAAACGTTATGAATCACTGATTGCAAATAAACCTCTGTGATATACTTTTCTAATGGGAAAATCTGAAGAATATAGTTAGGATGCTTCAATAATAAATATACGTTGAATACCCTTGACGTATGATTGTTCTACATACAGTATCAAAGTTATCGGGTGAAAAACTGAAATCTATAAAGAAAAATACTACGAAGGTTATGTTTTCTTGTTGACAGAACAGACATTGTTTTTACAAAATATGTTATCAACTGTTATCCTTATGAACACTTTTTCACTGGGTACATCGCATTTTATCGCAGAACTATTACGTACCATGTGCTTCACAGACGTGTTTCAGTAAGTAGATTCTGTGCACAGTCTTTAGGCTCTGTGGTACATTTCAATGAGACAAATTTCGCATCTGTCATGGCACAAATGTGTGCCCTTTAAAGGACAGACTGATTTTCAAAACCCATTTCTAAGCACATAATGCCAGTCAACACTCAGGAGTGTTTATTGTTCTTGTTTTAATCAATGCAACCACCAGAAAACAAGTAGAGCACTTCGATTCATAAAAAAATATTGTAGGATTGTGAAATGTTATGATCATTCGTTCAGTAAATATACGAAATTAATTTTTTTCGTTATCAGTTAAAACTGAGAAATCTGCGGTGGCATCTAAAAACCTACAAAACTTGTGTATTTTTTAAAAGTATGATTTTATTATGTACATGACGACCTTAGAGCTTCTCAGCTGTGTCATTGTCACTCACTTTTATACCTTCCTGCAAACAATTGCCGATGCCACACTACAGAGTACATGCGAGACAAAGAATAACTAAAGCTCGTCATTCTATGTTGGGTCTTATTGTTTGAACAATATAACTTTACCACATCAAAAACGCTGATCCTAAAATACATTAAACTGCTTTTTTACATAATTCATCAATTTCAGAATTAACTGACAATAAACATAATTGCTGTATTTAACAAAACGGGTTGTCATTCGAAATAAAGCGAGTCATTCGCGATAAACGTATTTACTATTCGTTTATCCTTAAAAGCGGACTAATCCTTGAAAACAGCGAAGAGAAAAAGCAATGATAAGCTACATGTTTTCCCCTCACATTCTTATAACAGATTCTTCCGCACCGGTGTAGAGCAGACAGAATGAGGTCGTCAGCAAAAAGATTGTCATAAAATGTTCCGCGCCAGAAAACGGGTATAAAAGTGGTCAGAACACCACTTAACAGCAGGGCGCCGGGCTGGGGGGCTCGGGGTGGGGTGGTGGAAGTGGAGTGGGGAGAGGATAGGCGGACAATGCTGCCGCATCTATAATTCTCGCTCGGAACCGCCCCGTGCCTCGCGCCCACTTCGCTTCGCACGCCAAAAAATTAATCTCGTTTAGTCGAAGAACCGGACTCTCGCTGCCTGAATCAGTGGCTCGAGAAGATAGCAACGCGAGTGCATGGGTGGGCGGAAAGGTGGCGAGGAAAAGAGAGAGAAGTTTGGGGGCTGGAATGCGTTGGGTTTTTTTTTTGTGAGGGGTGGGGGCGATTGCCCAGCACTGGATGTTGGACTTGAGAAAGATGGGGCAGAGGGCCCGGGGCAGGAGGACAGGGACAATGGACATGGTGGCGGGGAAGCTAAGGGGGCAGTGGGCTGGGGCGGGGGCCGGGTGGCCGGGGGCAGGGGAAGAGGGGACGTGGGATATGGGACAGTGGACAGCGGGCAGAGGGGCAGGGAGCAGAGGGCAGTGTGCCGTGGCTCCCCCGAAAATTCTGAGAGTGACCTCGTTGCCCCACGTATTAAAACTTTTTATTTCAGTAAATATAATGCATTCCTAATTTATGACCCTTTTCAAGTTGGCAAATTGGTGAATTGACACATGACATTTGGGGAAGAGTTTCTCCAAACCAATAAACCAACTTCACATGATGTGTATTATGGTTTATATTTCATTTTGTAGAAAAATAAGTAAATTTTTAAATAAAAAAAGGTTAGTAGTAAATGGAGTCTCTCGGGAGGTAAACTGTGGTCGAAATTGTAGGTGGTCTCCTTTCTTGTTTCAGTCTGCGCACGCCTGTAGTTGTGGCGAACCTAAGGCGAGTTGGGAGTAAGTCAAATGACAAATACAGCGAAAGTGGATGGTGATAAATTCAGAGAGACACTAAAAAAGACGTATCACTGGCATACACGTTATCACATCATTGGATGTGTGCGAAGGTCTGACAAGTTTCAGGAACGCTTCGACAGTCGAATATGAGCGGAGGCGGCGAAGCCGGGTGGTCAAGGTAGTGGAGGTGACAGAGGCGGGTTGTCACAGGGAGGAGTAGTCGGGGGGGGGGATTGGTCGGAGAGGAGTGGTTGGAGTGGCGGTCGAGGAGGCGGGCAGTGGGAGGAGCGGACGGCCCGAGGGGCGGTCGGTCGCAGGGGCGGCAGTGAGAGGAGAGATCCAACAGGCAGAAGGTGGGAGGGACGTTTGATGGTTGGAGGGGGGAGGGCCAAGGGTCGAGCGGCCGCAGGTGGAGGGGCCGCTCGGAAACGCAGCCCTTGTCAGCTGGGCGTAGCGCCGTACCTCGCGCGCATGTTAATTAGTCGGTTGGCTCGCAAAAATGAACACGCTTTTTTGACAGGGAACACGATACGGGGGCCCCCGCCGCTCCCTCCCCGCGCTGTCATAAATCTGCGACGCAGCACAATGGGGGCCGTGGAGGGGGCGGCGGGGTGGAGAACACGGCCGGCGAGCGTGGGTTGTCCCAGGCACGCCGTTTCGTGCATCTTACAACAAATCTATAAACACAATCACCGTTACCTCGTGCACTTCACTACTACATCACCGTCATCATCTCTTGCACCACTTCCAATCAAACCACACCACCATCATTAATTCCATCTTTTTTTTAGAAGACTCCTCTGGATAAAAATCCAACCTTTGATGTCGTACGTACAAAATGTTACCTTTGTAGATTTATATTTAATTTTTTATCGCTCATAAGCGTATTTTTTCTGTGAACTCACCGTTCGCTGGAAGTTAAATTTTCATTACCTTCTCGTTTTTCATCTTCATTTTAAATACTTGCATTTCTTATCACGCCCATAAAGTAATAAGTAATATACATTTTGTACTTATTATTGAGAAATAATGGTTCGGTTCCTTCACATTCAATTCCACGAGTGTTCATTTACACAAACTATCTACCAAACTTTTTTTGTCCACTGGCAAATAATCAAATTCTTAAAAATGCGGATAGAATACAAGTCTTGAAAAGAAAGAAAATAATGGTAAATTTGGTATTATTTTCTTAATAAATAATTTTTGCACTCCACGTTTGGATCGAAAGAGTTAATTATTATCTGCCTGGCATCCGAAACCGCACCGTTCACAGTTGTGTGCGCCCGCCCATTCCTTGCGGTTGCAATAATATCCACTCTGCGTGCATGCAGTTGACAGCTCTTCCAACGGAGGCTGATTGGAAAATTCCGTAACGTGAAGCTATCACGTTGTACATTCAGTGGAAAGGCCTGCTTTAGTCCAAGTGTAATTGCGACGGAAGGCGCCTAGTGAGTAGAGTCAAACGTCCCGACGTTCTTTCCCTGTTCACCTCTGCTAGGGTCAGGCTGTAGAGCCACAACTGTGGTCGAAGCGGGGACAAGGGCATGGCGCACCCCCCTCCGAAGCCCATCGCGCGTGAACGAGGCCGGAGCGCCCGCCGTGGCCACGGCGTCGAACCCCGCGCAGGCCACGCGAGGGCCCCTGCTCAGGGCCCGCTCACTCACGACGAGTCGCTCATGCAACGAGGTAAGGACACTAAAAGAAAATTCTCGAAATAGCCACCAATGGCTGGGATTATAACGAAGGCGTCATCGCATTTCGCAGTTCATTACACGCTCATGCGCTCCACGTGGCGGCCTTTTTGAAAGACTAGTCATTGTTGGGGGCCTTGAAAGACAACAATGTTTCTCTATCCAAAAGTACAAACATTTTCTATCTCACGACTTCCTTTTTACGTAAGAAATCGGTCTCGTAAAATCTCCAACCAAGAATTAAACATTGTTGCGTTATTTATTTCTTTGTCATCACGTTAATATTTCATAAACCATTAAACCATTTGGATAAGCTTGTTTGGGATTACTCCATCGATATTATGCGCAGGTCTGTTATTGTTGTGTTATTTACTATGAGGCTTCGAACAAACATCCAAAGAGTTAAAAAAAGTTATAAATTAAATTGTAGTGTGCAAAGAATGCATTCAGTGTTACGTTCTATGGTATGGAACTCTATGGTACTGAGCGGAAGTATTGTAATACGTCTGAATTTGTATCAGTATTTACATGACTAATTTTCAATGCGCGCAAAAATTAAAAATAAACTACGTAGATTCCGGTCATGTAGGTGGTGTCTTTAGCTCTGTTAGATACCCAGGAACTCCTGAAAAGCCTAAACACAAAGAAATAGTTTTGATTGACTGAAAATGCAAATACTTGATTGCGTTGTTTCGCATAATCTCATTCTGCGCATGCCGACTGAAGAACCATATCCAGTGCGTGACTGCTTGCGGAACAGGTGACGTCATGCGACGGCAGGATTCCAAGGAAGAGACCGTCCGCCATAAATATTTGCTATTCACGTGTTGCGTCATGCAACACCAGCTTTTTATTTTTTAGTACGTAAAGAACTGTTATCATTTTAGATACTATTCCAGGTTACTGTAGTGTTCATGAATATTGTTTTTTTAGGTTTCACATATTCTTTTTTACAATAATATTTTATTTGTTGTTCTTGAGAAGTGCTATCTTTTGGAAACTCATTTTGTTGATTTTTCAGCTGCAGTCCACTAGTTCGGGATATTTCATATCCCTCTATATCTATTCTTCCACTATTCCACGACTGACGATGTTATAAGTAGGTTAAATATTAAATCTACTCCAGGTTGCAACCGACGTCCTAAGGAGCAGATCTTGGGACCTACGGTACCTCTACAATACAATATGTGGGCTGTTCGAAATTTAAAAAAAAATATAAAACAAACTTCCGAGTATTTTCAATGACCTGAGAGTTTAGCCAAGTTCTTACACAAATTCTACGGAACGAATTTCAGAGCTCCGATACCTATCGGGGCGACCTATTATTTGACGCTCCACATTCGTCTGTTCTCGATTTCCAACCTTGCAATTTAGGCGTTTCTCTGCCTCCTTGGTTACGTTTTAATCGCACGGCACAGACACATCTACAAGTAGACACGTATTTTCTCCAAATCTCGAGTAACAATATTCGATTTCTTTGCCGCTATTTTGCGATCAGTTTGATTGGGAATATCTCGATTACGAATATTAAGTATTATTATTAATATTATCATTATTATTATTATTATTATTATTATTATTATTATTGTATGGGTGTACATTTAATATTACATTGGCCATGGCATGTGATCTTCTGTACTTCAAAACTCGAAAACGCCGTGTCTTTGAAATCAAGGCCCCACTCGCGACTAGTCCGCCAACGGGGCCGCCACGTGGCGCGCATGCGCGAGTAATGAACTGCGAAATGCGATGACGATGTTAAACAACCATAGGCTGCTGCTGGCGGCGCGGGGCCAACCATTTGCCTTTCGCCCGCGTTGTTGGCCGCGAGGGGAGAAGTGGGCGGCGGGTGGAGAGTTGCGTGAGTGGGGTCTGCAATCAGAACGCTCGCGGTCGCGTATGGGATACCAATAGACTTTGGAAATTTATTCAAAATTGATTGCGAAAATAATAATAACCAGCAGGTTCTCAAAGGACAACATTATGAAGTAGATTCAACATACAGCAATTCAGTTAACCCGGAAATCATTTAACAGTCATTTGCCCTTCGACTGTGAAACGTTGGAATTCACAAAAGCCGGAAAGCGTAAATTGCGCTGGTTTACTATGTTTTATTGTGCTGAATAAGTTTCAGTTTCATTCACACTTTAATTTTGGATACCAGTGATACAATTTTATATCTAACTTCTGGTACTTCGTAATATGTTTAATCATTGAACCCCTAATTCCCTACATCCACTTAAGGCTTCGAATGTCACTTACACCAAAACAAAAGAACAATGTCCACATCGGGAAAATGAATCCTTTTCGCGGCGAGCAAAGAAACAAAAAAATACTGAAATCTGATTATATTTGCTGTGCAGCCTAGATGAAAGCAAGACACTACAAAGCCAATCGTCATTGCATGGAAAGGTCTCGGCGTTAATGATGTTCTCGCGCTCTTGGGTCGCTGCCGACGAGCGCGCCGGTCGCCGTAGGGTAAGCCGTTGTCGCGGTAGGCGAGCGGTCAGGGACGGGACGCGGAGGGGGGGGGGGGTGAAGCGCCCGTGTATCGCCCGGGGCGAGGCCTGTCGCCCGCCGGCTGTGGCGCGCGGGCGGGCGTTCGTTTTCATTCAGCGAGTACACAGCAGGGCGCATTCTGTAATGAGGCCGACGAATCAGCCGCCCGGGATAATAGGTTGTTTGTCTACGCAGCACCGAGTGGGGGGGGCGGAGGTTTTATGGAATTAGCTTACACTATATTCTGTTTAATATTTCCATATACTAGAAGCTTGTATGTATGATTACAACAGGAATGCATGGGGAGGAACATATGTGTGGTGAAATCATGTGATGTTGAAAGAAGTAATTTCTTTAGAAATTACTTACAATGTAGCACCACATTTGCATTGAACATATTTTTTATTTACTCTTTATTGTTGCGATTAGATATTTGGAAAATAAATGATTCCGAATTACTTTGTCTTTATTGCAGTGTACATTACTTACTTTCTCTAGCTTCGAGTTACAGGATATTAATAAATTATGGCATTTTCACTTAATTATTAACTCAGATGATCACGATATCCTTTCGAAGGTTACGCCGAGTAAAGACAGGATTTTTCTACCTTAGTTTCATTCTGCCAATGGGGACGGGGTAATACTTTGGATCTGTGTTGTGTTACTGTTGGGTTATTAACATTATATTTAAGTGACCACAGTATTAATATGTTGTTAACAATTTTTTCGTAGTTATGTTAACTTTGATGTAGTATAAGCATAAAACAATAGCATAAAATTATCACTTGTTATACACAAGTTTATTATATATTAACAATATATAATTGTGGTGTGTGGTGTGTAGATTTGCGTAGAAAGTAGAAATCGCGTTATGAGCATATTAATTCTATCACTATGTTATATTTCTATTACAATATATTTGTGTTCCGGTATTCGCAAACGTACGCACGATTGTAGAATAATTTAGTATTGGAACTGCCTATTGTGTGTAGTAGTTGGGCTTTTAAGGTAGGAAGCAAATACGATTTTGGGACGGACGTATTGTAGAAGATGCTGCGAGGGCGGGAGTGAGGATGGGTTTGGGGGTGGGCCGGGGCAGGGAACGGCACCGCGTGGAACACGTTGCGGGGAGGAACAAGTGAGGGAACGGGGTAAAACTCAGCGCGAGGGGCAGGAGTGGGGGAAGGGTCTTGGGAAAAGTAGGAAAGAAACGACGACGGGCAAGTAATACTGGTCGATGATGTCGCGGCATACGGGGAGCCCGCGATGGTAGTGAGCCTGACTGAGAGCAGGGACGGGCAAGAGTGCGGCCCTGGCGGGCGGTGCGCATGGAGTTTCCTGGAACGCCGTGCGAAGGGCGAGGGAAGAGTTGCTGCAAGCGCAGAAGAGGAGGCCGGCGATAGTGGCGATGAGCCAGAAAGAAAGCGACACGGGGTAAGCAGCCATGACGACGAGAGGATTACACGGCCGAGAGGCATGGTAAGGCGGGCGGGGGTGAAGGCAGGGCGCGAGCGCGGCGACGAGCGCATAGGGTGTCGGCGGTGCGCCGGGTAGGAAAGCGAGACAGGACGCCGGCGGGTGGGTGGTTAAACGCGGTAATGTGGCGCCGCGGGCGGAGGTGCGGGGGGGGGCGGGCCGGGGGTGTGCGGCGCTGCGAGAGCGGCACCACGGGCGAGCTGGGAGTCAGTCGGCGGAGGGGGCAACTTGGCGGGGATGATGCGTTCAGGTGGCGAGACGGGCGCTGGTTGGGGGCGGAGGGCACGAGCGGGGCGGTGGGAACGGGGTCGGGGACTGAGGCGAGGGTGGTAGGCAATCGGCGAGGGCGGCGCGGGTGCGGGTGCAGAGGTGGCGGGGGGCCGTGCGGCCGACGGTGGTGCTGCAGCGCAATCGCAACGCGTGCGCTTTCGGCCCTTAATTAATGACGTGTTTTTATTGACATATTTATCGCTTTTGCGAGCGCTGTTGCGCCGTTTTGCCGCCGGATTGCGCGCGTAAGCTGCTCGCAGGCGACGGAGAGCGCGGAGGCGGACAGCGAAGCTGCTTGGACGTATGGATACTCACAGCGACCACAGACACAGAGCTTTCGTATACAAATATATTTATTAACAAGAAAACAAAACAAATATATACACTTAATAATCTACTTACACCCTAGCTCTGAAGACCTTCTAATCCCTGATCGCGGGGGGAGCGATCCAAAACCCGATTGAAGATGGTTTTGATTGTGGCATTCGCCACTCCACTTTGAAGCGCGCACAATAGCCTAGCTTCCGTGACCGGGATGTCACCGCTGGGACACAAGTCCGTTCTGGGGGCACTAACGGGCTGGTTTGCCTCGA
The DNA here is from genome assembly GCA_017312745.1 of Gryllus bimaculatus. NCBI lineage: Eukaryota > Metazoa > Arthropoda > Insecta > Orthoptera > Gryllidae > Gryllus > Gryllus bimaculatus. The sequence continues at coordinate 2,224,647 of BOPP01000074.1, forward strand.
TCGCAGGAGCGATCTTATCCGATTGAGAATCGCGCCTGAATCGTGGCACTCAACCACTCTTCACCTCGGAGGCACGCACAAGCATCGCTCCCCCGTGACCGGCAGTCACCCGAAGGACATAAAGTTCGCAGGCTTCGTCAACTAATGACTCCAGCCTCGCGAGCCTGGCTCGCAATGCACCGCTTGGCGCCAAGTTTGTTGCACACGCACGAGGTTCTCCACGGTCTCCAGAACCCATCCACTGGCTCGTGTACACTCTGTTATATAGGCCAGAGCGCCACGTGACCTACTACTCAACGCCACCTCCTCGCCTTGTTATAAACAGTGAAAACTTCTATAAGCCGGAAGACCCAAAGCATTGTGTCTCCTGTCCGCGTTCTTCCCTTTACGGAAAAACTTACTTCCTGTGGCAAGGCTAATCACTCTGCCAAAGCGTCCAAAATAGATGCCACAGAGGCGCGCCGCGCCTAATACGTTACACTTGTCCTGGAGTTCCACTCCCTCCTCCACCGAGCACCTATGGAGCAGGCGCGCCGGGGTGGGATATATGAGTGAAACGGGATGGTAGTGGAACTGGAGCACATGTGAGCGTCAATGTATGGGTTAACTCCGGGTTACAGACGTGTAGCGTGGTGTTGTAGATCTATTCACGTCACATTATCCATTTACTTTTGTCTGGTACATTGGTTTTAATGTTAAGGGAAGATACTTAAGTTTTGAAGTCACGAACTTTTAAGAACAAGGAATAAATTGACACAAGAATCATTGAAAATCAGAAGAATACTTTCAAATCAAAAACTACGAATCAACAGTTTAAATGATTCACAGAGTGCTGATCAAGCAAATGGCAGAGAATTGTAGAGCAAATGAGAAACTTTAACGTTTTTCTGCACAAAGAAAAAATATCGCTTACGCGTTACAAAACTATCCACTCCTTGTTCCATTTTTTTAAGTAGAAGGTTATCTGTTCGCAAATCATTTTAAAAATTATATTATTCATCAAAGTGCAGCATCTGCAACCACATGAGAAATATTTTTTGGTAACATAATAAAGTGGCGCATTCCCAATAAATTTGATGGTTACTTAACCATTGATAATGGAAAACTAATACATTTCTCATGATTAGAAAAGACGACCAACACAAAAGAATATATTAAAAAGGTAATATTCATTCTAGTTCTTCATTTTAAATATAACGCAGGTATAAGAAAATTAATTTGGAACTTCATTCTTCTTGCAACAGGACTGTAGATTACACACAGATCTTCGTTGTTACCTTAAAAACAATTTTAAAGATAAAATATATCATATCATAAAAACGATTTTATTTGGTCTATCTAAAATTCAAAGAACATGAAAGAACAATACTACTTATTCTGTATTATGCACGCCTACATACCTTTCGAAAAATTCTCAAAGTACGAAACGAGATATTGTCACGTGTTTCCGAATGGCCTAATCTCCGCTCAAATACCCTCCCTTTCCAGGCCATTGCAACTGTTTCCACTAACTATCTAACTAGAGAAAATTGAAAAAAATATCATTTTTTGTGGTCATTGAATTTGAGAAATATTTCCACATTAGTCGATGTTCTGAGAAAAAAAATGCATCCTTCGATGCACACCCTTTTAGTGTGTTCCCTGACGTCCCATCCCATCCCCGCCCGGAAGCGATACTAGTGCCATCCACCGCGCGCTGTCGAGAACAAAATAATCCGCGCGGCGCCGACTGCAGCTGCAGTCGTGGAAGAGAAAGGGCGCGAGTGACGTCACCAGAGCTGCTTTTGGCAGCGCGCCGGACGGCTGGGGCGTCCGGGGACACAAAGTGTCGGCAGAGGACGCGATAGCCGTGGGGAGGGGTGGGGGGGGGAGGGGGAGGGGGAGGGGAGGGGATGAATGCGGGGCGGCAGTGGAGCGTGTGGCAGCGCTGGCAGCGGCGAAAATTATTTAATTACGAGCCTTCGAGCGCCGCGGCGCGGCGGCGAGATACCCGGCAGCGGCGCGGTATCTGCGCCTCACGCTACGTCACGCTGACTGACGTCACGGTTCAATTAACCCCGGAGGGCTGGCGGGGGCGCCGCGAAGTCGGCGAGAGCGCTGGCGGGGAGAGTGGGGCGGGGCAGAGAGGGGCTGCGCGGCGCGAGGATTGACCGAGGCAGTGACAGACAGCCTGGAGAGAACTGCACGAAGAGACCCTAGGCTCCCAAGCGGCGGCGCAGGCGACGGCAGAGACCTCTGTCACAGGCCCGACGCCGCGACTGAGGCTCCACTTTAACGGAACTGACACTACCATCCCCTACGACTTCTTTGGGGGCCATTCAAAAATGCTTTCTCTTTTATGGGAAGGAAAAGGCTTCCCCGATTATGACGAAAATTAAAGAAGGTGTCGGGGAAGTTGAAACTAAGGGAAAGTTCTCACAGTTATGTGCATGCGCTCTGTCACACAAGAAAAGCAATTCTGCAACCACAAATCATTTCCTAAGCTCTTCGTAGTTATGCTTTTGCTGTGATATTATATCAATAGATGCTTTTAATAACTTAAGAAAATTTTATCCTTGAGCTTATATTTGATGGTTGCTGTACTGATTATCTTGCTGTACCGTTTGAAAAATGACATACATGTTCAAATGATCAATTATGAGCTAAAATACTTAATTCTAATTTGAATTATATAAATGGAGTTAATTGAATTAAGAGCAATATTTATTTGCATTACAAAATTTAAAATACATGGAAATTGCTAATACTCTTTTGTCGTATTACGTCTACTCTGTTATGGCTGGCTATAACTCTATCTCGTAGTTAGGTTTCTTCTAATCTTATTTGGTGTTAAAAAAATCGATATCTCTCATTGCATTTCATGGTCCACCTATTTTGCTATCAAGCAAATAGCATGAATTTGTGATCAACTAAATCAGCAATCCTTTGTAGGGATGTCGTTCCAAATGTTTTTCCTGCATTTTGAGCTGCACGAATAATAAAAACCGGCAATCGGCTGCTAAAATTGCGGGCGAGGGCGGCTAGTGCAATTGCAGCATCGCGGTTCGTGCGGACGAGTGGCGGAGCACAAAGGGAACTGTCGGAACTGCACCCTCTAGCGTCAACGAGCCGAAGCTGCATTTGACCGCGGTGGCGTCTCCAATCCAACAATAATTAGTATAATAATCGCAAGAGAGCGAATGCGACGTTCGTGGGATGGATTTGGCCGTTTGACCGACGCGGACATCTCATTTTTATATTCTTCGGGTACAATGGTTCACCAACAATATTATTATACTGCAACATAACGTTGGAAAAGTGTATGTCGTGCGGAAAAAAAAATTAAATGCTTGTTTTTTCTCTTCGCGATCTTTTCTGAAACTACCTAGCAGGTTTTCTTACTTTTCAGAGATTATTATTATTATTATTATTATTATTATTATTAGATCAACGAGGATAGACCACATCAGGATGGAGACCAGTCCATCGCCCAGTGTAGGAAGGATCGCGTTAATCTGGCATTCGTCTGGAAGAAAAACGCACACTACGAACACTACCATTCAGAGCATTCTTCCTACACTCTGGATCCTGGAAGGCGCCACAAGCTCAACAACTCGCTCACCCAAGGACATTTCCTACACCCGAACGGGATAAACCTATTTCAAAGCTTCGGCTTTGGTACATTGAGGTAAAATTTTCAGAAACTGATGAAGAAGAAGCTATTGAAGAATGGAGGTGTCTAAGAAATTGAAAAGTGCTTAAAAATACTTAACCGTACGGTACACGCGATTGTGAAAGTCATTCGAGACTACACGGCGATCTCCCAAATATATACGAATTTCTGAGCTTCATAAACTGACCAGGGTGTTTCGCATACAAACACACAAAACCTTTACTGTCACCTAGATTTCAAATCTTTGTTATGTTTAACAATATTAAGAACAAGATACATGTTTGTGTTGAAACTGTATCAATTGTAAATTATACTAAACGATCCGAGCTGAAGGATGCTGCAACGCGAACGGTTTCAGTGAGATTAGATTGTCGGAGACAGGATCCAGCCTACAAGCAGGAAGCTAAGTCACGTGAGAACAATACCAGAGGTTTCGGGCGGAGTGTTGAGAAATGTGTGTGACACTATCGATGGGAGAACAACTCAATCATGTGAAAAATCGCCGTGTATGCTATAAGACTGACGAACGCACACACAAATTTGAAAACATGCCCAAAACCTACAATATCTTAAATTTTCGATACAGAGAAGATACATGTTCCTACGAATGCAATACTCGGTCACAAGGCAAACATTACAAAAGTTCTAAATTCTGATATTTGACATTACCTAAGGATGCTGACCGCAGACAGTATAACGGTAGTGCTCAAAAAACTCACCTAAAGAAAAAGGGCATTCTGTATTTTCCTAATCCCATCTGCTCTCAAAAAATTTAAACAAATATTAGTATAATTGGTTATCACATATTGTATGTAGATTATATGACGTCTATGATTCCAATACCTTCATAACGTCCTCGATTTTTGCAAATCAAATGGTGTGTTTTCCGGATTATATTGCAGATTACAACTGTGAGAAAGGTGATGCAGTTTGTTTAGCACAACAGTATATAAAAATAACAAAACCTTACAAGAGATAGATCTAACAATGGCGCTCTTAGACAAGAGACGGGAACGTATAAAAATGGCGTAATCAGAAAAGAGTTTTTTTTTAAATGTGGCTCAAGAGACAGACCATCTAACATGGCACGCCGGAAAACGACGGTTCATCTAAAAATGCCGCCTCCGGCAAAGACACCGACGATCTACAACTTCCGATACCGGAAAATTCACTAACCTAAAATAGATACGTCCAGACAAGAGACAGAGGCATTAAAAATGCCCCGCCCCGGCAGGAACAGCTCACGTGGTGGCGCCCGCAGGCAAGAGAAGCGCTGGCGGCCTCTCTCTTCGGACTGAGCGGCGGGCGCCTCGCGCAGATCCCCAGAGCCCGCACACAAAGCGCAGCGGCGGGGGCGACCGAAATTTCATCCCGGTTAAATATTTCCATTCGGATTAATCGAGGCTCCCCTATCGCTGGCTAATTGAGGGGAGGTATAAATAATTAAGCGCCCCCGCGGTCCCGCCCGTCCCCCGCCCCCGAGGTGAACCACGCGCACACCGCAGTGGCGGCGGTGGGGTGGGGGCGGCCACCCCAACGCCAAAACCACCTCCTTCCCGCCCCCCATGCGATGCGGAAGAGCCACTGTGCTCATGGTTTCTCCCGACTCGCGACGAATGAATAAAGAGTTCTTGTGCAAGAGCAGAACGGTGTCGCGGGTGTGTTAAAGGAATTTTAAAGATACCCGCAATGGACAAGTAAAGTGACGTCTCAAAATTGCCTTTTTTGCAGAACGACGGTCTTATTTCAAGCGGAAGCTTTCATTCGCGTCCAAAGATTAAACACTGGCTGACTTGTGGACTATTATATTTAAAGCGTGTGTACTAAAATAAAGGTAATATTTTCTAAATATATTTAATGTAACTAACAAAATCTACAATCAAACACAATCCCTTTTTTTGCGTTCGCGCAGTCAAGTAAAAATGAGGATTTTTGAAATGTGTTGCTTTTATTTGTATTATCAAAATACTGAAATCCAAAAGATATTTCACTTATAACTGATACAGATAATATTTCTAAACAAATAATACCCATATACTTTGCAGTGATCAGATAAAAAAATTAAATTTATATTATTATTCTAATGAGATTGATGATTCTAAAGTTTCATGTGAAACGCGTCCATAGTTTTTCTTCTTTCATCAGTATTTCGTTGCTCTTTTGTTTCGGATATTTGATGTTTATTATACGTCGCGTTCTTTCAAGAGGTCTCTCTTCCCCATATTCATTGAGCTTTCTTGTACATGCGTTCTAAGTTGACTTAAATATATTTAATTTCTCTTTACATACATACAATAAATACTGGAAGATTTTATTATTTATTGACAGAAAGTTTATATTTGAATATTTGATTTTTCTGTCGAAAATGGAAAAAAAACCTGAGTGAGCTTATTATAGAATGAATTAACAACTTCAGAATATGAAAATACTCGTAGATCATAAAAAATGTCAGCGAAAGTTTTATCAAAATTCATTAGGTCAGCTAAGAACTGATGCATGTAGTTAACCTTCCGCCGATAGTGACTTCGCGCAGTGCACAAAAGAGAATCGCTCTAGTTTCCGACTGGAAATGGGAGCGTTGTCCCTCTGAATGTTTCGGTGGTCTACGGAATTACAATCCCTGAGTACTTGGACTAACTGGTAATTGACATTTCAAGCAATTGACGTTACCATTATGGGCACTTTCCAGCCATCACGTGGATGGCGATCGCTGCGAATTAGCCCAGGTACTAGCGCTGAAGAGGAGTTGGTTGCGGGGCGAGGGTTGAGGAGACTATGGGGGTGAGACGGCTAGAGAACGGAAAGGGTGCGGGGACGAAGAATTCGGGAGAGCTGTGGCCGCAGGAGCGCATTCTAGCGTGCAAACGATCAATTAACCAATTAAAACTAAATGTCGGCCTACCCGGGTACATATGACAATGGTGCCCAACAGGTATTGCGAGATCAGTGCGGGCTGCTGTATTCACGTTTGCGAGTTAAATCCTGATGGCCCAAAGCCGTGGATTTCTAGGGCGGAAGAATCCTTCGTACGCCTTCCTTCGGAGGAGAAGTAAAGCTATCTGTCCCACGTTGTATATTTGCAGTTTATAAAAGAACCTCAAGCATAAAAGAATCCTCTGAGCTAAATTTACAATCGCCTGTTTCGTCGCCCGAGTAATACCTGTTTTCTCCGCTAGATGCCGAGAGGTGCCTAGCAAAATTTGCGAGGTCAGACGAAAGAGCGTTCCTGACAGCCCTAGTCTCGCCACGTAAAATAAGGCATTAAATAACTATGTATTCGGCACTTAACACTATTCAACACGACATCTTCAGAAGCTTTCGTAAACTAAATGTGTCTGTTCAGGTAATTATGTATGCGAGTATTAAAAAGTGAGCTCGACGAGTAGAAATCTAGAATGTAATGTAGTTAAAATGAATACGAAAACGCGCGAGTAAGTGAAGTGCACTTTTAGAGAAACTATGCATGCTAAAACTGAACCTCTTCCAGTATATTACATCCGCTCTTGAATAATGTGAAAAACACTTGAAAGTATAATATTCTCGCCTCTGTATTCGTCAAGCAATTGATGAAGTTCAATAACTTCAGGTTTTTAAATATAATTTACACTATTTTAGACTTGACCGTTGCAAAAACTCTTAAATAAAATTCTGGAAGAAAAGGGTACTATCACTAGTATCAGTTCAATTCTTTACAGAATTGTACCACTATAGATTTTGAGCTTGAAAAGTTTGCTTTATTTCCCGCTGTATGTCAATGACTTTGGTGACCTGAAGATCGGTTTCTCATGCGAAAGCATATCTGAATGGATATTGTTCTATAATTAACCTATTTCCCAAGAATCATAAAGATCACAACACCAAAATATCACGCCTGAAATAGAACTAAAACTGCTTAGCATCGCGACCTCATTTGTCGATGTGTCCACCATGAACCATTATTGAACATATGTACTCCATTAACGTACACTCACCTTATTAGAACACATATTGTGGAAAAGCATTTCCAATCAAATGGCTTATGCTTCATTTGACCAATATTGTCCACTATTTTACATAAAATATTTTGCAAAGATCGTTTGTTTGCAAATCAACCGTGAACTATATTCTGAATTTCCCTATCTATACTAAAAAATACAAATTGCTCCTGTATCAATGTGCAGGCACATACACTGTCCAAATCCTTGGCTAATATCACGGACAGTATGATAAATAACTGAAACCTTGGGAGTTTGTGCATTTCCAACAGTCTAGTAACAGATTCTTACAGTACGTGCACCTATAGTTCGGCTTGAACTACCCTAATAATAAGCATTTGCCTATTGTTTGCTACATCTACCAGTCATGAGATTCTTAATGTCATTTTACGTTTCTGAGGCTTTTTTTGCAATACAAACACGTTACGGTGCATGCGTGCCGGACACCGTCGATAGGATTCTCTGATACATCGTCAAATGACGTCTGCAAAGTACAAAGTGCTAGACACGAAATCTAGCTGTGAATACCCCCTCATGTGAATACACCGACTGAGTATATTTAGGCAACATATGTCACTGCAGCGTCTGTGACCGGGAGGCCCTACAGTTCGAGTCCCAACGAGGACACATTTTTGCGTCTAGCAACAGAGCGAGGTCAAAATGAACCAGAGATTTCTGCGGTCCGCTGCTTTGAGCGGTAGTTTTCTGTGGTTTTTCCTATCAATACTTTGCGAATGCTGAAGCAATACCATAATAAACAGGCCAGAAACCGCGGGTGAAATTATTAATTTATTTCACAACACGTTCATGCAATAGTTGCTTGTACATAACATTTTCAGATGCAAAATCACCTTTATTGATGAATATGAATGGTTAATGAAAACGCAATATTACAAGACACAATCGATTTGTTTTTACTATGTTCTTCTATGTCTGCCGTATTTACTTTGGATTACTAGGTCAAATTCACAATCACAAGCAATACAACGGGCTTTGTGCGAAGCAATAACAAACTCAAATCCATTACAGCAACGCACAGGAAATAATGAATATGAAATTGGCGTCTAAACTGAAACAAATGCACCCAAAGGGCGTTGGTCGAGGCATTGGAAACATTCGAAAACTATTCCGGTACAGTGTGTCGCAAATTACTCATTTCGGAGACTTCAAAGCGCTCGCAAGTTGCGCGTGTCAAACGCCAGAGGCTTGCTTCCACGCCAGCCACGAGAGCCACGCGGGCAGCCTCCAGGTGGGCGGGGCAGGCCGGGAGCGCGATTGCGCGACACACACACGCACACGCACTCGCACCCACACCCACTCCTAAACACTTTTCCACATTCCCACTCACATCCAAATACCCACAAAAATCCACATCCAAACCCACTCCCACATCGAAGCTCACATCCACATCCACACCCTCATTCATACCCAAATCCCAACAAAACCCTTATTCGCATCCAAACACCATGCCCACGCCCACACCCATATCCACATCCACTCACCCCACCCACACTCTCAATAATACACTCACACCCGCACTAATACACTCACACCCGCACTAATACACTCACACCCGCACTAATACACTCACACCCACACTAATACACTCACACCCACACTAATACACTCACAAACACGTGTGAGTGTAGCGTCAGCGGTAGATGTCAGCGGGAGATGCAGAGGCGGGGAAGAAGTGAGTGACATCTGAGGGTTGCGTAATCAGGAGCAGCAGTGGCAATGGTGTGGGTGGGCGGTGTAGGGAAGAGAGAAAGGGAGTGGGGCATACGTCGACTGTGCGGGAGCAACCACTGTGGCAGCAGAGGGGCTGTGGATGGGGCAGGTGGCACAGCGAGAAGCCGGCGAAAAACTACGCGGTGGCGCTTCACTATTCCCAAAGGCAGCGACTGCAGCCAAATTTGGCAATGGTGATAGCGGCGGTGGCGACGGATTGTGACAGCGCAAGAATGCGACAACGTGCGATTCGGAGTAGCAGTAAAATGAAAAGGGCCACTGCCCAATTTGCGCTGAGACGTCCTTGCGTCTGGCGCCCCAACCACTTCTGTGATGCACGCTTCACATCTCCACATTCTCCGACTTCGGGTTACATGTCGAGTGGCCATTCGGGAGCTCAGAACTGGGGCTGGGGCTGGGGCTGGGGCTGTGGGAGGTACATGGGTGATAAAAATCTCGCAAGCTGACGTGTAGGTTGGCGCCGGGTCTCACCATCCAGAGGTGGAGAACTCCACCACCTCGCGTGATAGAAACAGTTTGCACTACACTTACGGGACTAACATCCATAACCACTGACGCGTCTGGAAACACGAAACAATCAATCAGTTTCCGTGACCATCCTCTCCTTGCATCTTCAATGCTAACTGCCACACGGCACACTTTTTTTGAGGTCTTTGCCAATCTCACTCAATGGCCGATAGAATTGGTCCGGTTTCCTCAATGAACGTCGCCCCCCCCCATGTTCACCCACATACATCAGACACAATAAAACGATTCTAACAACCCCATTTCCATCATTGACGCCTTTATCAAGAGGTTGATGATGTCACAAACCGACTTTAGACAGAAAATCCTACTTCAGGCGCGCTGAGTGGAAAACGTGGGCGCGCGCTGGTTTGAGCGTCGCTGTGACGCACTCCGAACCACAGAATTTAATAAGAACACAACGATAAGCCTTTTCTTTGAACTTTCTGAAAAAAAGCTATTTTCTGAGAGGAAATTGGAATGCAAAACTTCCATGAACTGCGAAACGCTCCCCCAAAATCGCTAGTTTGAATACACATTTCACACAGATCGCCTCGCGCGTCGACTCTTTAAAACCGCAGCCTGCATATTCACAACTGACCATTAAACGAAAATAATTAAAAGTCCGGAATGTGCAGAGCAAATTAAAAATTCACGATCCGTTTGCAGCGTTACCAACCACTCGAAGTAAAAAAAAAAGCAGAGAAAAACTTTCTCATTAGCAGCAAATGTAAAGAGGTTCTACTTTCCAGACACGTTCACCATGCAGTGTGCCCTTCGGTAGTACCGTGAATCTTCAATATAGAATTGCTTTTCAGAAGGAAATCTCAATTTACATGAATTTTACTTTTTCCTACTGTACTTTAACAGATATATCTATCTATAACCTTATAAGAAACTTATTTTTACGAACAGACAGTTTGAGGTTAGTTAATTTTGCAAAGTGTATGTTGAGATTTTCACGGATATTAATATTTTGTGTTTGCTAATTTCTAAAAAGTGTCCATTCCTCAGAAACCTCTCTCAATCTATGTATGGATTGGAATGGAAATAGTGTAGAATAAATTGTGGGTTATACGAAAATATTTAGGCTTCTTAAAAGTATCGTCTAAAGCGACAAAATTATCGTCTGAAGGAAAAGAAATGGTAAAGTTTAAGTTAAATAAAAAAGATTCAGAAAACAGAAAAATCGTGAGAACCTAGAAAATATAGATTGCGGCCTTATGGGGTCATTTGGTACCCCCTTTGGGTTACGTTATGTGGTTTGAGGTAGCAGTGACAAACCGACGGAGAAAGAGGAAATATGCGTCGCACAGAATACATAAATCATTAGCAGTAAAATTACGGAAGTGCTTAATTCCTTGAACGTGTACGAATACAGTACCTCCATGCGAATGTTGTGGGTAGGAATTCCAGTCTGGGCTAAAATGATGGTTCCCCTTCACTTTCCTCTCCCTCACATTGTCTCTGTTCATTATTTCTTCCTCTTCATCATCTTCCTCGTGCTATTTCTCCTACTTATTCTCTTTCGCTTCTCTTCTCTTTCTCATTTTCTCTTTCACCCTTTCTCTCTCCCATTTTTTCTCACTTATATTGTTACATTATAACGGAGAGAGTCGTATTAGTCTGAGTCCAGAAAACACACTTCGGGGCAGTAAAGAGCAAGTATCTTCGGCAGGAAAATAAATAAAACGCTGCCCCTAGGCGAGTGACAAATTGAGACAACACTGACAAGTTGCTTGCGAGTACATCAAGGTCTCCCTGCTAGTCCCCGCTAGTAATCATCTCGGCACGGGGGGAGGGCAAGGGTTCCTTTCTGTTCCTCGGCTTGCGAGACACTGCGTTCATATCTCCTCTGGCGGCCAGAGGGCGTGAGGTGGGCGGGGCAGGAGGGCGAGGA
>BOPP01000074.1:2236453-2248632 GCA_017312745.1 Gryllus bimaculatus
GCTTATTGTGAGCAGGTACCGCATAATACACTCAGACCGTCGCATAATATCAGCTCACAATATAGGCAACCTAATCACACTCTACAACCGTTCGCACTATATACACTCACACGGAGGCACATAGATAAGGTCTCACATCCCAGCTATCGTAATGACTCACACGGTTGACACTAATCAGATTGCCACAAATCATCCAGGTGGCAGTGGAGGGAGAGAAGTGATTATGTGACAGGTAGACAGTGGTGGCCGCATAGGTGGGCAGCTGCAGGCTTATAAAGCTCACAAGCAGACGGTGACTAATTATAGAATCATATGGACGAGGAAACCGTTGGGCCATAGGGGTGGGCGAGTGGGTGCAGAGCGAAGCTTAATACAGGCTAGAAAGCCGCACTAAATAGCACTCTACACGCCGCACTGTAATAACATCTCACACCGTGCAACACTATACAGGCTCACAGCCTGCATCATAATACACTCACACCCACACTCATACACTGGCGACACCCGAACATGATATACACTCACACTTGCCACACTATAACTTAGCGCACTGCCGACTCATGCACTCACCACATAATACACTACAACGCTGAGCGTGAGCAGTGTAGCGTCAGCGGTAGATGGGCGCGGGAGATGCAAGAAGGCGCGGGGAAGAAGTGAGTGACATTGAGGTTAGCGTAATAGGAGACAGCAGTGGCAATGGGTGTGGGTGGGGCGGTGTAGGGAAGTAGAGAAAGGGAGTGAGGGGGCATACGTCGACTGTGGCTGTGAGCCACGGGCCAACCTGTGACAGCAGAGGCTGGGGGTGGGGCAAGGTGGCACACGGAGAAGCCGGCGAAAAGACTACGCGGTGGCTGCTTCGACTATTCCCATGGGCAGCGACTGCAGAGCAAATGTGGCCAATGGTGATAGCGGGGTGGCGAGAGACGGATTGGATGACGCGCAGAATGCGACAAGTGCGATTTACGGAGATAGCAGTAAAGCAAAAGGGCCTGCAATTCCTTCGCTGGGACGGTCCTTGCGACTGGGCCACTCAACCACTTCTGTGGAAATTGGTCGCGCACAATAAAAGGACGTCTGGCCCTTGTGCTTATTTCACTCTACCACATCTCTCTAGCGACTTCGGTGATTTACATGTGGAGGTGGCCCATTCGGAGCTAGACTGTGGGCTGGGGCTGAGGGCTGGGGCTGGGGGTGTGGGGAGGTACATGGTGATAACAATCTCGCAAGCTGACGTGTAAGTGTGGGCCGAGAGTACTCACACGCATATCCGAGGTGGGAAGAAACTCCAACCACGTGCTGTGATAGGAAACATTAGCCACTCCTGACTCTACGGGGACTAAATGCATACCACTGACGCGTCTGGAACACTAAAGCAATAATTATGTTTCCGTGACCATCTCTCCTTGGCATTTCAATGCAACTGCGCACACGGCCCACTCTTTTTGAGGTCTTTGCCATCCACTCAATGGCCGATAGAATTGGTCCGAGGTTTCCTCAATGAACGTCGCCCCCCCCGCTCTATGTTCACCTCACGATACATCAGACCCAAATAAAAAACGATTCTATACAAACCTACGCATGTTTGCAGTCTATTGGACGCTTATCAAGAGTTGAGTGATGTCCAGAAACCGACTTTAGAGCAGGAAACTCGCTGGTACTCTTACAGAGCGCGCGGATGGAAAACGTGGCGCCGCGCTGTATTGAGGCGTCGCTGTGAAGCACTCGGCGCAGATAACAGGAAATTTTAATAAGGAACACAAAACGATAAGCTTTTTCTTTGAACTTTCTGAAAAAAGTTATTGTTCTTGGAGATTGGAAAGATTGGAATGCAGAAACTTCCCATGAACTCGCGAACGCTCGCCCAAAGATCGCTAGTTTTGAATAACACATTAATCCCACCACAGGATCGCTCGCGCTTGTTCGACTTTAAAAAGACTCGCAGGCCTGCTATCACACTGACGCATTAAACGAAATAATTAGTCGGGAATGTGCAGAGCAGAATTAAAACATTTCACGATCGTTTGCAGCGTTCAACTCTATACCAAACCACTCGAAGTAATACAAAAAGCAGAGAAAACTGTTAACATCATTAGCAGAATGCTAAATGATGGCTTCTATCTTTCCAACACTTCACCACGCCAGTGTGCTTCGGTAAGTCACCGTGAATACTTCAATACGAAATTGTTTACAGAAGGAAATCTCAACTTTACAATGAATTTTATTTTTTCGCCTACTTGTACTTTAACAGAATACTACCTACTCTACTATACTATCTAAGAACTCCTTATTTTTACCGAACAGAGCAAACCAGTCTGGGACAAGGTTATTCAATTTTTGCAAGAGTGTAAATGTTGAGATTGTTCAACATCTCACGGATATTAATGATCTATTTGTGTTTGCTAATTTCCTAAAGTGTCCATTCTCATAAACCTCTCTGCATCTATGTATGGATTGAATGGAAATAGTGTAGAATAAATTTGTGGGTTAAACGAAAATATTTAGGCTTCTTAAAGTATCGTCCTAAGCGGGCAAATTATCGTCTGAAGGAAGAAATGGTAAGTTTAAGTTACAAATAAAAAAGATTCAGAAACAGAAAAATCGTCCAGAACCTAGAAACATCGATAGAATGGCGGTTTATGGGGGTCATTTGGTACGGTACCCTTTGGGATTTACGTTATGTGGTGTTGACGAGGCGCGTCGCGCCCAGCAATGGAGGTGTTCGGAGGGTACCCTCGCTACGGAGTATACTGGATGGTGCGGGCGATCGGCGCCGCTATGTATTGTCCGGTGGTAGGAGGACTACAATCGTGACACGCATGCCCCGGCGTGGAGGATTGTCTCATACGAGCGTGTGAGAACTCACACGTAAAGCAGGCGGAAGCAAAGTGACAAACCGACGGAGAAAAAGAGGAATAGCGTCGCACAGAAACATAAATCATTAGCAGTAAACATTACGGGAAGTGCTCAATTCTTGAACGTGTAGAATCACGCTACCGTCCATGCGAAAATGGTTTTGGGGTGGGGGGGGTGTTTAAAGAGGAATTCCAGTCTGGGCTAAAATGATGGTTTCCCCTTCACTTCTCTCTCACATTGTCTCTGTTATTCATTTCTTCTCTCATACATCTTCCTCGTGTATTTGTCTACTTATTCTCTTTCGCTCTTCTTCTCATTTTCATTTTCTCTTTCACGCCTTTCTCTCTCTCCATTTTTTCTCCTTTGATTGTTACATTATACGGAGAGAGTCGTATTATAAGTCCAGAAAACAGCACTTGCGGGGGGCAGAAGAGCAGTACTCTTCCGGCAGAAATAAATAAAAGTGGCCCTGAGCGGAGTGACAATTGAGCAACCTGAACAATTGCTTGCGAGTACATCAAGGTCTCGCGCTGCTAGTGCCCTGCTTAGTAATCATCTCGGCACGGGGGGGAGGGCAGGGGTTTCCTTTTCTGGTGCCTACGGGCTTGCGAGAAACGACTGGCGTTTCATTACTCTCCTCTGGCGGCCAGAGGGGCGTGAGGTGGGCGGGGCAGGAGTGCGAGGAGGCGCGAGGAGGGGAGGATAGGGGGGAGGAAGCAGCGGTGTGTGGGGTCTTGCGTGCGCTGGCACAAGAGGACTGGCGTCGGACTAGCTCCGCCGCAGCGCCAGCAGCTCCTCCCCAAGCGCACACACCTGCCGGCAAGCGGCGGCGACAAAGCGCGCGCTGGCCTTTCAACGTCGGCGGCGGCGGCGGCGGCAGGCTGCGTTCAACAGGCGGCAGATACACTTCTGCCGCGCAAAAATGCGTGAGCGCCCGCCGCACAGGCCCATCCCCCCCCGCCGCCTTCATGTTCTTCATTTCCGCCCCCGCCCCCGCCCACCTCCGACTGTCGGCGCCTCAGTTTCCCGCCAAGTCCCCGACACACTCCGCGCGACTGCGAGTGTGTCCGCTCTCGGGCGGCACGCCGCCGGTTGAATGCGCGGAGATGGCGGCGAGATATCGAGCCATTCAGAAACGAAGTTACAAAATTTAGAACCAACTTCTGTAATAACTGCGATGTTTTTCAACCATTTCTTGTGATGATTGCGATTTGGGATGCAACTTTCGAGATTTCGAGCATGTGTAAAACGACAAATGGCTTACATTAAAGAAATTGTTTTTCACTCAAAGTAAATTTTTGTATTAAAATTTGAGATTATTTTAAATAACTCATAGAAAACTAATAGTACATTTTATTCTATACGGTTTAAAAGTTTCAATGGAGTCTTCAAATTTGAAAGTTATCACAAGAAACTTGGAATATCTCTTCTCGGAATATCTCAACGTATTTTCAGCATATGTAGGACAAATCTTCACGATTTAATTGTAATTTTTACAGTTGAATGATCATTAAAAGAATTTACTTATGAATTATTTGATTACAGTAAGCAGCAAAATGTTCATTTTCCAAATAAAATATCAATGAAGATAATTGATTTGTGCATTGTAATGGGCACTTCCAACTCCGTCATTGCTGAAAAAAAATTAAAATGTCACTTTCTTATTGCCAAAAGGTAGCCCGTCTACTGAGAGTTCAGATATCTGCCAGAAACCGGTAAAAGATGATTTGCTTACCAACAAGCGGGGATGATGTCAAACATTTAGTTAAATGAAATGACCTATCACATGTTCGATGTCAAATGTTCTATTTCACCTCCTTACATCCCAAACAAGTTTGTAATATTTATTCTGCACAACTTCCTAAATATGTATATCCTGTAAATAATATCTCCCCTACAAAATTGCCGACCTTCGCAGATGCATGACTACGCAGTAGAAAGGGGAAATTTAGAACTCGGGATTGGGTAGGAGTGAATGAAGATACTAAACCATAGTTTGCGGACTTTTCGAAATATTTTTATTTCATCTTCACGGCTGGTGGTTAAACATAAACAATATAATAACATCAACTCTATAGATATACGCAGGCGGCTCTGGTGCAAGGTTAATGTGGGCGGTATTGACCCTGGCATTGTGCCCACTCCATGTGTGGTTGTGTTGGAATCATGGTACATTTTTAAGAGGTTGTAACGAAATGTAAAATATGCTGGAGAGTTTTAATGTGTGTATCTCATAGTAGTGTTGTTCAGATATTTTTTATATTTAACACAGTCATGAGGATGGAAAAATTATTCCGAAACATCGGCAAACTAAGGTTAAATGTCTTAATTCACTCCAACCAAACACGTGATCTACATATCCCAAAATTAACAACATAATCAACAAAATTTTTCACATATCCGGGCCATCTAAAATATATATTCATGTAATCATTGAAACAATCGATGTATTTCGCAACTGGGCTTGCTGTTTTTGCTGTTAACAGCAATTTCGCTGTTGCTAGGAATTATGCTGTTCCAATGTGGAAATAATTAGGCAGCCTAGCAGCTGTCTAAGGAGACAATTTCTTCTTCTCGCGATCCCTTTAAGCGTTCTGCTCATCTCTCTCGCTGCACTCCACCAGAGCCTCGAGGGTAAGAACCACGCGCCGCCAGTGATCTCAGTGTTAGCACGTGCAGTGTAGGTAAAAGTCTTTAGGGAGTTTGTGTCACCTCGAACGTTAAAGCACTCTCGATATTATGCTCATGCGCAGTTCAAGTTTCGCACCTTTTCAGTGCATCTGCACATGCGCAGAAGATCGATACTGCTGACGTTAAGCCTGGCACAAAGTGCCTTTTGCACCCTCCAACGTTAAAAAAACCGAAAGCACTATTGATCATCTGCGCATGCGCAGGTATACTAAAGTGGTGCGAATCTTGAACTGCGCATGCGCAGAAGGTCGGTAGTGCTTTCGAGGTGTCGGGAACTCCCAATTTTCTCACATAACTCTTCGGAGACCGTCACCGCCTTCAGCTTCTACCTTCGTCACCCCCCTCACCCCCCCTCGCTACCACGGCCCCCACGGCCTCCGCAGCCGAGACAATGGCGATTGACACGCGCGATACACGCGCGCCGCCTCCGCCGCCAGCGCCGCCCGTGGCAGGCAGGCAGGCGCCGCGCCCGAGGGCTTATCAATGTGTCAGCCGGGGTGTCGCCCGCCGGCACGGCGCGCAGTCGAGGCGGCGGTCGCACTGAAAGTGCAGCGGGGGAGGGGGCGGTGACGGCAACCTTAGTGGCAAAATGGTGATGGAGGTGGAGACGGTCCAGTCGAGCAGGAATGGGCGTGTGTGGGGAGCACAGGAGAAGTCCGGGCGAGGCTGTTACTTGGGCGGAGACAGCCGGAGTCAGCAGGTTGAGGGACAGGGTGAGAGAGTGCGGGGCCTGCGAGGCTCGAGTTGAAGGGGGCGGGCAAGGGGCGCAGGGCGGTACCGTCGAGCCAAAGTGGTGCGGCGGATGAGGGAGCGAGTGCAGCAGGGGTAATGTGGAGTGAGGGAGCGTAGTGAAGGGGATGGTCGGTGTAAGGAAGGGGAGGGAGGGAGGATGAATTTTCCGAGGCTTGGGGAGGGGAGAGGGTGATGAGAGTGAGAAGGGGAGAGAAGGAGAGGGCAGGAGAGAGAAGGGAGGAGGGAGAGGAGGGAGGAGGAGGAGGAAGAGGGAGGAGGAGAGGAGGGCAGGAGAGGCGAGGAGGGAGGAGAGAGGAGGGGGAGGGAGGAGGGAGTGAGGGAGAGAGGGAGGAAGGGAGGAGGGAGGAGGAGTGAGGAGGAGGAGGGAGGAGCAGGAGGGAGAGGGCAGGTGGAGGAAGGGAGGAGGGAGGAGGAGGGGAGGAGCGTGAGGAGGGTCAGTTCTCTCGAGTTAAACTGGCGCTGATGGAGACGGCGCCGTCGCTGAGTTCGTGACGTCTTGGCATATTTCGCCGGGCGAAGCGGTCAGCGTCAAAGAGGGTCGCGGAAAGGGCACGGTGAGGGAGCACCACGAAGGCGGTTCAAGGCACTGGGTGAAGTCGGGAATGGGACAGCGAGGCGGGGCGGGCGGGGGCGGGGTCGTGCCGAGTCAACGTCGACAGCGGCGAACACTGGCGTTCTGGGCGTACGCGTGCGCCTATCAGACGCCCTGCGGCGGGGGGGTGGGAGAGGGGGCGGGGGGGGGGGCCCATTTCTCCGGTCGCCGCGTCGAAGTTCCGCGCCTCTCGCGCGGCGGCGCGTCCTTTGTCCGCCGAACTGCGGCCCTCGCGAGCCTCCGCCGCTCAATGCGCCGCTGCGCGCGTCCGCTCGCAGCGCTGACTCTGACGCACTCACTTTCCTTCCCCCGTTCATGAGAACTCGCACTTCACTTGGCGCACGCTATTCCACAGTGTCTCAGAACAACTATGTGCAAACTTCTAAGGCGTGTAGCAGGGGCTCGAATACCATCAGTTTTCGCCACCAATGAACACGCAATGAAAAATTTCTTAGAAAGGAGTTTTTAAACAGGTGACAACTCCCTGAGCTTAGGGCAACTAAGAAACGAAACATTTCATAAAGGTTTTTGACGTGTCGATAACTTAACTAATACATTTCTTGGCTTTGATGTCATTAAAAAGAAGTAGTAGCGCAAATAAAAGGTATTTGAGTACGAAAATATCAGGAAGTTGCAAGGAAGATCTAAATTATAACAAAATAATAAGTAGAATTATTTTATATAATAAAAGACGATTACAGTAAATCAATAATACTAATAAAATCATCACAATTTTCGGAGGCAAAATAGTGACGATCAAAATTTTTATATTTTGAATTGTTTAAAGTATTTTCAAGATAAATTATGTGTTAAATTTATTAACCTTAGTCAAAACAATGGGATGAGCAGAAACCTTGAAATTTGTGGGTCAGCCTAGGACCGTGAATGTCTGGAAAACGTAAAACGAGCTATGTGACTGCGCGCTCATCCCTCGTCCCAGACTTGCAAGAAAAGTGCTCTCAGTACCACTTGGGTACAGGAGTTTCCGCCGGCTTTCCTTTTATTGAACTGCAGTTTACACGCGAAAAGTATTCATTTTCTTAACTTGGCCAATTCATTCCAAAGATGGTTAACCTTCACCGCGAGCGCGTAAATACGTCCAAATTGGCTCCCTTGGGCACCCCGCACTCGCCGCGGCGGACGGTGGCGCTGGGCGGCGGCAGGTTTCCCTCTCCCCCACTGCTCCAATTAGCGGCCAAGTTAGCTAACGAGGCAGTGGGGGCCAGCGGGGGCGGACAGCGCCCCATAATCCCACCCCCGCGCAATGCCGCCTCCGCCTCGTTCTGGCCCGCGCGCCCGGAAGGCTGCAAACAGTCGGAATGCAAAGGCTTGTTGGTTTTAACGGAAGAGCGTTCGAATGCAGAAACTTTATATATGACTGAAGCAACTTTGAGTATTTGCTTGGACGAAAAAACCTATTAAGTTTTCTAAATAAGAACAAATTTTTCGCTTGAGTAATTATTCTGTAAGCCAATATTCTATAATTTTGTGCGTTCTATTCCTCCTTCTACGAAATGCCGGATATCACCATGATTATAGATTACATCAAGCACAGTGGTATACGAGGTTTTCTTTTGTTTAATAACACACGAATTAATTTTATACCATTAATTTATAAAACAGTTAATACTTTTATACTGTTAATTCAGAATTAAATTTATGATATATATGAGTTTTGGTAACGGTTTCGTTCACAAACATTATACAAATGTGTGTTTCAACAGAGCATAATTGATTTATTATTAGTTATTATATTATTATATTATATTATCTAATTATATATTATTATTATTATTATTATATTATTACATGTACTGCCCCACTTCTTCATTCCTACAAAGCTGCCCTATTTTATTGCTATTACTTATGGACACATAACTATTAATAATGATTATATTTCCTTTCATTACCTTAAACTTAAGTATTTCGTCTATTAAAGGTACTTACGGGAAAACTCATTCCATTTGTTTCTTTGCCTTTGCATGCTTAAGAGTTACGTTATAATATGTTATGCGATTATGATTAGCATAAACTATTTTTTTTGACCGAGCGTTCCACCTTAATTATAATTTTTTTGTGATTATTTATCATTACAGATTAGTCTTTTCATATCTTCTTACATCCATGTTTCTATTTCTCACTACATACCAGTAAAAGCCGGAAGACTCTCCGAGCTGAGGTTCCGCGTCACAAGAGATAAATCCATTTCACAATGAGAATGAGGCCCTGAACGTACCCTGGAATAAAGAGAAAATAAATAATAATAAAACTGAACTCGGGACAATTTATTGCCTGAAGCAAAACAAGAATTCATGAGTGGAACATAAATTACATTTTATTGCGTAATTCTAATATTGGATGAAACCATAAATGTAAATACGTAAACAATTACTGAAGAATTTTATTATAAAATATTTATTAGTAATTTAATTCCGACACGACCAGCATTCGGCTACAGACGCTGCAACAACTCGATAAAAATACTGAATTGTGATCGTCATTTTATACATTTATGGATAATATTCATTATTACATTATGAATTTCTACCGAACTGTTAATACAACCACTTAAATTCCTTCTAATTATAAAGGCGATGATGCCTATACGAAAAATTTAAACAGATTTAATATTTCAAAACATTTACTTATCAGAGTCATTGCTAGTGTTGCACGATTTCAGCATTTATTTTTGAGAAGCGAATCTTGAGTTTCTTATCACAGGATGATTTATTTTGTTTTGGTAAACTTTCAAATGAGACCGTAATTCACCTCTTTAAGCAGAAACAAAATTCACCAAAAATATATTTAATAATAAACTTTCTTTTAACGGTGATTGTATCTGCAAGACATAAAGTAATAACATTTCTCACAATTGCAAGGGTTTTTGTTATTTTATGAAAAAATCTTTTCACTTTTGACAATATTAAATTTAACTTTTTTTTCATTAAAACAAAACGTTTTGTAAGTTATTTTACAGAGATGCACTTTCTGAACAGTTTGACTGGATAATAAAAATAAAGGCCGCAAAGCCATATTAAGGTTTTAGTTGTTGGCTCTTACGGCTTGCAAAAGTAGGAGAATCCTCCGATGTTAAACAGTTACGGGTTACCCTGTCCGAGATACTCACTTCTCTACTGCATGGCCACAATATGGGCACGGTTTAACCTGTCAGATAATCACTTCTTCCTTAGCCACTGCCACCATGGCAACGGTTTACCTGTCATCATTAATAACTGTCTCTCCTTAGCCACTGGCCACACTATGGCAACGGTTTACCTGTCACATAGATCACTTCTCATCCTTAGGCACTGGCAACCTAATGGCAACGGTTTTACCGTCACGATAATCACTTCTCCTTAACTGGCACCCTAACAAACGTTTACTGTCCGATATTCATTCTCTCTTACCACTGGCCTAAGGCAACGGTTTACTGTCACATAATCACTTCTCACCTTGCCACTGGCCACTAAGGCAACAGGTTTTAACTGTCACATAATCATTCTCTCTAGCCCTGGCCACTAAGGCAAACGGTTTTAACCCTGTCACATAACATTCTCTCTAGCCACTGGCCGACCTATGGCACGGTTTACTGTCACATTAATCACTTCTCTCCTTAGCACTGGCACCTAAGGCATAACGGGGTTTTACCTTCACATAATAACTTCTCTCGTTAGCCACTGGCCACCTATGCACACGGGTTTACCTGTTCACATAATCACTTCTCCTCTTAGCCACTGGCCACCTAGTGGCAACGCCGGTTACCTGTCCATATAATCAAATTCTCTCCTTAGCCACTGGCGCCCTATGGCAACGGTTTACTGTCACAATAATCACTCTCTCCTTAGCCACTGGCCACCTATGGCAACGGTTTACCTTGTCCACATAATCACTTTTCTCCTTAGCCACTGGCACCTAAGGCAACGGTTTACCTTGTCACAATAATCACTTTCTCTCCTTAGCCACAACTGCCACCTAAGGCAACGGGTTTACCTGTCACAGTAATCACGTTCTCTTCCTTAGCCACGTGGCCACTCTAAGTGCAACGGCTTTTAGCCTGTCACAGCGTAATCACTTCTCCTTCGCCACTTGGCCACTAAAGGCAACGGTTTTACCTGTCACACTAATCACTTTCTCCTTAGCAACTGGCCCACCTATGGGCAACCGGGTTTACCTGTCAATATCACACTTCTCTTAGGCCACCTGGCCACCTAATGGCATACGGTTTACTGTCAACATAATACCACTTCTCTGATCCTCATGTCCCTTAGCCACTGCCACCTAAGGCAACGGTTTACTGTGCACATAATCACTTCTCATCCTTAGCCACTGGCCACTAAGGCAACGGGTTTACCTGTACTAATCTTCTCTCCTTAGCGACACTGCCACTAAGGCAACGGTTTACCTGTCACCTAATCATTCTCCTTAGGCCACTGGCACTATGGCAAGGGTTTACCTGTCACTAATTACTATCTCTCCTTAGCCACTGGCCACCTTGGCAACGTTTACCTGTCACATATTTACTTCTCTCCTTAGCCACTGGCCACCTATGGCAGCGGTTTACCTGTCACATAATCACTTCTCTCCTTGCCACTGGCCACTATGGCAACGGTTTTACTGTCCCATAATGACCTTCTCTCCTTAGCCACTGCGCACGCGTATGGCAATCGGGTGTGTACTGTCACATTTCCTTGCGCTCCTTAGCCACTGGCCACCTATGGCCAGAACGGTTTTAGCCTGTCACATGACGCTAATCACTTCTCTCCTTAGCCACTGGGCCACCTATGCAACGGTGCTACCTGTCACATAATCCTTGTCTCCTTAGCCCACTGGCCACCTATGGCAATCGGTTTACTTGTCACAATATATACGTTCTCTCTCCTTAGCCACTGGCCAGTAAGGCAAACGGTTTACCTCCTGTCCACAAGCATAATCACTTCTCTCTCCTAGCCAACTGGCCCCACCCATAGAGGCATTACGGGTTTACCTGTCACAGATAAGTCACTGTGTTCTCTCCTCTAGCACTGGCACTCTAACGCTAGGGGTTTACTTGGTCATATAATCACACGATCAGTTCCTCCTTAGCCACGGCCACTACTATGGCAAAAAACGGTTTAACTCCTGTCGACAGACAATAAACTTCTCTTCATTAGCGATCGACTGGGCCCTTTACCACCTTATTGGGGCAGGTACAGGACACACGGAGAACGGGGGTTTAACATTGCCCCTCACCACGCTCGGCCCCCCCCCCCTTGTCACACGCTATACACTCTGGACTTCTGTCGTCTCC
>BOPP01000074.1:2248657-2269594 GCA_017312745.1 Gryllus bimaculatus
GATGAGAAGGGGAGGAGAAAGGAGGGACGAGGAAAGAGAGAAGGCAGGAGAGAAGAGGAGGGGAGGCGAGGAGGGAGGAGAGCGAGGGGAGGGAGGGTGAGGGAGGAGGGAGGAGGGAGGAGGAGGGAGGGAGGAGGAGGAAGGGAGGGAGGAGGAGAGGCAGTGGAGGAGGGATGAGGGAGGAGGCGAGGGAGGGAGGAGGGCAGGAGGGAGGGGCGGGGAGGTGGGAGGAGGGAGGAGGGCAGAGAGGTCTTCTGTCGATAACTGGCGCTGATGGAGACGGCTGGCCGTCGGCTGAGCTGTCGTGGACGTCTGGCATTATCTGCCGGGCGAACGGCAAGGCCGCAAAGGAGGGTGCGGGAAAGGGCACGGGTGAGGGAAGCACCACGAAGGCGGTCAAGGACACTGTTGAACGTCGGGAAAGGGACAGCGGGCGGGGCGGGCGGGGTGCGGGGTCGTGCCGAGTCCAACTGATCGACAGCGGCGAACACTGGCGTTCTGGGCGTACGCGTGCGCCTATCACGCCCTCGCGGGGTGGGAGGGGGAGGAGGGGCAGGGAGGGGGGGGGCCCATTCCTCCGGTCGCCGCGTCGAAGTTCCGGGGCCTCTCGCGCGGCGCGCGTCTTTGTCTCGCCAAACTGCGGCCCTCGCAGCCTCCGCCGCTCAATGCGCCGCTGCGCGCGTCCGCTCGCGCGCTGACTCTGCCACGCACTCACTTTCCTCCCCGTCTCATGAGAACTCGCACTTCACTTGCGCACGCCTACTCCACAGTGCCTCAGAACATATGTTACAAACTTCTAAGGCGTGTAGAGGGGCCCGAATACCATCACTTTTCGCCAATGAACACGCAATGAAAAATTTCTTAGAATGGAGTTAAACAGGTGACAACTTCCCCTGAGCTTAGGGCAACTAAGAAACGAAACATTTCAATAAAGGTTTGGTGCGATAACTTAAACTAATACATTTCTTGCTTGATGTCATAAAAACAGAAGTAGTAGCGCAAATAAAAGTATTGAGTACGAAATATCAGGAAGTTTGCAAAGGAAGATCTAAATTATAAACAAAATAATAAGTAGAACTTATTTTAATATAAAGATACGATACAGTAAATCAATACCATTACTAATAAAATGATCAAAATTTTCGGAAGGCAAAATAGTGACGATTCAAATTTTATATTTTGAATTGTTAAAGTATTTCAAGATAATTATGTGTTAAATGATTAACTTAGTCCAAAACAGAGGGATGAGCAGAAACCTTGAAATTTGTGGGTCAGCCCTAGGACGTGAATGTTGGAAACGTTAGAAACGAGACCTATGTGACTGCGCGCTCATCCCTCAGTTCCAGACTTGCAAAAAGTGCTCTCAGTACCACTTGGGTACAGGAGTATCCGTCGGCTTCCTTTATATTTGAACTGCAGTTACACGCGAAAGTATTCATTTTCTTAACTGGCAATTCATTCCAAAGAGTTAACCTTCACCGCGAGCGGCGTAAATACGTCCAAATTGGCCTCCTTGGGGCACCCCGCCTCGCCGGCGGCGACGGTGGCGCTGGCGGCGGCGGTTTCCCTCCCCCACGTCCAATTAGCGGCCAGTTAGCTAACGAGGCCAGTGGGGGCCAGCGGGGGCGGAAGCGCCCACTAATCCCACCCCCGCGCAATGCACCGCCTCCGCCTCGTTCTGGCCCCGGCCGCCCGGAGCGCTGCAAACAGTCGGAATGCAAAGGCTTGTGGTTTAACGGAGAGCGTTCGAATGCTCAGAACTTCATATAATGACTGAAGCAAGTTTGAGTATTTGCTTGGACGAAAAACCTATTAATTTTCTAAATAAGAACAAATTTTACTTAGATAATTATTCTGTAGCCAATTTTCTATATTTTGTGGTTTATTCCTCCATTCTCACAGAAATGCCGGATTATCACCATGATTATATCTACATCAAGACACAGTGGTATACCGAGGTTTTTTTGTTTAAATAACACCGAATTAATTTTAATACATTAATTTATAAACAGTTAATACTTTTTATACTGTTAATTCAGAATTACATTTTATGATATAATGAGTTTTGGTAACGGTTTTCTTCACAACACTTATAAAATGTGTGTTTCAACATGGCATAATTGATTATATTATTATTATTATTATTATTATTATTATTATTATTATTACTTGTACTTGCCCCACTTCTTCATTCCTACAGCTGCCTATTTTATTGCATTTTACTTTATGACACATAACTAATTAATAAATGATTATATTCTTTCATTACCTTTAAACTTAAGTAATTCGTCTATTAAAGCATTACGGAAAACTCATTCCATTGTTTGCTTTGAAAATGCGTTATCCCTGAGAGGTTCCAAACACCTTCAAACTTAATAAATAATTTTATGGACTTATTTCATCATTACAGGACAATATAACATATTCTCTACATCCATGTTTCTATTTCACTACATACCAGTAAAAGCCGGAAGCTCTCCGAGTGAGGTATCGCGTCCACAAGAGATAAATCCATTCACAATGAGAATGAGGCCCTGGAACGTACCTGGAATAAAGAGAAATAAATAAATAATAAAACTGAACTGGGACAATTTATTGCCTGAAGCAAAACAAGAATTCATGAGTGGAACATAAAATTTACATTTATGCTAATTCTAATATTGGATGAAAACCATATGTAAATACGTAAACAATTACTGAAGAATTTTATATAAAATATTTATTAAGTAATTTATTCGACACGACAAGCGTTCGCTACAGCGCTGCACAACTCGAAAAATACTGATTGTGATCGTCATTTTATAACATTTATGGATAATATTCATTATTACCATTAACTGAACTTCTACGAACTGTTAATACAAAACCCACTTAAATTCCTCTAATTATAAGGCGTATGATGCCTATACGAAAATTTAAAACAGATTTATTTCAAAACATTACTTATCCAGTCATGCTAGTGTTACAGATCAGCATTTATTTTGAGAGCGAATCCTTGAGTTTCTTTCACATGATATTATTGTTTTGGTAAACTTCAAATGAGACCGTAATTCACCTCCTTTAGCAGAAACAAAATTCACCAAAAATATATTTAATATTAAAACTTTTCTTTTAACTGGATTGTAATTGCAAGTATAAAGTAATAACATTCTCACCAATTGCAAGGGTTGTTATTTATGAAAAAAACTTTCACTTTTGACAATATTTAATTTAACTTTTTTTCAATTAAAACAACGTTTTGTAATTATTTTACAGAGATGCACTTCTGAACAGTTGACTGAATAATTAAAATAAGGCCCGCAACCATATTAAAGGTTTTAGTTGTGGCTCTTCAGGCATTGCAAGTAGGAGATCCCCGATGTAAACAGTTACGGGTTACCTGTCACATAATCACTTCTCTACCTAGCCACTGGCCACATATGGCAACGGTTTACCTGTCACATAATCACTTCTCTCCTTAGCCACTGGCCATCTAAGGCAACAGTGAACCCAGAAGGGCTCCATACATCGCCATCACCGGACGGAGCTCCAGAAATGTGTCACAACGCAAGTCCGATAAACTAACAAACGTCCATCAGATAAGGGTGCGGCCTTGCTTATTATGCTACTGGGTTGGGCAGCTCATTTATCACCGGTTGCAACGGAGGGTGCGGGTTCACTCTAAGTAGTCCCCGGAGCGTGTAGGCTGCAGTGCGGATCCAGCCGATCATTTTTTTGGAGGAGAGGCGATGTCGTAATAGATTTTCTTAAGTAATTAATTTTAAAAAATAGTTAATATATTGTATATTATTTTGTAGCGTATGTATCATTTTATACAATACTATTTTTTAAAATAATTACACTATTCTAACATAAACATTTAAATCAATTTTTCCAAATAAAAGAAAGTAACCAACGAAAACTCTAGGCCTTGGGGAGGGGGGACATGGCCCCGCCCCCCCCCGTCGCTCCACTGGTAGGCTGAGATGTCACAAAGTATTACGTGACCCGACGCCAATAGAGTCTGAAGACCCCTATTTTGGGCAGTGTAGACACTGCGAGGCCTACTGTTTCTCACATGTTGCCTTCATTAGGAGGATTTTACTCCTTAAGATGGGCACCTACGCATTAACCTTTGGCAGCGCACGAGCGTACAAGTGCACCGTTGAGCTGGCATCCGGGCACGCCGCAACGCAGAGTTCCCTCGGGGCGCCTCCCCAATCCAGCTTCGGAGGAGCCACTCTGCCAGCTCAGAACTACTGGGTTAGCACCGAACTCATTTAACCGTCCCCCACAATTCACCGGGACCAATCTCTACTCAATTGCCCTTGAGTTCAGGGCGACGAAGTCAAGAGTCCAAGTCGGGGCCACCCAGGCCGAAGCCCTGGTGGCTCGAGGTCCCCAAATCGTCTCCTCACTGCATCCACCTTGACGCTATCCACGTGGGTATCGCCGGTATATAGAGCAACCTAAGGGGATATTCGGGTTCCTTGTCGGACATTTACATGTGAGTTTGAGAGCAAGTCCTGCTGCCCAAAATTCAGCGGGTAGGGACCCAAATGGTTAACGACCGGGTGGACCCGGCATGGAGCTGAGCACTGCCTCCTCTGTGCACTCACTTTGGCGCTAACGACGTGAGTACCGAGAACTAGGGTCTCTGGGAAGCTTGATTCCAAATATAGTATCGTCAGATCCCTGATTTTTACGATGAGCAGCTTCACACAATTACTTGATCAGTCACAAACGGCCGTGGGTCCCTTTGTTGGTTGGTGTAGGTGTATGCATAGGGTTTCAGCCCGTTTGGTCTTGTGCCATGACCAATGTATTCAGTAGTGGTAATCAAATGTAAAAGAAACAAGGAAATCTGTGTTTGCTGTTGAAAATTCCCAGCCATTCGCCCCCTGCATCGGAGGGAGGGGGTTAATTAATTATCAGTTACTCATTACTACACACATAAACACACTTATAAATCTAACATATTTTATACTGTCAAACTGAGCAACATTATGTAATCACAGCGATTTGCCATCATTGTACAACTTATCATCGTAACATTTCGGTTTTAAAAATTAAAATTAGCATGAATTGAATTCAAATGTCTTCCTATTCCAGACGCTGCTCCAAAGTCAGTCAAAAGTCAGTCCCCAAAGTCAGTCAAGATCATATATCAAGAATACCACATATTCAAGGTTCACTTGGTAGCCGATCACACCTTCATTGATATGTACCATACGTGAGCAATTGATTAAGTTTATCATTCCACACTTTTATCCGCTTTTCCACTAGTCTGCGATTTGATCTTTTTGTATTCGTAATCAGTAGGAGACTTATTTTAATAAAAAAAAACATTATTCACTTTTCACTTGAGAACAAAGCCATTTTTATAGACATTAATTTGATGTTATGACAAAAGAAAATTACCCATTTTTGTATGACATTTTTTTGTACTTTTCGTCGATTCAAACTAATAGCACATTTTTTTACCTTTTACCGTTGTCTTTAAAGCATTTTCCGCTGCTTTGATTGCTTTCGATTTCATTTTAATGGTTCTTGCTTCAAATAATATTTATGAGATGTAACAATCGTTCTTCACAGAGTTCCTGAGTAGCGAATTCCATTTATTCGCTCAGAATTCGCAACGTCAGTTGTTTTGTATAATCCTACGTGCCTATCATCGCCATTGTCGGTTCAGACGATTTCACGATAACAAGAGATATCCTGGTAAATAATATGACAAAACAAAAATTTGCAAGCTGATTTTACTTGAACGAAAGGACGAATCTTCGATTACATCAGTAACATATCCAACAGCTCAAGTTGTTCAACTGAACTGGTTTTCATCACATTTTGTACGTAATTTTTTCTTTCTTTTACGGCATTTCAATAACATTTTATTGATAATTTTTGGCCATGCTTTAGGTCATCAAAACCCGCCTCGTGGTAATTAGTCACGATGAGTGGCCTTTGCCAATTCTTTGACGCACCTCTTATTCAATACGTCAGAGTCCAAGATGACAATAAATTTAATAGATAAACAGGAAGCACTCGTTTCATCTGTTTCTTCTCCCTCGTTAGCGCCGAGCATTTTCGAGCGCGCAGACACGACGGCTCTCGCTTCGAAATAAGCGTTCATAATTCACACGGGCGCCCTGTTTATCCGCCGCGCCCTTGCAGCTCTCTCCTTATCCCGAGTTGAGGTTTATGTATCGCAGGCGCCCGCTTCATCCGGAAACTTCACCTGCGGCTCTCACGTTCGCCTAAAATAGCCTCGAGGATGTCCTCACAACTTCCAATGAAGATGGGTGTTCCGTGAAAGTTGGAAGTGAACTGATGAAACGCGACTCAGCTGTAATATTTCACCGAATTCTCAGACGGATGAAACACTGTGAGACGTCCAAACTTGGTGCAGTCGCTGGCTACTGTCTTTGTCTGTTACCTTCAGGCCCGTGAGCTTCCTTCAAGTTGCTTCCTCGCTTTGGGATGGCGGATTTGAACAAGCTCTCGGTTTCTGGGTAGTGGTTCGAACTACTGGTTCGCCTACTTCATAAGCTGTGCCGCAAATTTAACCCGTTCTTTGGAGTCGCGTAGGGTAACTATAGGATTAGGAAAATCATATCTGCAAAAAATAATTTAATATGAAGTGGAAGTAGAATATTTAAGATTAAAAAAACAACAAACAAATAAGAATCTGAAAGGTAGGTCACGAGCCAAAACCAGTCCTAAGCTATTATACGGTATACGATGTTACAATAACTCGAAGAAACGCAATAAAATGAAACAAATTTCATGTAACAATACCATTCATAACAAGGAGATGTCTAACATTTTTTGAAAATAATGAGCAAGAATATTCAAAGTTACAGTCGTTTCCAAAATGTTTTGTAACAATTATATTCCTGACTTCAATATGGCTCCGAAAAAAACATTGGGAGTCAGATAAATTTATTATCTATCTGACTTTTCAGTAAGAATCGGAACATGTCAAGTGCGTTATTTCGGGTATTTTCAATAATACTCGTACGATTCGCATTTTTACCATAATTTACTTGCTGGTGCTCTTTATGAATATTTTGTCTTTTACATTCTTTCTTATAACTGCGCCTAAATTTAGGACACCAAAACTAATCAATTCGATAGCCACATAATCTAGTGCAAAAAGGCAAAATGTTATATTTTTCACAACAGTTCTTCGTGAATTTATTCTGGTCCTGAGAGTTTTGAATTAGTGAACGGATGTTTAATAGATCTTGTGTTTATTTCCGTTCGGGAATTACAAAATGTGAACAAAATCACTTTAAATTTAATAATTCAGTCACTATAGATTAAATATTTACAGACTAACTCGATTTTATTTTACTGGCATATCTCCGCATTGTTTACTGACATAGTTAAAAGAAAATAGCTGGCCATTTGTTAATACAACTCCACAAAGAACGCTGCATAACACAAATGAGGCCGTCACTCAGGCGTCATATTACAATATTTTCTAGATAAAAAATTAAAAAAAATTGTGTCAGAAGAAATTGAACATTCATTGATCTCACAAATGACATTAAATGTTAATGCATCTTTCATCGTAATGCTAATTTTATTTCAACGGCTCAAGGATTTATACAGTAGGCAGACGTTTTGCGAGTTAATTCAATTCAATCAGTCCGTTGCTCTCTTCGCAATGCTGCGAACGCAGCTCTTCTCCGCCAACGAGCAACCAGTGTCCTGCGCTTTGGGCGGCAATTGGCGCCGCATTTAGGCCACGTGATTCGGCTGGACAGACGAGAAGCGCCGAGCGGCCGTTTGGGGGCCGACGGGAGCAGCGCCCACGCGGTGTTCGCGCCCTTTTCACTGCGCCCCCCGCCGCGCCCACCGCCCCCGCCCCGCCAATCGCCGCGGCCGACGAAAGAGCCCCAATGAATTGGGCGCGCAGCGGGGCCGTTCGCCCATTCGCACACTGCGCCCAAAGCGACAAGTGCGTGTCGGAACTTTTGAATTGCATGCGGATGTAAAGGGATAATATTATGGGCCAGATGTTGTATAGTGTGAGACATCTTGAGAAAAACCTTAATTTGCCTGTTGAATGTGAAGACAGCAGAATATTTAACATTCGATGATTCTGGACTGTCCATTTACCTTCAATGTGTATGAAATTCTCAATCGTACATGTTAATAGCATATTACGCATATTAATAGCGTCACACTCTTTTCGACATGGTTTGTATGTACTATTACCGCGACTCGGAATGTGATGAAATGTCATCTTTTCATTGATGCATTCTAGACGTGGCTGACTTGTGAGTGTTTCTCTGGTTAAACAGACGATAGATGTATAGTTATTGGGTCATTGCTTGTCATATTTTAATTTTGATGTCATTGTTAGAACCTTTGCATCATTTTAGTAATTTTTATGAATTTTGTTTCCTTTTTTGTGTTTGTTGTTAGTGAATGTTTCACGAGTTTACAATGACACACTAAAACAAAGTTATACAATATTATGGTGAGTGACAACACCCGAACAATCAATGGTAAAAACAACCCCTAAGCTCGAACTGTGGACATCTCCCAGGCATTAAGAGCCTATCTGTCTGGCGGAGGCAACATTTCGCCGTGACCCCGGCGTTCGGCGATGTTCAAATGTTTTAGAGCTTGTCAAAATAATCGTCCGCTGATCTACACGAAGCACACCCCGACGTACGGGTAATGGGTCTCTGGCCTTGTGACGTGCTCCCACACAAAGTGATGGCTAGGAATTGAAATCTCCCGCCTGGGTGCTAACATTTCCGGTGATGCGTCCTCAGCGCTAGGTTAGGTGCAATTAGGCGTCCGGGTGTACGTCCGTTGGGCTCTTTGCTTCGTCGTCACAGATGATCGAAACTCGTAGTAAATTGTGTACGGACCGAGCAACTAGTGTGTTGGCCCGGAATATTCAGCCTTGAAAGTTGGTACTCTGATTTGCAACCCCGAGGACGTCCCACCCAAGAGCACGTTACAAGACGTTGCGGAGGAGGTCATATTCCGGCATATCTGAATGCGAGTCTGACAACGTACGTTCGTTAAGACCGCAGGGGGTGAGGTTAACAGCTGAATGTCGGAGATGCCGGATTTGAGAGAGATAAATTGTGGCTTCGGTTGTATAACAGCGTTCGGCTTGTACTACCCGAGTTTGTTGTTTCAAATACTATCGAAGCCGTGGATGTTTAAGGGCAGAAAAACCCTCCATACGCCTTCCTTTGAAGGAGAAGTAAAGCCGGCTGTTTACATGTAGTAGATTTACTACATGTAAATGAATCTCAAACCAAAAAGAAACCTTTGGGCTAAATTAAAACTGCCTGTTTCGTTGCCCGAGATGATAACTTCATTCTCCGCTAGAAAAAGAAAGGAGCATAGCGTAATTTGCGTCATCAGACGGAAGAGCGGACTTGATGGCCCGAGACTCACCACGTAAAATAAGGTATTAACTAAGTATCCATAGGAGCACAATCACAATACAATGAACTAAAATTACATTTGTTGCTCGGCCTGTTCCTGGCCATTGAGACCCTCGGACCATAATGACAACCGTGTTGCCAGAACTGAAATGGCTGAGGGTAACAGCTGACTAACAAGGTGACCGCTGAGAAGTAATCTAGCTTGATATGAAACCGAGCATACTTGTCCACCCCATATTCGCGCAACGACTGGCATTAACTGGAGCCAGCGTTTCTGGCGTGTCTGCAGCTACTCTCGCCAGTAGGTTTGAGGGTTCCTTCGGGCGTCGGCGGATTTTCGACAAGAACTTTACAACTATAATGAATTCTGTAGCTGCTTTAGTGGTCGGATGTTCCGATCGGCAGTTTTCATGATTTCTCTGGTCAATACCAGGGTTGCTGGGGAGATAACTGGGGCAAGCTGACATGTTCGTCGGTTCCAGATCTACCATCCAGAGACCTGGCGCTGGAATTATAAATATAGTCACAATACGACGAACGAAGCATACACGTGTCCCTAATTTCGCTTGTGTTGGTGTTACCAAACGTCCTGAAAAAACAGGACACGTCCTGGATATCGTCATGGGTCCCGCTGTTCCACCAGATTATTTCTTTTCTTATTTCTCCCAAAAGTCCTGAACGTTTATACTTTATAATTCCACACATTCCTACAAACAACTTTGGTGACTACTCGTGAACTCCATCATAGAACCATGCAAACGGCTAAATCTTTTGATAAGCAAATATTATTTACGTCATTTTTAAGGTGCAATCAGAGAGCTTCAAATACAGAGGATAACCTTCTGAAAGTGAAGGAAATTCGTCCTAAAAAATGAGCTGTCAGTCATATTTGAAAGCGCACTAAATAATTTATCTTGATCTACTATCTAGTTGTTGACATGGCCTACTATTTAGTTATTTACTATTATTACTACTATATTATTATTATTATTATTATTATTATTATTATTATATTACTATTATTATTATTAAAATAAACAATTTGATCTGAAATTTATTTTCTTTCTACTGTTCTGTTATCCTTATGGGAAGCCATCTGGGGCTTGTGTTCTCGTGCTGCCAGCACGTGGCCCACTGTGCGATAGCGAGCGGCGCTGCTGCCAGCACGAGGTGAAAGGGGGCGCGAAGTGAGCCGTTTGATTCGGAAAATAACGAAACGCGACGCACGAAACGCGGCGTTGTTCAGAGGCCGTCGCTTTTTTAAATTTTATTAGCGCGGGAATTCGGAGCGCGGTCAACGCTGCCCATGCGCTGCGCGCGAGTTAAAAACGAAAGGTATGCCGTTAAATGGCGTAATATGCTACTCCACCCAGCACGTTGATGTCCACCGTCCACGTTGATGAACGAAACGTGTATGAAATGTCGAAAAATAATTAGTCAAAAATAGACCATTCAAAAGTGGAAATTGTAAGGTAACGCGTTTCTAAAATACGAGATATACTAGTATATTCCATGTAGTAGATGTCGTTGGGCTAAACATTCGAAGTAGTGGGATGAAACATCCGACGATTGCGTAGTAAAGAGAAAGAACTACAGTCATTTAAAATATCGAACTGAAATTTTAGACGAATAAGAGGATGGTTTTTTACTAAACTACTACCGTTGTTTTTAACCGCTGTCTATCATCCGTGGTAGCGTTTGTTTATTTTGACGTACGTCCGTGAACATCATCAGCTTCTAAATTGTTTACACATTTTTTTTCAAAAATGCGTTTTTGACTATCGATCAACCCCTATTTTAGGTCCTGTCACTACAGTTTTTTTTGTTGTTTTTTTTTAAATTTTGATACTGAACATGTTCATTCGCGAGAATAGAGCTTGCTATTTGAAGCTGGGGTAAGGTATCTGGAATTTTCGATATCGCAAAAGATTTTGTTAATAGACAATGAGATGAACCAATTAAGATAACAGCAGACATTACCGATTACGTAGCAAAAGCTTTAATTTTCTTACGAAAGGATTCTGAAGGCATAAGATATGTACTGTTGTGTGATATGTTTCAGAGAGTTTGTTAAGTTATGTTGGTTGAGTGAGAGTTGAAAGTTTAAAAAAAATGTGTGTACAATATGGTTGACGTTTTTGTCATGTAAATTCAAAGCAAGTTTTCATCAAATGTAATACCGTAGTGTTCGTCTGCTGTATCATTTTTTTATTGGATTACGAATAATCAATGTGTTTTCTGACAGTCAACGAGCAAGCAACAAATTTCATTTCAGCATTATTTTGTTAGCAGTACTAAGGACGTATATGCTTATAACATAGCTTTATTAATAAGTAATAATTAGTTTCATTCTTAGTTGAAGGTCATGGAACAATGGTAGAATACTGACTCGGATATCATTGATGGCTGATTTGTATTATAAGTTTTAATTAATGTAAGTAGTCATGTTCTTCACTTCATGTATCCAAAATATGTCGAAGTACATGTTGCGTATCGTGGCGCATAGTTAATGTGTCAAAATCCGTTAAAAATTAAGTTGCATTTTCAGGGACGCATATTAGTATTAAAAACGCTGAAATACTTAATAAATATATTGGGGATAATATGAACTGCGACCAATTTATAATCAATTGAGAATCATTTTAAATAAGGCTCACAAAGTTTTTTTTTTTTTATCATAAGTCTTCTTCTCTCAGGAATGGGAGAGGAGGCAACCAGAGACGCAGAGTGTGAATCTTGTTTACAGCACGAAGAATAATAAATCTCCGCTCTAGTGGAAATACGATTCCCAGCGCCTGCACTCCGCTGCCTGCTGCGTTTGCTACTCGCCGGGCCACTTGTCCCGCGGGCTGAAGAAGGCCAGATCACGCAGCTGCCCCGCCCCCCCCTGCGCGCGCCGCGCCCGCCACGCCCTCCCCACCCGCACAGCGCTCCCCGCCACGGCATCGTCCTCGCCGAGTTCGTTCTGTCACCAACTGGGCCCCGCTCCGTCCCTCACCCCGCTGCTCACTCACGGCTGGGCATGCGATGAAACCCTTCTCACACCATTTTCCGCCTTCCGCATCACCTCTCCCCGCTCCACTCCGTCCCGCGAAGCATTCCTGCCCAGTCCCACTCGCCAGACTCTCCACTCGCCAGACTCTCCACTCGCCAGACTCTCCACTCGCCAGACTCTCCACTCGCCAGTCCAATACACCAGCCACCATGTATTAGTTACCACCATTCATTCGCCCCCTAGCAGTCCTTTCGTGGCAGTTCCTGTGTTACGTCCGTCCCCCACCAGCATTGTATTCGTGTTGTTTGGTGTCTAATTCCCTTGTCACCCAGCTTCCGGACGACCTCTTGGTCAACTTCCCCTCTCCCCACTCCCTTTTCCATGCCGCGGCGCCTTCATTCTTTCGCCGCATCCAGAGTTCCACAGGGGCGTTGGTAGCACCGCGAAGGCAGCGGCTTATGGTAAGTCGCGTCTCCAAGGAGTGGCCTTCACCACCTCCTTCACGCATCCGCGCTCTCGCTCACTCCCCCCACTCCCCCCCCCCCGCCCAGCGCCGCCTGCGGCGCGTTCCATTTCCGCCCGGAAGGCTCTCGCGCGGAGATCCCCGACGGGCGCGAGGGCTGAGGGCTGAGGACTGGGACTGAGGGCCGAGGACGCGCTGGCTGTTCCTTCGCCGCCCACTCTGACAACGCGCTCTGCGCCGCTCTGCGCCGCGCCGCGGGCTGCGCCAGCGAACAAAAGCCGCGCGCCGCGCGAGCGCACGAATAATTCAGCCCTGAGCCGCGGATTAAAAACGCTCTTTGTTCTGAGGAGCTTCAAGGAAAGCGGTGGGCGGAGGCGGTGGCGGCACCCGCCCGCAGGTCGAGCAGGAAATAAGAAGCCGCGCAACACGTCGAAGCAACAAAAGAAACTAGCACGACGGCGGCGCCGGCGCCGGCGGTTGAACAGAGACGGTGACGACTTGTGAGG
This sequence comes from Gryllus bimaculatus, assembly GCA_017312745.1. Taxonomy (NCBI): domain Eukaryota; kingdom Metazoa; phylum Arthropoda; class Insecta; order Orthoptera; family Gryllidae; genus Gryllus; species Gryllus bimaculatus. The sequence continues at coordinate 2,262,023 of BOPP01000074.1, forward strand.
AAGGTTTTTAAAGATACTCAAATCTTAAACAAAAACTTCGGCTGACAGCAAAAGAAATGCACAGTGCGCCAAGAAAGTCTTTCCGCACCCAGCCCAATCAGGGCATTCTACTAAAAATTGTGTTTATGTTGGCAGCAACCAGGGAATGGTAAAAATGTGAAGGGGACCAATCTTCGAGCATCTGCTGACTGCGGTGAGTACATAATTTACGTTTCTTGGTTACAAGCTGTAGCTCGTGCTACCAACATAATTTTTGTTGCTGGCACTCTCACTAGGAAGATACCACTGCGGAGATACTTTTGTAGCGCACTGTACTTGTGCTAGGCCGAAAACAATGCGTGAAGAAATGTGGTATTGCCAAAAATGGAGTATTATAAATGTAATAGCTTAGTTTAAAGAAGTTAGCCTTTTGGCTGAAAAGAGATGGGAAAGAAAGAGAAAAAGACAAAGGCGAGAGAGAGAAAGAGAGAGAGAGAGAGAGAGAGAGAGAGAGAGAGAGATTAATAAAAAGTGCTGGAAACATTTCTTTTACTTATTTCTGCTTGGCTCGAAGGCTTCAATGTGCGAAGCCACGTCGGGTACATGTCGATTGGGGGGATCGAAGAACTGTCGCGGTAGTTCCCGCTTTAATCTGTTGTGGTGAGGATTTTGTTATCCGATTTTGAAATGTACGGCTGAGAGAATATGGGGACTTTTACGATAGAACCGAACGGATAGGAGGAAGAAATGGACAGAGATCGGAGTGATGCCGACTTCGTTATGTAACTGGGCGTTAAGTAAAGATCAGGGAGCTTTTGTAATGGGTCCGAAGAATTTATTTTGGAAAATCTGCAGTTGTAGGATATTTGATTTGCCGGTTGAAGCCCAGATAGGAGAAACGTAGTATTCGATTGGACGAACCATTGATTGGTATAGATGATAAGCAACAAGAAGACTTTTTCAGTATGGGATGTAATTGGTGGGTTCTACGGGTGGCCAAAGTTATTCTGTGAAGAATATTTGATTTTAAAGTGAGCCTATTATCAAAAATGACACCAAGATATTTGACTGCCGTGTTGTTTGAAAGCTAAGATATATTTTCTCCTTGATACTTGAGAGAGATAAATACACTTTGACTTTCTTCCTCGCAAATGATCAAAAATCCATCGTTTTTTTAATACTTTTAATTTTGATGCCGGGTGAGTATAGCTTGTTTGTGGGCACGTCAGGTTCTCTGCGCATTATCCGTGTGACTGAAATGCGTCCTACAGGGGGCATTGCTCTTCCTAGTTAAATCCAGAGCCGGCATACACGTCGAATCACGGGATTTCCTCTCTAGATATGTCTTCCGTTGCGGCACTGCCTCAGCTGGGATACGCCTTTAGCCCATGGTTTGTCTCCCGTAGTGCGGAAGGGAAGAGAACGGGTTACAGTACACTAGATAGAGTGGCTGTCCATCTTGTTTCAGCGCTCTTTGTGGAGGCTCGCCGAACTAGTGGCCGCTATGTTTTCGTCAAAACATACGAGAGGCGGTGTCACCGTCCGTAATGAGCGCGTCATGCGATATTCTCAACTCTGCCCCTGGCATGTATCAGCTCTTAGCAGTTTCATCCAATGGGATGCTTGAATGTCTCCATGAGACGTCACTATTTTGACTTTGTAGCTCCCATTTGGATGAAACCGTGAACACCTGTAACCTCCCAGGAGGAGAGTTTCATAAATCGTAGTATACAATACTTTGTTTCCCAAAAGGCGCTGCTTTGACTAACAAACATGGCTTCAATTTGCTTCAAAAATTGAGGCTCTTCAGCCACTCTTTGTAGTATATTCTAGGTCGTTGGGTAGAGTTTGTAATTGCGTGTATGCCCATGAGTGGAGGGGACACGGAAAAGTAAGGGAAAATCGCATGAAATTCGTGACTCGGCTGCTAGGGTACTGCACCGGCATTCGCTTAGTGTTGAACGGAGAAACCACGGAAAACTCCCGATCAGAGTGGACGGCGCCTGAACACTCCATACGTACATGCATTACAACTAGCTGTGCAGGTAATGTCGAGAATTGGCCACACTCGGGACTCGAAACCTAGCACTTTCCGGTTTGGGTCGCTGCAGGGACGACGGTAGTTGGCAGCGTGGCCAATCCATCACGGGCGCCGCAGTGCTCTCGAGAAACTCCCACGCAGAGGCGGGTGCTGATGCCGTTGGGGTAAACCAGCGAGGGGCATTACTTTCAAACCTTGCGTCTTGAGGGGAACTACTTGTACAACATCTCCAGACTCAGAAATCAGTGAGAATTCTAATAAAAGTATATACGTGCAGCTACAAATGCGCATGGTACATCTGTGATGATACATTTCACACGGTTCTGAAAATTCCTCCTCAAGACAGACGCAATCAAAGCTTCATTGTCTTCCGTCCTCCTCCAATAAATATACTTTATAGGCCATAAAAATATAAGATTAAAAATATTTATTCACCTATATTTGATAAAATAGGTAGTTATTTTAGGTAGTTATAGGTAGGTATTTTAACATCTATTATTTTTTTCTATTCAATACATGTTAATAAATGTTTACAAATGAATTAAAAACGCATATTAAAAACGTAGGTTTAAGTAGTGCTGGAGTAATGTGTACATAACTATCGTCATATATTTGGTATTTCCTGTTAGGTCGTTTGAGTATATTCGTTGTCCTAAGTACTATTAGTTTTAGTTTCTCCTAAGAGAATTTCTCCTTTGGTGAACCAATTCCAACTTTCAAAATGAGTGGCAATGACTTTCACTGCGCTACTTCCCGTGCGGCAAACTATATGGAGAAAAGTAAATCAAAAATGCTAGGTTCATTTCAAGCTAAATTTTAAAAAAGTTCAATTATCATTATTTGAAATTTAAAAAATGCATGATTCAAATTAGGCAAAATTCATCATCTCAAAAATCTGGGTTTACAAACATGCTTCGCCGGATTCACAAATACACAAAGAATTTCTATAATACGAGAGATGGAAGTGTTAGTACCTGAACATCAAAAACACGTTGTTTTATTAATCTACGCCTTGTATTTAAATGCCGTATTTGTTATAGTTTTGGTCGGTGTATCCTGTAAACATTAGTTTGTATACTGGAACGCGTAGTACGGTGGTACGCGTTTCACCGCGTGATCACTTACGTTACAAAACGGGTCGCGGCTATTTAAGGGATAAACTGTCCACATATCTTCTTCCCACGGCTCTACAGCTTTGGGACAGAGCTCTTTGGGATTTAAGCTCTAGCCTGATATTTACCTACCCGCAACATGCGCACGATTAGTGGTCCGTTTAAAGATAATTCCCAGACAATTCATTGGAGGAAATCAGGTAAATATGAGAAGAGTTGGAGACCTCGAGCCTACTCACTCAACAATTTACGCTCCGCAACAAATGAAGGCGTTTGTTCCACATAGCACGTGTATTTTGAAAAGGTATTGTAATACATCAAGACTCAGTCTTGGAGGTTCAAGTTTGTATATTCAGAAGTTGTGTGTACGATCACAAAAATAAGAACCAAAGTTCCATACTTTAAGTGTGAACTATCTCAAATTTTAACTGATTTACCTCACACATTATACAAAAAATACACTAGTATTTTGAGAACGATGTTTGGGAAAGCTTCTTTATTGGTAAATGGAAAAGGAATTACAGTGAGGGGGGAAAGAAGGGAGTGTATGCACGAGCTGTGTGGTGAGCCACGTGGTTGAAGGAATGGGGGCGCTCTGGCCCCAAGGCAGTAAATATCCGCAGCCGAAGCCCTGTTCGGGCGGCAATGTTTGTCTCGTTTGGACCAACTCCGCAGCCACCGCAGCACCCTGCAGCTCTGGCCTCCCATTCGCTGCTCCACTCACCCACCCCATTCCCTCCTGGCCCTCCTCCTGCCCCACCCCTCTCGTCCAATATCAGTCACTACCATACCCACAACTCCTCTCTTCCTTTCCTAAAGTGGCCCCCCCATCCTTACCCCACACATACCGTCCCTCCCCATCCGCTCTACCCCTCTATTCCTCTCTACCCACCTATTCCTCTCTACCCACCTATTACTCTCCTCCCACCTATTCCTCTCCACCCATCTATTCCTCTTCACCCATCTATCTCTCTCGATCCATCAATTCTTTTCCCACCATCAATTTCTCTCTCCCATCAATTCCCCTTCAAACCTCTAAAACTCGCCCTACTCACCCCACCTCATTAGTTGCTCCACTCCCTACCCCACCATTCCCCACCCGCCTCGCCCATTCCCTACCCACCCCATCCCACCGTACTGATGCGATCGTCCAACCAGCACGCTCCGCTGACCTGTCTCAGAGACCGGACTCTGTGGGAGTTTAAATTTCAACGAGAGACCAGCTGAATTCAAGCAGCCTCCATTGGATGGCTCAATTTCACGCAGTGCAACGTCCTTTTAAAACACACGAGGCCATGAATGTATCAAACGTAGGATTTCATTCAGCGCTCCGTAATATTCCAAGGGTCCAAATTGCACGTCAGAATACTCGTCGCTGCTCCTCAACAACTATTAAGATCTGAGCTCTCTTAAACCCGCTGTTAATGTTAAGCAGCAAAGAGAATACAAAATATCAATAATAGATCACGCTTGGCTTCTGTAGACATTTGCTGTATATTCTTTTCACTCCATGATTGTATCATTTCGTCATTTTCAAGCAGTTAAACTAATTTATTTACTTCTGAAAATTTTCTGTCTGAAGAAGCCCGACGTCCTCTCACACTCTATACTAATTTGTACTTTTACCATCACAATCTTCTCAAAGATCTCCTTTTCTTTGTTACGTTTATATGTGCACTGATAAAAACAATGATGCGATAGCCGTAGCTGCACGGATTTGAAGGATTCAGTATTCATTCGCTACATCAGTGGTGTGTCATAAATAATTTTAAACACAAAAACCATAATGCAGGTTGCGAGACTTTTTTTCAACAAACGAAATTTACAACTTATTACAGTGGGAACTAGATGTAGTGAGAAATATTAAAAGGATACATAATCTCCTTTTCTGACCGAATATCGGGGTCCCGTACATTCTTCTGGTACTTTCAAATTTCCAAATTCCTCTATTCCTCAAATTGTTTTGCATTCAACAGTGTCACGGATCTCGCCGCTCCGTCTGCCACGGGTGTTTGCGTCATCGCAGGGCGATTACGTCATTCGAGTGACGTAACGCCTCCGCCCCGCACAGAGTGAGACGGCGCGTCAGCGACGCTGCAGCGAGAAATAAACTCAAGTCGGAGCGGTGACATATGACTGCATTCGCCCATTAGCTCCCGAGTGGCGCTGAGGAAACGGCCGAAGCACTGCCCCCGCGCGGCACCGCCTCCGTGTTTCTCTTCACAGAGCGAAGAGGAAGTGGACGCTCACTCAATGTCAATGAGCATTCTCTTACTTACTCTGATCACCAGTTTCGGAATGGCGGAGAGAGTATTCGGAGGGGAAATTCTCATAATTGCATTATTAACATTTTTACGCCTCATAATGACCAGTTTTGTATATTTAAATTTAGGTTTCAATAAGTAATAAGATAAATATTAAAACGATTTGGCCTGTGTTCCGAAAATAAAAGAATAGAAGGTATTTTAATAATATCATCGGGAGTCAAAAGCAGAGACAGAATGTTGCGAGACATCTCATGAAAGAGGTAAAACTAAATTTTAAAAGTCGACAATTTGAAAATGGGCAGAGCGGGGCAGAGCAGTGCGGGGCAGAGCGGGGCGGGGCAGAGCGGGGCGGGGCACAAGCAGAGTGGAAATTCAGGTACTTGGTTTTATTTCTGTGATTTGGATTTGGCGAACTTTTTTTTAGATCCAACAGTGCACCGTCATAAAATACCATTTACTTAAAGCCACATTTTCTGAAATACATTTACCTAAATCGTTTTGTCCTATACGTTTAAAAAAATGGATACCATATTCAGTATACTGAAGTTCAATACTCTTTTCAAAAAATGTTTTTTTTATATAATTTGTTTGAAAAAACAATTGCATTTGTTTTTCTTGTATTTCCGCAATTTCTATTTCCAAATGCATTACTAGATATTTTTATTTACACGGTGTGGGTGACAGAAAAAATATATCACCAATAGGGTATCTTAGTAAATTTAACACCCTCTTCTATTGTTTTTTGCTTTGATACATACTTAACGTAATAAAGAGAAAGTTTTGTAATGCCTGCTGTACGAATTAGCTTTTTAGATGAAATTAATTGATTAATTTATTATGATACCGAGCACGTCAACACAGGGTCATTAGTCCTGTATGTAGTTTGCATTTTTTTGCTCGATGTAACCAGTGATCCTTCCTCCCCCGCTGTATGCCGAGATCTTGGCGCTGACTTACCGTCGGCTAGAGGAATTTTCCTCAATAATCCTCTCCCACCCATCTGGGACAAGCTCTAAGTCCCACCGGTCTCTCTGGATGTGTTGAGCAAGTGCATGTTAAGTGTGTGTGTGAGGATGTATGTGTAAGGAGGGAGGATAGAGCAAGAAGATTGAAGGTGAATCACGCGCAGCGTCCTGGAAACCATTTTTAGGGTACTGCTCCGGCATTCGCCTAAGTGTTGATTCGGGCTACGGGGGCAAAACTATCGTCCAGAACTGAATTCGCCTAGCTTACAAGTTTAGTGTCGAAACCAGTTCAACGTTTTTCATTCAAAATTGATATATCACCGATCGATCTAGGACGATTTCCAGGCTCTGAAAGATTTTCCGAAGGTACAGGAAGGTAGAGTTTAGTTCTCAGATTGTAGTGTAGGTAAACGTAAAAGATGTGCTTAACTAGGAAAAATCCAGATTTTGATCCCAATCAAATCTGATTGAAAAATACTTTTTCGAAATTGTGCGAGCCAATATAACATTGCGTATCTGTTACAGATTAATTGCAAAAAGAATGTGATTGGTTGCAGAACCACTAGTTTACTTCCTTTCAGAACATTGTAAGTTGAATTTATGCGTTGTAACGGCATATTCGTCTTCAGTGGCTTTCAGAAACCTACGAATAGTGCATTGAGCCGTATCAAAAACACGGTTAAAAGTTGCTTGAATTATGTACGGGTTTCGTGCATCCGGCTCTACTGTGCCCCTGCGGTCGAGTCGGTGACTGTTGCTTGTGCCTGCGGAGCCTCGGAAAGTCCCGGGAGGCAGCTCACCCGCAGTCCCCCGTCCCCCCCTCGACCCTTCCCCCATTCTCCCGTCCGCCCTCTGCGGCCCACTGTCCTTAAATGTCTCCTCGCACGTCTTCTCTATGTCGCTCTCGCCCGAACCGTTTCGACTCCCTCCGCCTTCCGCCCACTCCGCCCCGTCCCTCTCCGTCCCGTCCCTCTCTCCGTTCCCTCTCTGCCCTCCCTCTCGCCCGTCCTCTCCGCCCGTCCCTCGTCCGACCGTCCCTCTCCGCCCCTCCCTCTCCGCCCGTCCCCTCCGCCCCGCCCTCCCGCCCGCTCTAGTTCCCCTCTCCACCCCGTCCCGCTCCTCCCGCTCCCCGCTCTGTTCACGCCCCACTCCTGCCCCGCCCAGCTCTGCCCGCCCCCGCTCTGCTGCCCCGCTTCTGCCCCGCCCGC
>BOPP01000074.1:2275701-2287862 GCA_017312745.1 Gryllus bimaculatus
CCCTTCCCTTCCCTTTCCCTCTCTTCTTCTCCTCTTGCTTCTTCATCCCTTTGCTCATTCGACCATCTTCATGCTCCTTCTCCTTCTTGCTTTTTCTTTTTCCCTCTTCACGCTGCTTCCTTTTCCATCTTCATCATGCTTCCTTTTTCCTGTTCATGCAGGTTCTACTTATTCCTTCATACTCATTTTCCTTTCTTTTATTTTCTTCTTTCTTCTCATGTTTCTTTCATCCTCAAGATGCTCCTTCAATTCACTTTTTGTTTCTTTCCACCACATACTGCTTTTCCCTTCCAACTCTTTTCTCCTCCTTTTACTTCCCCTTTCTCTTAGCTTCTTCCTGCTCTTGCAGAACATTACTTTGGCCCGTGGACGTCACTCTGCGCTTTCTAGTTTCGCTGTTTGGATTCACCTGCCGATTCCTTCTCTTACACCTCCTCCCCGACGCCCTGTCTCGAAGCTTCCGCACTCCGTCCCGAGATCTTGTCCTCCCCGCCCGAGTCTTGGGGAGGCGCCATGCGCGATTAATGGGGTGCGGGCGGAAGCTTGTAGACCGACAGCTGCCATTAGGGCGTCAGTTTCACAGCTAACGAGCAGAGTGGGTTTTATCATTCGCAACAAGAGCGGCGCGCGCGGTTTCGCTTTGATCGGCTGCGCGCGGGCTGAGGTGCAGCCGAATGCGAGTAACGCAGCGGAGGGCGGCGCCCGATCGCTGTTCACCCGAGGAGCGAAGGCCCTTCTCTGCTGTAAGGAGCCCAAAGGGCGGAACGTGGGCGCGGGAGCGGGTGGGCCGGGGAACAGGGCGCGGGTCGGGTCGCCGGGGGCGTCGCACGTCACGCGGCAGCGGAGCCGGGAGCGGTGCGCAGCGGTGGGCCGGGGACGGCAGGGGAGGGCGTAGGGGCGCGGGGCGTGGCGCGCAGGGGGGGGGCCGCGGGGGGGACGCGACCGGGCAACAGTGCGCGGGGCGCCGGTCCGCCGGGGCGGGCACGAACGACCGGGGCGGGCAGGGGTCGCGGCCAGTGGGTCCCGGGCGAGGGGCACGGGCGTAAGAGGCGGGGCGCGGGAGTGGGGCGCGAGGGCGGGAAGCCGAGGTAAAGGGCCAGAGGGCGGGGCAGCGGGCGGCGCATAGATCTGGAGAGAGGATCAGGGAGACGAGAAGCGATGAAAGACGAGGCGGTTTAACGATGGGCCGTGGCCAGAAGCGCAGTTCGTGAGGAACCAGTAGGAAGCAAAGGGATTGGTGTGGGGGAAAAGGCGCCGAGCCAGATGGGAAAGCGTAGGCAAGATAAGAAGGGCAGGCGCACGAAGAAATACCGTGGGACAGGCGAAGAGTCGACAGGGATGGAATGGCTAGAAAAGGAGTAACGGAACAGAAGTTTTTGAAAATGGGCACGTGCGGGCGACTATGGGAACCGTCCTATGGACACTGTAGGCGGGTATAAAATGAGACGGTAGAAAAGCCGGACAGGTTGGGGGGGGGTTTTTGGGGGGGAAAAAGAAGAAAAAAAAAAAACCGGCCTCCCGGCCCAGCGTGGGAAAGGGCGGAAAAGCGAGAGACACGGGAGACCGGGTGGGCGACGAGGGCGGGAGGCGTGGGTGGTCTGGGTTTGCGGTTCGGGCTGGCGTCATGGGTTGGTGGAAGGTGGGTGAGGTGGGTGGGTGGCGAGGGTGGATTCGGATGGGTTTGGGTGGCGCGGAGGGTGGGACGGCTGGAACAATAAGAAAGGCCGAGAACGGGCGGAGCGCGGGACAGAGTGACGACAGGACGGAAGGCAGAGGGCGTTGGCGAGGGGGGGTGTGGTGAGGGGGGCACCTCCAGCGCCTGTGGGGGACCCTTCTTCCCTGCGTCGCGGCGCTGCAGGAAGCGATTACTTAGCGATGCATATTAGACGGGATTCAGCTGCGCCGCAAATGAAGAAAAATAGAAAGAACTCGAGGATGTGACTCATTGCCTTGATGATGCTTTGAAAAAGAACAGATCTACAGGGGAACTAAACGATGGGCCGTGACGACGCGCATTTAAAGAAAAAGTTATTTATTAATATTAAATGTCATGTAATACATTGCATGCATTTTCAAAGTGTACGCATCTGTAATGATGTTTTCTTCGCACCCTAATAGTCCATTCCGGAGCTATGGCGTTGTTCTGGTACGTACTGAATACGTGTGTGGAAAGATATCAGTCAACAAAGGCTTTTTGAATCTCATTCTTTTTGTATGCACATTCTCACTCTACCATTTCAATCTTCTCCCCATTCTCCACCTCCACTTCCAACTCCCACCTTAAACAGTTAATTATAGTCATTACAAGTTTCAGGTAATGAGAGAAAAATGTAAGTAATCATATGACGCTATTATTAAAATTGTTTGTACTGAAATTCATATTTATTATTTCGCATATTTAACATCAAAGCTTGCATTAAACACTATCTAATCGCTACATGTTTTAGCGTTTCAACTTCACTGTGGAATATTTGATCACTAATACTTTTACATAAAACTATTACTTAAAATAATTTCCCCAATTTTTTTCTAGCTTAAGCTCTCTGTATGTTTCGTTATTTGTTCAAATAAAATAACTCATGATTTCTTGATGCTCCTTTCCCATTTTTAATTTCTTTTTCGGGGGAGGGCACGTTTCAGCATTGCCCCGTATCCAAAATTGTCTAGCCCAGGCACTGCAATCTCTACACAGTTCCCCTCTTCCCTCCTTTCTCCTTCCTTACTACTCTGTGTCTTTTCCCCTCCCCCTCGCTATTACTTTCCCACCCCCTCCTTCTCCTCCTCCGCCATCACTGAAGAGCGTTCGTTCGGCCAGCAGCTTGCGTTCGCTCGTGCTGGGAGGCGCCAACGGCTGATGGCGGGAGCATAAAGCAATTCACGGGGAAAATTGACATCGGAAAGGAAAGGACGGCTCCAAGGCGTTTTAGGGCAATATAACCCACTTTATTGCCCGCTCTTCCTTACTGACATTCATTTTTAATGGGACAAGGGAAACAATAATACGACCCTTGTAGACATAAAATGTGACAAGCATTATCGTATCTCGCTGCTCATTTATATCGTAAAAATAGCAATGATTTTCAGTTTCAAAAACAAGCCACGGTAATTGGGTAGCAGGACCTGTCATCCCAGCCGAATAACTTTCTTTCATTCAGCATTTCCGTACCCAAACACTATCACTAAATGGTAATTCCTTGGGAAATATTATGATAGAGAATATTATGAACTTCTTTTGTACCTCTTTCACATCATTTTTGTAATTAATTGGCAAAATATTGTACTCTGATACAAATTATCCCAAAAGGGCGCGTATTTATGAAAAACTGCTTTACTTTAAATGATCAGGAAATATACTCATTAATAACAGTTCATTTGAAAAGATATTTCGGTTCTACGTTTTTCAAAATTGCATTTTGCTAGCATTTTGAGAAGGATTATTAATGCCATCTCAACTAATTTATTACCATTAAATTAACATAAAATTAATACATTTTGAATACATATGTATAATTTATTTCATTAAGTAACTTTAAATTTTTGAAAAAGCTTCTTACTTCCATTTTTTAAATTTATCACGCACGTAAAATATAGTATGTAAGTTCAGAGGTACAAGCAAATTTAAATTCTTTGATTAGCGACATTAGGGGATGATCTTTAGAATGCTACTATTAGTAGTATTTCAAAGTAATCGTTTTAATTTTATATGGCAGTTGCGTAAGCTAAATATTAGTTTGGGTCATATGAATAAATCGGATCCGTCAGAATTCACAGAAAGCAACCTCAAAACTCGTTATTACCTCTAACTGCATTTAAAATCGTTAATTTTCATGTTGCGTGTAAAATCTACATGTGAAATGCATTCGTAAAATCACTGACATGACCGCATTTATTCTCCTTGGCATATCACGTTTTCTTTTACCTGTTTTTTCACACGCAGGCAGAGACAAATAACTAATTTACACACTAAGCTTAAGAAGACAAAAACTGTACGTTCTTTCTGAAAGACGCTCGGTGTTGATAATATGATTAATATTAAAAATATCAACCTTAAATTATATTCTTCTCAAATGATAGTTAAAGTTATTGAGATAAAAAATAGGAACTTTAAATAAAAACAAAACACTCAAACAAATTTTAAGGAGAATTAATTTAAAACGTTCGCAGCAAATTCGCTTGCGGCTCGTAATATTCTACTACTCGAGGTCCACAGAGATACCTTTTCCGATAAATGGTCAAAAACACCCTGCCAATCAAACGAATGTTGCTCTTGCAAGAACCCTAACATAGACACGAATACAGTGATAGATCCATAGCAATGTTTCTCATAACCTAAACAATGCTGAGAATTCAATGCGTCACTAGACAACTCCTTGCTCTTTCAAGAAGTGTTAATATACACGTATAGTTCTTGCTAATTCATTGCTTCGCAATTAATTTATATTTGGCACCTAACCTCTAATTAACAGTAATATGGGCCTTCCATATTGTTTAATTTCTCTCCGAAATACACCAACCTAATAGCAGGGAGAAAAACACAAATAATATTATACATTTAAAATACAATACTGCATCGCTACCAGGGCACAGCACCGTCTAGACAAACGAGACTTTCCGCGAAACAAAAATGCACAAGACACCGTTCGCTTACATTCGTGTGACGTCACCTCAATGTTTCATTATCACAAATGTTCACCTCAATGTTTTGCTATTCAACAGAGCTAAAGATATTTTGGAAAGTTGTTAGATTCCGTTTAAATATCAGTGTATTATTAACAATATTTGCTGGCAACGTAATCCATGCTCCTTGAATGAATACTACTACACGCATGCTCACAAAGCGTGGATGTTTAGCTGGAGTGAACCATGCGGAGATTTGTTGAAACAATACGAAAAAAGAAAGAAACACCAAGACAGATGACAACAAAATATTTCTTGAAATATTTTGTTTGCAAACAGATTTTTACGTTAGTATATGCTGAAAATATAACTGTTCCATTTCAGAAGCCAAACATCATTGGATGCTGTTAGAATACTCCAGTCAATGTTACAGGTTTTCGTTTTCTTTCGCACCAAATGCTAATTGAGATTTTTGATTGGCTAAACAGTCTTTAAAAGAACTCTTAAGAATCACTCGGGGAATTAATACATATATGTGAACCAGACCACATATGGAGGAATTTTCATGAAAAATTCTGCTTCTTTCCTGAATACGACGTGGAGATGTCTACGTGATAACCACACGTACCCCCTTAACCCATGGCTGCGAGTGAGGAACGTCGCCGGTAGGCCTGAGCTCGTTCAGAGGCTGTCACGCTATGAATGTACATACACACATAATACACGCATACATACACACATGCATACATTCTGCCTCTTTGGTTAACTTGCCGCGAGTACGGTTTTCAGGTGGTTTCATGACTGCTACCGTGAACAGCAAGGCCTGTGTTGAGAAGATTCACTGTCCAGACGCAACGCGATGCCAGTATGAGAACTGGCACAGAGAGGGTAGGCTTGGCGGAGAGTGTTCGGGAGTGGGCGCGTAGCAACAGCTGGCGTGTGGCGGGGCGATCTCCGCCCGGGGCGAGCGGCGTGCCTGCGCCCGCGCCCGCTGCGGATGCCCGGCATATCGCCCCGGGGGCGGATCGCCCGCATTCCGCGCGGCCCAGCTGCTGGGAAAACGCACGGCAGGTGAGCTATATACAAGCAACCAAAGGTGGTAGGTTACTCGCTCGCTTTCTGATTGTATTGCTTTCTGCCTGTTCCGAGATGTTGAAGCAATAAAACCAGGCGCAATAGGAGATTAACTTCTAAATTATCAAAGACGTCGCCTGTGAGACGTAAGACGCAAATAGAGCCGAATAGCATCCTGTTGTCCCCTTTCCCTCCTTCCTGTTTCTGAACACCTCTGCTGGATCCAAATTGCGAGACGCCACGTGAAACTACCACAATATACGTTGGGCGCGGTTGGCATAATTCGGTATACGCCATTTTAACTCAGCGGCGTCCCCTTACTACGCTATTATCAGTTACAGGTCGGTTGTTTCACTTTTGGGCGTCTATGTTGTCTACATGATATTGCTCAAATTAGGTATATGACGGACACAATGTCTTCGTTAGCATTTGAAGATATTTGTTATGAACCATTTGTAAAATATATAATGGGGACGCCATGTATCGATCATAAATAATGATCGCGAAACAAGAATACTTTCGGACGGAGTCTCAAAAAAACACTTGCTAGACAACTCCGTTATGGAAGTGGATTGCTGTAGAGAAGTCAAGTTCATGTAGACATGAGACTACAAAAAATTTTAAATGTATCTTGTAACTCATGTATGCGAATACATGTTCCAATTCCATTAATTGAATGTTTCATTTGAAATATAATATTTGACTTTATTTTTAGACACTCAGTAGCTAGCTGTCAGACGTACGCCTTCGTATTATTGCTTAATACAGGGTCAAGATCTTGTACAGTGTTGTAAATGATAAGGTATAAATAGTTGTCATTCCACGGGTCACTTCACCGGTCCTGCCGTCTACGTAATCTCTCACCAATTGAATTCTCACTCACGGGGCCGTAATCACGCGAGATGTAATCTATTAATCCAATCACGCCAGCAGGCAAACCTCCACCAAACGCGTATCATTTAATAGGCTACTTTACAGAATAAAAATTAATTGCGAAAGATTCAATGGTTTTTCACTTCGCATGCGCGCAGCATGAGAAAACAAACGCGCTTATTGCCCACGCCAGAGAGCACGGCCGGCATCATTATCGTGGGCGAGTTGCTGCCGCGGCGATGCGAGCGCTAGCTGAGGCGAGGTCCGACACGGGCGCCCATAATTGTCCACCCGCTGGAACCGCCCGCGGACCGTAAATTTCGCGAATTATGCGGCCGGAGAACAGAGGATCTGCAGCTGTAAATGCACACGCATCCCATCGTTTCCTGCGTCCGTTTGTTCTTACGCCGCCCGAATTTCCCTGCTCTTGCCCGGTATACCCCCACCCTGACATAGAACTGGATTGTCGGTTACATCAAAATATTAAGGGCAATGAAAACATATACTAAGTAATATCAGGCGGTGAGGAAAACAGTGATTCGATACGAAGCTAACAGATACCAGTGCGCGTTTCGGGCCGTACATCTGTGCCGGCCCCAGTGAGGAGTCGAAATTAACATCTTGTAATATGCGATATGCGCACTCGAGTGAGATCCTCGGGAAGCGCAACAAGCGATTGCTCGAGTAATGGAAAACCTCTTTACGCCGCTGTACTTCTGTGAAACACAGAAATGAGGATCGATTTCGTTTGAGCCAGATATATGCACATCGCATGTTGTATGTTTAAGGCGTTTATTCATCTGCAATGTTTAATGGAAAAAAGACGCTGCTATGTCTTGCGAACTTTCAAGTTCGACTAAAAAAAAGGGAGGTTAGTAGAACAAAAAAAAGTAAGCAACTTTGTAATACGGATATTTATGTTCTATCGTTTTTAATCGATATTTTAATAATTTAATGTGAATAGAATTAAACTGGAACCGAATTAGTCAGAAAGCAGGTATTTATCCAAGAAATCAGAGAACGCCGAGATCATTAACAGTTAAGATGGACGTACGCGGTTTACAATCACCGCTTCTATTTCGTTAGTTACGGTAAAACAAAAGAGTTGGGGGATTTTTCATAACAAAACTAAAATGAAGCGTGTGATCATTTAGAAATATATGAACATAAGTGTTGTTTGAAAACATTTAAAAAGGTGATATTACATTATAGGGGTCCGGTATTTATTTGTTCATGATACTTGCACTTCAGTGAATTGCGGATATTAATTGTCTAAAACTCCATATTCTACCTAATTATTAATTATTCAACAACTACTACTATTTGGTTACAATAGTTTATGATAATCGCAATAATCCACATTGACATTAAAAAACACCCAAAAAAGCACGTTTTCTCCGCATAATTTTGTGACAATTTGCCTTAAAAGGACTGGAATCGATTTTCAAAATATATATTGATTAAAATTGACGGCTGTTTAAAAATACTTCGCTAAGATACAACAACGACATGCAAGGGCTTAGCTGATTGAATCGATGGGTGTTCAGTCTTCGCTTTTCCTAGACTCTTAATTATTGCTCATTGAGGTTCTGCTGTTTATCGACTTGGGAGAAGGTGCACTGCTCTCAGAGTCTCACATATGTCCAGTCTAATTGAACAGGCTCCCTGGCATTGTTACTCGACGCCAGAACGGGTTTCGGTCGGCCGCATGTCTTCAGACCCAATGGGCTTCGCTCGCAGAGGCGATCAGCAAGCAGCCTCCCCCCCCGGCGGCATGGAAGTCGTTACTGCCGCTCTTCGCCCGTCCTCGGGGTAGGCTTCCACCATTTCCGTCACTCCAGCCGCGCGCCCACCGCCCCGCCCGCCGCCCAGCCCGCCCTGCCGTCCCGCCACCGCCCGCCGGCCCACGCTTCCAGCAGCCGCCGCCGCTTGCCCCCGGCGGCCGGGCCTGCTACCCCGCCAGCCCAGAGTAGACGCCCTCGCCAAACTCTGGGCCACCGCCTCACCCCGGCAGGCGTCGCCGCCCCGCTCCACCACGCCGCCCGGCCCCGATCGCTCACCGGCTCCTCCGCGTGGCACCAACCGTCGTTCCTCTTATTCTCTTCATAAGGCTCGCGCACCCTTCGCCCCTGACCAACCACATCCGCCGATAGCTCCAACCACCATCCGTCGCTGCACCGTAACCCCACTGCCGTCCCCGCCTTTAGCTCTTGCCTTTCCTCACGCTCCTCGGCGCTCCCAAGACGCCTATTCCTGCTCCACCACTCCGCCTTCACTCACCAGTGTCCTTTGCACCCGCAGGCAGGAGTGGTATTTCACGTGTGGGCGCGCGGCCAGTGCCGGACCGTGTCCTTCGTCACCTCACCGTGCCTCTCGTCTACTGACGCCGTCGCTCCCAGCTATCTCCAGGGTTCACTTGGGCACGGGAACGACGTTCGCGGGCAGCCTCCACTCGCGCGTCTGGCTTCGCGCCTTCGGTCCTATTGGCCGGCAGGGTCTCGTTGCTGATGGGCCCAACACCAACGGAGGTTAGCAATAGCGCGACTTCGATCGGCGAAATATCGGTCGAGATATTGGAAGCAACTAGGGGACGCGCGCGAATGGTGCGTAGTAGCCCACTGAGACCAGAGGGCCGACAGAAGACAATGGCGCGATGCTGCGGCCTAGACGGCTCCTTCTAATTGTCCCTATATTCCCACCCCTTACGACTACACGTGACAAATGCAACCAGGCGTCTTGAACATAGGAGTCGCTCGAAATGCAGTAGAAACTTGTCCTCGCTTGGTGCGGTGCCCTGCTTGGGTGGGAAGAGGAAATATGACTGGGCGAGGGGCGCGAACAACCCCGACGCCAACCGGGCTTAGGATATGCAACCATCCAAAGACGTAATATTACAGCCAACCAGCAGCGCAGCGGGCGAGCAGCAGCAGCGCAGCAGCAGCAGCTGAATACAACAGTGTTATACACTTACGGGACAAGTAACAGCCCTTGACGCCACCGAGAAATAAATACCTAATCAATCAACGTAGGTCAACCAATTGCTGCGTGGAGTGTGTGGGAATTAATTAAGGCTGTTCAGTCTTGGCGCGTTGGATCGATAAGATCCACAGGAAAAGGTATTGTTAATAATACCAATAATTTTAAGTGAATAAAAAAAGGGAGATACAGAAATGTTAGGCTGATTCTACGAAATATTAGACAGGTGACGGGTGTCTTAAGAAGTATATCAATAACATTTTTTTTTTTTAACCAAACTTGTCCAAAAAAAATTTTTTTTCTTGCGGGGGGAGGCCCCCCCCAAAAAAATTTGGGGCCCCCCACAGAAAGGGGGGGAAAAATTATTTGTTTTCTTGAAGGGGGGCCCCAACTTTTATTCCGGTAAAGTAATACGTCCACGTTAAGAACTTCCTAGCCAAGATATTCACCTCCAGAAGTAGAATTTACCCTTTAAACATGCGAAAATGACGGAATAATGTTGTAGAAGTGGAAGAAGGTGCCATCAAAAGTTGGAAGAGAGATGATCGAAGAGAACGTGCAGTTCAACTTATGGAGTAATCAGAGGAAAGTGTGAGAAAGCGGTGCAAAAATAATTAACTTTTTTTACGTAGGTAAGTATAGCCAATCGCTGGAGAAAAGTGTAGTGATGACTGAAAACTAACGGCGCGGAAGCGGTGGAAAAGAATTGGGAGAAGGAAGGAAGGAAAAAATGTGTGAGCAAGAGGAGGAATACGCGAAAGAGTTATAGGTTGGAGAGTGAGGGTGGCGGGCGCGTAACATCAGAGAACGAATTGGAAGGCAATGTATGTGAAAGTAGGCAGAAGACGACTTTCAACATTTCAAGAACAGAAGAATTTGTAATACCTGTGATTCTAATACTTATTTATGATTAAGGTAGAAGACATGGGCTGACGTTAGGCTGGAGTTCAGTGTTGGGGTAAGTGTCGCAGACGTAGAGCACCGTACATCGATAGATTGTGTATAGCGGGATGTAGACCCTGTCAGGATTGTGTAATGTATGGTTATATTGGCCTCGATTTGTGGCCGCGCATTTTGAGAAAGCGAGGCTGCGAGTACATGGCTGTTGGATTGGACGGTGGAAGTGAATGGGGAAAGCTTCTGGGATTCGAAGCGAAAAACTGAAGGTTTCTATTTCTCCTACTCTCTCTTAATTATCTCCCATCGCTCCTTCATTTTTCTTGCCTCCTCACTGTATCATCCTTCTTCTCCTCTTTTATTCCTTCCCTCTGCCTCTATTCATTCTCTCCCTGCCCTCTCTCATTCGCTCCTCTCCTCTTTCATTCTCTCCTCTCATTCTCTGTTCCTCTCTCGTTCTCCTCTCTCTCGCTTCACAATCCATCTCCTCACCCCACATTACCCTCCATCTCTCACTCCTTTCCTCCCCTCATTCTCTCATTTTCTCCCTCACTACTTCTCCAAACATCCTTTTCATCTGCTATACCTCTCATCGTTTACCATCCCTTTCCATGCCTTCACATACGCATCTCGGCATTTCTGCATCCCTAGCAATGTCCCTCTTCTCCCCCGTCCCCCATCGTGGACGTTCCGTCATTAGCGATCTTCGGCGCTCGCGATGCCAGTGCGGAAGCGTTAGCCGCTCACATACATAATGCAGACGGTGAAAGTTATGCGCCGTAGAGGAGATCTCGCTGACATTATTGCGTTTGAAGCACCATGTAAGGGATGTAGGGCTGCAATAAGGAATTCTTGCGTGTTGGCACAACTTTATCGTAGACGCTTCATTTTTCCGTTTTAATCATGAATGAAGTCGGTTGTCCTTTATCGTTTCAGTTTGGGTTTTCGTATATGTTTTTTTCTCTATTCATCTTTCCGATCAAAAGCTCAACGTGCTATCAGCGTCACTAGAGATCTTGTATATAGCGTTATCATGAAAGAATGTCGCGTCTGATGATTCCTCGAAATTTTCGTTCACGGTGTTTCATTTTTACCGCTCATATTATTTCAAGAAAACCAGAGGTTACCCAAGTTGGTCAAAACGTCATGTTTCATTACATTTGTGTATGATTAAAGTCAATATAGTTGGAATACATTCGTTAACGGGCGTAAACTATGTGCCAATAACTTCGTACAATGTTTTCTTGGCATCAAAGTTTAATAAGGAGATATTACCAAATGCACTATGCGTGTAAGCAGAAGATAGCAAAGCCAGGTTGCTACAGAAACATGAATGAATTAACCTTATGATTTTTGAACTAACATATGATTGTTATGAACAAGCATTACTCAAAATTATCTGCTAGCAGCAAATTCTGCCTCTTGATCCATATTTTCTTGTCGTCTGTCGAAAAGTAAGAAAGTAGGCAATCTCGGTGAAACTCAGGGCAGATCGAGCGAATAATCGCCTTCCGAATCCACGCGCAATCCGAGGGGACTTGTTGCGCCAGGCCTTGCGCTGTGAGTCGCCGTGAAGGTGATGTGAAGTGGACTGAGGAGAGGGAGGTGCAGGGGGCGTAATTAGCCGCGGGTGCGGGCGGCGCACCTTCATTACGCGCCATTTTCCACCAACGAGCGCCTCAGCGGGGGCGGGCCGATGGGCGCGGGGCGGAGGCGGGGGCAGC
>BOPP01000074.1:2287887-2305800 GCA_017312745.1 Gryllus bimaculatus
GCGCAACAGTCCTCGGATTGCGCGTGGATTCGGAGGCGATTTATTCGTCTCGATCTGCCCTGAAGTTTCACGATTGCCACTTTCTTACTTTTCGACAGACACAGAAAATATGGTATCAGAGGAAGATTTGCTGCTACAGATAATTTGATAATCTTGTTCATAACAATCATATGTTATTCAAAAATCATAAGTTATTCAATTCATGTTTTCTGTAGCAACTGCTTACACGAATGTGCATTTGTAATTTCTCCTTAAGTTCAAATTTATGCCAAGAAAAAATTGTACGAAATTTTGCCATAAGTTACCAGTTAACGAATGTATTCCAAACTCTATTTGATTTAACATACACAATGTAATGAAACATACGTGACCAGACTTGTAACCCCTGTTTTCTTGAAAAATATGAGCGGTAAAATGAACACCGATGACGAAAATTTCGAGGAATCATCAGAAACATTCTTCATGATAACGATATACAAGATCTCTAGTGACGCTGATGAAGTTGAGCTTTTTGTCGGAAAGAGAATAGAGAAAAAAAATATGACGAAAACCCCAAACTGAAAACGATAAAGGACTACGAACTCCATTCGTATTAAACGGAAAAATGAGCGTCTAGATAAAGTTGCAACACGCAAGAATTCCTTATTGCACCTACATCCCTTACAGCTTTCAAACGCAATAATTCAGAGTAATCTCCTCTACGCGCATAACTTTCACCGTCTCATTAGTATGTGAGCGGCTACGCTTCGCACTGCACGCGAGCGCGAGATCGCTATGAGCGGAACGTCCACGAGGGGGAGGGGGAGAGAGGGAACATTGCTAGGGATGCAGAAAATGCGAGAGCGTTTGTGAAGGATGTAAGGGATGGAAACGATGAGGGGTATAGCGATGAAAAGGATGTTTGGGAGGTAGTGAGGGAGAAAAATGAGAGAATGAGGGAGGAAAGGATGTGAGAGATGGAGGGTAAGTTGGGTGAGGGAGAGGATGAGCGAGGAGAGAGAGAACGAGAGAGGACAGAGAATGAGGAGGAGAGAATGAAAGAGGAGAGGGAGCGAATGAGAGAGGGAAGGGAGAGAATGAAAGAGGAGAGGGAAGGAATAAAAGAGGAGAAGAAGGAAATGATACAGAGGAGGAAGAAAATGAGAGGGAGGATGGAGATAATAAGAGAGAGTAAGGGAGAAATAGAAACCTTCCATTTTCGCTTCGAATCCCAAAGCTTTCCCATTCACTTCCACCTCCAATTCCACAGCCATTCTCGCAGCCTCGCTTTCTCAAATGCGCGGCCACAAATCGAGCCATATAACCATCATACACATCCACATCTACATCCCCTAACACATCTACATGTACGGTGCTCTAGTACTGCGAAACTTACCCAACACTAACTCCACCTACGTCAGCCATGTCTTTCTACCTTTACATAAAAAGTATTAGAAATCACAGTATTACAAATCTCTGTTCTTGAAATGTTGAAAAGTCGTCTTCCTCCTACTTTCACATACATTCCTTCCATTCGGTTCTCTTATGTTAGCGCCCGCCACCCTACTCTCCACCTATACTCTTTCGCGTATTTCTCCTCCTTTGCTCACACATTTTTACCTTCCGTTCCTTCTCCCATCTCTTTTCCACCGCTTCCGCGCCGTTGTTTCAGTCATCACACACTTTTTCTCAGCATTGGCTTAACTACCTAGTAAAAAAGTTTAATTATTTGCACGGCTTTCTCCACTCGTCTGATTACTCCATAATTGTCACGTTCTTCGATCATTCTCTTCCAACTTTTATGGCACCTTCTTCAACTTCTTACACAGTTATTCCGCATTTTCGCATGTTTAAGGGTAATTCTACTTCTGGAGGTGAAATCTTGGCTAGGAAGTTTAACGTGGGACGACTTACGAAGTGCCTCAGAATTCTGGGCAATTGCGAGAAATTTGAAGTGTATTGTTATGATAACTTCTTAAGACCGTCTTCCTGTACTAATATTCGTAGAATCAGCTAACATTTCTGTATCTCCTTTTTTTATTCACTTAAAATTATTGGTATTATTACAATACTTTTCTGTGGATCTTATCGATCCAACGCGAACTGAACAGCCTTAATTAATACAATTCCACGCAGCAATTAGGTTGATCAGTTGATTGATTAGGTATTCCGGTGGCGTCAAGGGCTGTTACTTGTCCCGTAAGTGTAGTACATGTTGTATCGCTGCTGCTGCTGCTGCTGCTGCTGCTGCTGCTGGTGGCGGTAATAGTACGTCTTTGGATGGTGCAATCCTACCCGTTGGCGTCCGGGGTGTTCGCGACCAGATATCTCCCACCAGCAGGGCACCGCCCAAGCGAGGACAAGCTCTATGCTTTCGAGCGGACTCTATGCAAGTATGTGGTGCATGTTAGTGTGTGTAAGAGGGTGGGAATAGAACAAAGAAGAGGTAGGCACATCGCGCATGTCCGTGGCCCTTGGTTAGGGCACTACTACGACATTCGCGCGGCGTCTAGTGCTTCCCAAAATATCGACGAATTCGCCGACGAAGTCGCATTGCAACCCGTGGCGTTGGCCATCAGCAACGAGACCGGCCAAAGGCGAAGGCGCGAAGCCAGCGCGCGAGAGCTGCGCGAACGTGTCCGCCCAAGTGAACCGGAGAGCGTGGGAGCGACGGCAGTCAGAGACGAAGGCACGGTAGGTGAGAAGACACTCCGCCTGGCGCCGCCACACGTGAAATACCACGCCTGCGGTTGCAAAGGACACTGGTGAGGAAGCGGAGTGGTGGAGCAGGAACGGCGTCTTGGGAGCGCCCGAGAGCGTGAGGAAGGCCAAGAGTAGGCGGGGACTGGCACGTGGGGTACAGTGCAGCGAGGTGTGGTTGGAGCTAGGCGGATGTGGTTGGCAGGGGGAAGGGGCGCGAGCCTATGAACGTAGAATAGAGGAACGACGGTTGGTGCCAGCGCGGAGGAGCCGGTGAGCGACGGGGCGCGGGCGCGTGGTGGCGGGCGCGGCGAGCCGCGGGGTGAGGCGCGGCCAGAGTGGCGGGGTGTCACTTTGGGCTGGCGTGGGTAGCAGGCCGGCCGCGTGGGGACAGCGGGGCGGCTGCTGGGAACGCGTGGGCGTCGGCGTTGGGCGGGTGGCGGGACGGGCGGAGGGCGGCTGGGGGCGGGCGGGGGGTGGGCGCGCGGCTGGAGTGACGGAAATGTGGAGCTACGAGACGGCGAAGCGCAGTGAACGCCCGCGGGGGGGGGGGAGGCTGCTTGCCTGATCGGCTGCGAGCGAAGCTCAATGGGCTGAAGACATGCGGCCGACCGAAACCCGTTCTGGCGTCGAGTACATGCCAGGGAGCCTGTTCAATTAGACTGGAAATGTGAGACTCTGAGAGCAGTGCACTTCTCCCAAGCGATAAAGCAGACCTCAATGAGAATATAAGAAGTCTGGAAAAGCGAAGACTGAACACCCAATCGATTCAATCAGCTTAAGCCCTTGCAAGTCGTTAGTTTATTTAGAGAAGTATTTTTAACAGCGTCAATTTTAATCAATAATAATTTGAAAATCGATTCCAGTCCTTTTAGGGCAAAATTGTCACAAAATTATGCGAGAAAACGTGACTTTTTGGGTGTTTTTTTAATGTCAATGGATTATTGCGATTATCATAAACATTGTAACAAATAGTAGTTGTTGAATTAATTAATAATAGTAAGAATATTGAGTTTTAGACATTATATTCCGCAGATTCCACTGAGTGCAAAGTATAATGAACAAATAAATACCGGTACCTATAAGTAAAAATTCATTTTTATGTTTCACACTTATGTTACACATATTTCTAAATGTATCACCTTCATTTTAGTTTTGTTATGAAAAATCCAACTCTTTGTTTTACCGTAACTACGAATAAGAACGGTGTAGTAAATCCGCTCCGTCATTTAACTGTTAATGATTCGGCGTTCTCTGATTTCTTGATAATACATTGTTTCGATAATTGTTCAGAATTATCACTAAATTTAAATACGATTAAAACGATGAACATAATATAGTATTACAAAGTTGCTTACTTTTTTTGTTACTACCTTTAGTGAACTTGCAAGTCGCAAGAATAGCAGCGTTTTCATTAACATTCAGATTGAAAACGCCTAAACAACAAGGATGTGTGCAACGGCTAAACGAAATCGGATCTCATTCGTGTTTCCAGAAGTACAGCGCGTAAAAAGGTTCCATTTACTTCGAGCAACGCTGTGCGCTTCCCGAGGATCCACTCGATGCGCGTATCGCAAACAAGAAGTTATCACTCCCGGCCCGGCACAATGTACGGCCCGAAACGCGCACTTTATCTGTTAGCTCGTAACGCTCCCGCCGAAACAGTAAGTTTCATTGCCTAGATAGCATTGAACCTGCAATCGTTTACAGTGGGAAACCAAACAAAATCGTGCGGCGTAGAAACAACGGACGCAGGAAACGATGGGATGCGTGTGTATACAGCGCGTCCTCTGTTCCCGGCCGCCATTTCGCGATTTACGGGCGCGCCCGGCGGGTGGACAATATGGCGCCGCGCTCGCCAGCAGCGCCGCCAGCGGCCGCCGGGCGCACCGCCCACGGATAATGATGCCGGCCGTGTTCTGGCGTGGGCAATAAGCGGTTTGTTTTTCATGCTGCGCGGCAGCGAGGAAAAACCATGAATCTTTCGTAATTAAATTTGTAAGTAGCCTATAATATGAACGCTTGGGTGGTGGGTGATGGAAATAGATTATACTCGAGTGATTACGGCCCGTGAGGAGATTATCATGTGAGAGAACGTAGACGGGAGGCGGTGAGGACCCGTGAATGAATATGCTTAACCTTATATTACACACTGTACCAAGATTATGACCTGTATTAAGCATAATTACGAAGGCGTAGTCTGACAGACTACTGAGTGTAAAAATAAAGTAAAATGATATATTCACAATGAAACATGAAATTAATGGATTGGACATGTATTATACAGTTACAAAGTACATTTAAAATTTTTTTGTAGGCTCATCTACATGACTTGACTCTCACAGCATCCACTTGCTAGGAGTTGTCTACAAGTGTTTTTTGAGATGCGTCCGCAAAAGTATCTTGTTTCGCGATCTTATTTATGATCGTCATCGTCCCATTATAATTTACAAATGTTCATAACAAAACTCAAATGCTACAAGACATTGAGTACGTATATACTATTTACAATATTAGACAATATAGCGCCAAAAGTAACACCGACGTAACTATAAATGCGTAGTAAGGACGACGCTAGTTAAAATGGCGTATACCGAATTATGCACGCGCACAACGATATGTGTATTTCACTGGCTAGTCTCGCAATTAAGGATCACAGAGTTTCAGAAACAGGAAGTGAGGGAAAGGGGGCAAAGGAAGCTTTCGGCACTAGTTGCGTCTACGTCTCACAGGCGACGTCTTTGTAATTTAGAGTTAATCTCCTATTTCGCTGGTTTATGCTTCAACATCTCGAAAGGCAGAAAGCAATACAATCGAAAGAGAGCGAGTAACCTACCACCGCTTTATATACTCACTGCCGTCGTTTTCCCAGCAGCGAGAATGTAATGATCTCTTCTCAGATGTCACAGTGGTTCAAACCAATTGAGTATGCCACTATATTGATAGCATTGAATCATTTATCACAGTAACTATGTGCACAAGCGGAAACAACGTGAATGCGTGGAGATACACCTTAATAAAAGGAGGGCACTACAATTATACAATATTATAAAATCTTTTCAATGCGTACTGCAAAAATATAATGAATAATGAACAATATTTGTAACACTAGCTAATATGTTATTTTTTACACAAAATCAAGGATCCAGGCTTCATGGATAATAACCTTGAAAACTGGAGTGTTTCTGATTTTACAAATTTTTTATCCTAACATCTGTGTTCCATGCAATATGTTGCTGCACAAGTACCTAGTTTATGGCTTATTAGCAATAGTTAACAGCCCATTGTTGCCCATTGTTGCATTGCAGCCCATTGTTTTATTTTGCACTCGCGGGATCAAAATGTTCAGTTGCGTTTATCTGAAAAGAATTTTCATGTGTATGTTTCTGCTATACCAAAATCCACCAAGTATACAATATCCAAACAGAAGAAGGTCAATACCTACGCCAGAGTTTACACAAAATTGAATACTAGTTTTCAAAGAATTCAAAATTATAAAATTGATCAGTTCATTGGAAGATATGTTATCACCTGCAATTTGCCCTGTCAGCTTTCTCTGTTCCTTCACAATTTATTTGTCTGGACTGAATATACGGCTGAAGTGGACTTTCAATTCATCCACTCCATTGAAATCTGTGCTGGTCATTAATTTTATCTCTTCAAAACTTAGAAATTAGTGGTTTTTGATTTACGCGCCATTACCAACCTCGGAAGCGACGTGGCTGATCCGCGCAGCCCCGTCCGCGCGAGACCGGCGCGGCGTCCGGCGGGCGGCGCGTGGAGGAACGCGGGCAGCGCCACGTTTTTAAAACAGTGCAAACGCGCAATTATAACCGCACTTGTGAACATTTTCCTATTCTTCCGAAAACGAATGCCGGCAATAACCGAGCGCATGTATTTATTTAATGGGCGCCATAAATACGACGCTCTCGCGGCTCCGGCGGCCGGCCGCAGCCAGCAGCTGTGTACCGACGTAGCCGTTCGGCTACTGTGCGCCACCACCGCAACGCCCCACGCACGCTGCGCAAGGACGTAATGAACACCTGCGGTCCCACTGCGCGGAAAAAGGACGGAACTTAATTTGCAGTCGAGCGAGAATCGGTGCCGACATCTCTGCCATTTGGAGACAAAATTAAATGGAATGAAAAAAAGATGGGAGAAAAAAGTCACATAAACATTTCGAATTATTCATATAATGCCAATTATTCATAAAACTGCAATATAACGGCTTTCTTTTTTGAATATATGCGAAGGTAAAAAATAAATACTACATTCTGGTACATAAACCAAATATATTTTCAATTCCAAACGATATTTGAATTCTCCAACCATTAGTAAAGCTCTCACTTGTTGAGAAATCACAAGGGATTCTTATGTTTCAAACAAAGAATTTAAGACCTTTACTTCAATAGGGCAATCAGCAACTATTGCAAAAAATGGAATTAAACTAGGCCGCGGAATGGGGACACCATTGACTAATCGGCAAAGTCGGTCCACAATGCCAAAACCATTGTTTTGTGGTCACTGGAAATCCAACGACAACAACGCTCTCTTTGGGAGTCAGTCTGCTGTCACACAACTGCGAGCTCGGCGCACAACGCACTTACAGCCGTAACGCCAGACGCAAGCGAACCTTGTGCAAGCCGAAACTTCTATTACTCATCGCCGTCCGGCTCTTCTTTCCCAATGAACCAATCAATCAATCAATCCGGCGAGTGGCGAGCGCGGGCGCATGCGCGCAGGCGGAACGGAACCTCGCTCGGGCGGGCGGCGAGCGCGCAGGTTTGTGACGGAGACCTCCGCATTCGGACAGTGGACTCCGATGCGCCGTCATTAACACGATGGCACCGAGTGCCGGTCCAGCGAGCGCCACAGCCCGGAGGGCGGCGGCCCGGCCGACGCGTCGCGCGTGCGTGACCGGCGCAGCCAAAGGGATTTTTCGCATTGGCCTCATCATGCCCGCCCCCGCCCCCGCCCCCTGCGAGATGGACCATTAATCAAGGCCCGCTGGAGGGATCGGCGATGGCAGTGGTCCGACGTGTGCGCTGAGGAGGTGGGCCAGCGGGGCAGAGCGGTTGTGGGGCGGAGGGGCGATGGCGCGGTAGAGACAGGGCGATGGAGGTGGGACGGAGGTGGGGAGGTGGAGAGCGGGAGCAGTGAGAGGGTTGGGACAATGGGGTGATGGCACTGTGTGGGCGGTGGGACGGGGGCGGAGGGGACGGCGTGGGTGGTGAGGCTGATGTGGGGGGAGGGAGTGACGGGGCCAGCTGTTACGTTACATATGTTGCGCTTCATTCGTCAATGGACTGAAAAATAGTGACCAATGCAGGAACGACCTTGTGATGTGGCATTATTGACATTCTAAGTTCAATCCAGAGAGCTTATTGTAGATCTGTATACGTTTAACTATCTAATTAATGAGTGTTTATAGAGCAGTATTATGCACATTTACATACTTCGTAATATAAATGGAAAATTACTGAAATTTAATACTGACCAGATAAACTAGAATGTGTTGATGAACACTTTGTTATTTTCTAATGTAGGGACCATCAGGGATAATCCTGAAAATGGTCTCTTTAGAAAACCACCATCCCAAGGATATTTAATGTAAATTTCTGGATAATACTGAAGTGCTGACTGCGCCTGATTACTATGTATTCCGAATATTTTAGAATCTTATATTTACACCTTAGCAAGAGTAGCATAATAGCATTGTTTGTTAATGTTTGCTGAACTTTGAAGAACTAGTAAACTAAATGTTCTTATCTACTAAAAAAATTATAACTAAGGTTCAAATTTTCTGATATTGTGCTGATACCTATAGATTATTTTGCTTCTTTTGTGACAAGTACACTAACCCTAAGTTTGTCCAAATACACCTTTTCTTTTATCTGAAGATCGTCTCCCACTGCACTCTATTCCTGCAGATTCTCATGGAGAAACATCAACATCCCAAATTAGAAATATGAGAATACGAGACTCAAAAGGCTGTTATTGTATTTTATTTTCATTGAAAAATGCATGAAAATCAAAAACACAAAAATAGAATTTAAAAAATAAAATTTATCATTTAATTTATGAACTCTCCTCATATGTTAACAAAATGACTAAAGATACACATTGAACTCACATTACGTAATAATGCACATGAAAACAATAAGATACAAATTCCTATTGTACAAGCAAAATAAGAAAAATACTACTTATATTTTAATATTTGTGCAGCACAATCAGAAACTATACATTGGGGACCAGTAGATCCCTGTTACATCACTGGCGAATTAGCTTTTATCTTCAGCGAAGTATTAGCACTAATTGAGACTAAATAGCATTTGGGCATGCTAACGGTTTAATTCAGATATTCATAAAGCGCTACACGGCTGCTATCAAAAATTTCCACTGGGTGTGAATTTGAAATGATGTTGGTGTGCAGTAGACGCCAATTTGCAGTTCTAGTCTGAAGATTGAAGCAATCGCTGAAGTGACTCCTATCCAATGCAAAAAGAAGTAGTGAAGACGGTGGAATTACGCGGCAGATAACACCTTTCGTTGCGGCCAGAGGGCCAATCAGCGGAGTTCCAGGCATGTTTACATCCTTAATAAAGAGGGCGCGTGTTTTAATTTTCGAGAGCGGTCGCGTCGCGCTTGAAATGTTTTACAGCGTTGCCACCGCCACCCCTAGCAGCTTTAATTCTGGGGCTACACGTGTCACACCGCCAACGCTGCCGTTGCCGCCGCCGCTGACGGCCTCAGCACCACAGTCACCACCGTTGCCGCCACCGCTCATCCAGAGCCTCACCCCGTCCCGTATGTGTCTCGTGAAATGAGAAAATATAGTAAAAGTAATCAACAGGAAACATGATTACCCTTTAATGTCCAAAACTAGTTGAAAATGTGCGTATAATATTATCTCCACAATTCCCCTGAATTTTCAATACATCTTCCTGTCCGACAGATTGTTGGTCATGATTCTACATTTCCGCACACAGCGTGGTCTCCCGATTTAGTTTTCGTGACGACCACATTACTTTCGATTTCCGCCATTCCTTCCTTTCTTTCAGACTCCCTTCCCACGACTAAGGGCTTCGGACTTTCTCGGAACCAAGAGCGGGCAAGCTGGCGAGCGAGCAAACTTCGCCATCTTTGCGCCGAGGCCCTTGTCATAGCGCCCCCGACTTATAAAGAATCTCATTCACCTCCAATCCCAGTTACCGAACATCATCTCGGAATCGAAATCTTACCCCGAGCGCGCCCGCTGCGGACTCCACTTCCGAACTCGAGGCGGAAATTCAAATCCAAGTCGCGGCGCTGACGCGAAACAGTTTTTCATGTGGGCGGAAATCCCCTGATCAGACCTGGCTTTACCCGCGATGGGAACTTAAAACACGGGGATCCTCGCAACGTGAAAAGTAGCGGCGCGATCTCCGGGGGATTTAGTTGCTCGCCGCGGGGGGGGGGCGATGGCGGTGGTGGTGGGGGGGGGGAGGGGCGGGTTGGAGGGGGGGGGGCGATCTGGGTCAGGTGTCTCGTAACTCGAGATTCCATTTTTTGAGTGCGGCAAACACAGGGGCGACACAAAAATTACATGTGAGGAAATAACGGGCGCTTATTTTGCATAGATTACAGGGCGGGCCGGCGCCCTGCGTTTTAATTCCGCCAGATGAGATCAGCGCGCGTAATTAGGAGAGAGGAGGGGAGGGAGAGGCGGGAAAGCGCAATGTGCTAGGAAATGGTCTCACTCCCTTCGAAGCGCAGCTCGGGGACCGAAATGCGGCGCAAAGAGAGGGCTGCTGAAAACGAAGAACTTGTCCGTTTTGCAATTCATTCTAGCAATAACGAATGCCTTTTATTTACGATTATTACCACTTGATTGTGTTGATATTGCAATACAATCGAGCTTTTCGAATCAATATTTACTCTACAAAAATAATTAACACTAATTGCCATGTAAGTGAATAAAATGTTAATTAGTTACAGATGTGTCAGACCTCCAGAAGGACGTACTATCCTGATCTAAGCAAGAGAAACTCAATGAGCTTGTACGTATATTAGCAATGTTGCTGTATATTTATAATACTGTTGTTACTATTCAATCATTAAGATAATTTTACGACATAGAAGTTCTTGAGCTTTGATTTAAGTTACGACAAGACAAGGGCACTTCTTTGATGGATCAGTTAAAAAGTAATGCCCAATGAAGAATATTCACCTTCTTATGCACTCGAGCCAATACAATATTCATGTATTTTGTATTAGTCTAATTACTAAATAAAATCTGTAAAATACAAGTGACGACATTATGTGGTAGTGTTATTGTACCAAAGCTTGTTTATATTTTCTGAACTTTTTTTTTTTTCGTTTTTCGACATCAAGCGGTAAGACAGTTATTGGGCGTCCGTTTAAATATAACCTTGAAAACAAATAATTGTATTAATTCTCCTTTTAAAATATTTTAAAAATATTTTGCATTTACATCTCAAAAACCGTACGAAAAAACGAAGAGATTTTTCGAAAAATGTGAAAGAAATTTATGAGTTTGGAGTAAATAGGTGAAATATAATAGAAAATAACAAAAAGAAACGAGACAGATTATTTAATCAGGATGCATTTTATGTGATTTCTTTCATGAAGAATATTTTTTATTCATTCTCTATAGTAAAATATTCGAAGTTAATTTTAAAAACAGGGTTGTGAATTTAACTATTTCAAAGAATTCAGGACGTGAAATTACCAAACTATTTCCTATCGCAGAAATAAATTTAACACTAGTCTATTTACAACATTATTTAACTCTTACACTTTAAAAGGTAGCTAAAAGTTCTCGTCACATGACTGCCACGTTCTCATTGGTTGATTTCTCTTCCTTTCGATGTTCCTCGTTAACATTAATGAATGCCCCAGCTCCCACCTGATTCCCCGGCCAACTTCAGGAATCTTCATCTTTCCGTTCACAATTTATTCATATTTAGCTGCTGCGGAACAGAAAAGTTCCTCTCTCAACATCAGGCACTTCCCACCACGACCGCCCCGCCACGTCATATTGCAAGAAGATTCGCATCACCACCAAACATTACAGCAAGTGCAGACATAGAAGTATCATTGTGTCCGCGCGTACATACCGGAATACATCACCACATCAGATGTTCCCGCTATCACCACGCCTTCATGCCTCGGTTGTTCTTCTAAACCACTTTCGTTACCGCGAAAGCACCATCCAGCCGTCTTCCGTCCCCACCTGCCGTCCCAGTCGTCGCAGATGAACGGCGCAAGTTGGGTCGTAGAGAAGCCAAGTTGAGCTGCCACGTGCGCAGCGCGCGAACCTCCGGACCTCTCCCCTTCCCTCCCCTTCCCTCCTCCCCCTCCCACATCTTCGCTCAAACTTACGGCGACAGCCGAGCACGAGAAACGGAGCATCCCTGACTGCATCAGAGGCAGAGCGACCGTGAGATACCGCAACGGTCACGTGGACAACTTCCGTCCAGAGAGGGGGAAAAAGGAAAAAAAAACATTGCGTCTTCAATGAATCACTTCGGTATAAAATTCGAAGAACCTGCAGAGCAATCGCAAACTTGCTCAGCATAGAAATATATTCGTTTAACTTGGATTCTGAACTCAATGAAATATGGAAACACAACGAAACATTACATTGTATGAAACTCATAGCTAGAGCTCATTACTCCGAGAACTATATTTTAGCCCCAACCAGACTTTTTAGTAATTATTTTTATACTCCGTAACGAATACATTTGAACCACTCATTTCACAATTAACACGAGAGTGAAACAAAGAGCACAAATAAATCAACAAAACTAGCTATTTTTAATTGAAGTATGTAATCTATCTTTAATAAGGGCATACGTTCAGTAATGTTAAAATTTGTTGTTCCAATGATATAATGTGTCATTGTAATAAAAACGTGGAAATTGCTTCCACCTTGTCAAGTAAATGCGAATTTTTTATTTTATTGTATAGAAACAATTTTTAGCTTCGCGTAAATTAGGTAAGTTATTTTCTGCACGTACACTTTTCATTTATTGATACATGTACACTTTCACTGTTTGCTTTGCATTTAAAACTGAACAAAAATAATATATTCAAATAATATGATTCGTAGAAACCACTAGTGATTGTTTTCAGTACGCTCCGGATCTAAACATTTTCCTTCATCTGTCTGAACACTCAAACGGAGTGATGTTTCATTCGAACAGCACGCACGTCCGCCTCTACATCAAACGAAACACCACAGGAGAAGAAGAAGAAGAAGAGAAGAAAAAAAAAGACAGAAGGCGCTTCGCTTTTTGTGTGTATCCGCCGGCCGAGTGAATATGTGAATAGGCTCCATCCATCTCGAGAGCAGTGAGGCGGGGCGACGGAAGAGAGAGGTGGGTGTGTGGTGGGGGTGGGGCTTTGCGACCGCCATTGTGGGGCTGTCGATGGCTCGCGGCGAGCCCCGGAAACGGCCGCGAGGTGGCGCCAGCCGTCCATAAATCACCAGTGCTCGGACGAAGAGAGGCCCGCCCGCACCCAGCACAAGCACAAGAGCAAGCACAAGCACAAGGGGCTCCTTGGCACCTCGTGGCCGCACGCGCGCAGCCACGCGGCGGCGCCATGAGGACTGGGGGTTCACCCCTGTATATCCTCTTGTTAAAGAGCGATTTTTATAAGAATGAGACGTTTTGACAGCTAGTACGGGCAACACAACTGAAGGTTCTGCGATCGTTGTGTCCTTGAGCCTATTACACTCTCTTTCCTCCATTCGTTTGTTTGCAGTTGGCTAACTTGTAAATGGCTTCGACGCTTCCTTTTGTGATGTCCTCGTGCGACGAAAAGCCGAGAGTGCACCAAGAGAAACATTTAAAATTAGGAAGTGCAGTGCTACGTGCTCTTCTGTTTTTTTTTATAAATATTACATTGAGTTTAGATTTTGTGTGATAAGTATTATGTTTATTTTAAAACCGAGTCTTGAATGTGAGATGCGTACGGGTGGCGATGCATGTGTTTCCGGCTCCTGTGTTGAAATACCGGTTGTAATGTTGATAGACGGGGTGTTATAATTATAAATAAACTATCCTCTACTACAAAACGCATGAGCCATTCACTGAGGAACGACCAGATAAGGTATTTAAACGTACTCTAAAAAATCATTTTTCTTTCTATTTACATTAGTGGCAATTTTCTTTTACTGATTGTGAGAGCATGTTTAGGCAATTTTCCACATTCGCAATCAAATTCAATATTTTCCTGACTCGCGTACGTGCATACACCTCAGTGAAACTCAGATTTCTTTATTGTGATGTCATCACGGGAGCTACGAAGGGGCGTGAAGGTTCTGAACAGCTGCCAGAGCGGAGGAATACTTCTCTGCATTACACGTGTTCACGTGTTTGGCAATCTGTAACATTGGCTCATTCTTATAAAACTCGTTCTATAGTAGCGCGTTAGTTTCCGTAACGCTTGCAATAGCGGTTCAAGCGTTAAAATATTAATCTAACAGCACTAAATGTGTGCGTGGATGGTCGCATAGAACAACGAAATTTGGTTAACTTATATTCCCGTCACAGAAAACAATTCTTTTTTAAATGGATGTTTTATCTTACACTGTGAGGCGAGCAACAACGCAAATTTTGAAAATCGCGGGTGTTTGTGATTGTTACCATTTGCCGGGGATTACGTGAACTTCTGAGCAATGACAATCACGAAATGCAAAATTCTGGCTTTATGAGCCCCTCTCTCGTTTCTAGTACTCTCGAAACGCGCCAATACCTCCCACAGGACTCAGCTTCTGATATGAATATCGTGAGTGCACGAGAAAAGGGACATCTCAAAAATTGATTTACCGCGTCACTGAGTAAAAAACGTTGGTTTTTTTTCACTAAGATAGATACAGATGAGAGTAGCGATAAAACAAATAATGGGACCCTCAAAACGATTTTGTTTCTGTAGAAAACGTTGCTTCTTGCCGCTGCCGTATCACATAACTGTATAAATACACATATGGTTATAAGCTATGTAGACGTTTGCGAGAAAGTAAAATATCAGCTTCACTCGGTTCTCCAAATAAATAAATGTACACAACGTTTTCGTTACGGGTTTGGCTTTTCCCCATCGGCAATTTTCGATACTTATCTTTTCTTATCCCAACATTTACTTCCTGTAGTGAATTAAATATAAAAACGCTAATTTCTGATAATGCCATTATGAATATAATGATCAAATCAAATATTTATATGGCTAAGAAGCTTTAAAAATCGCATCTCTCCCAACGACATTTTCTAATTGACGCGCAACGAATATATTAACTTCCACACTTTTTGGAAATAAAATGTATTTTCTTTCTAAAAGAAGGTTCTGATCTTTTTCGATGAAATGAAAATATTAATACATAGACAAGGAATGATCTTTTTCCATTCCAAAAGTAAAACAAACATTTTCTATCTTGGTAGTATATTTTTTTTGGTAAACGTTTCCACGTCTTTCTGAAGAAAATTTAACTATAAACAGGTATGATATATATATAAAAATAACAATGAGCTTAACAAATAATGTAATTTGGTATTTTCTTAGATACAAGATTACAGGATAATGATAATATTAAAAAAAAACTTTCTGGTTTTCGTTTAGATTTATATAGAATAGCTTTGACAGACCATGATTTTCTCTAATGAATGTTTCTACCTGAATGTTCTTTAAGGCAGCACCGAAAAATCGTCATACAATTATTGTCGTTTCAACAGAGTCACCGAGAATGAATTTAAAATTGAAATTATTTAAGAATATGTAAAGTGAGGAATTCCATAGTCTGAGCAAAATTCAGTTAGTTGATGATATTCTTCACCCCATCGGTGTCCCATTCCCTGTCTTCTAATCTTTAAAATCGAGTATAATTCTTTTTTCCACTCCCCTTCGACCTGGAGCAAGAGGAGACAAAGGAAAAATAATGAAACGTGTGAGATATGGTGCTGCTTACCTGGCAATGTTTGTAGCGATTTTGATTGCTGCACTAGCAATTTTGATCGCTCGCTTTGGTGGCACATACCTAACGAATGGAGAGAGATTGGAATGGAGTTGATGGGTTTCAGAGAGTAGTTAACCACGGTAGAGACTTTCTAATTGTTAAAATGTATTGTTATTTGTCATGAGACGACGTATATTGTCAAAAATTAAAATATAAAATATAGATCCACCGCCTGAATTTATGAATAAATACTGAGATCAATTACCTATACGTACGAATGAACTTTTTAGTGAATTCATCTTCCAGGGGGTAAATAAATGAATTTAGATGTTTGAATTTATTTGCGGCGTGTAAGATTGTATACAGTTTGCATCAAGGTCTCTAGGTAGTGCGCTTATCGTTATCTTGCTTTAAATTTCGGGGCGTAGCAACTCACGGTAAACGTATGATTAGGATTGTAAAGGATACTCGGTGTGGGCTGTAGTTTGCGAAATGCTGGGCAAAGGAAATATGATCGACGTGGAGGGAGGGCAGCGAGGAGAAGATCTTCCCCAGCCTCCGCGCGCTCGCCTACTTGCAACAAGGGGAGAACAAAATTAGACGAACTTGCCACAAGTGGATACAGGCAGGAAAAAAGTGTTAATGGTGTTCATTTAATATAGTTTTGTAACTTATCCATTTAGCTGCCCGGGAGACACCACTTTCTGACGTGCTAACTACTCTGCGTCCTTTTTCCCGGCGAAAAGCGGGACCTGAGCCTAGGACGCAGCTAGAACGTGGCTAGAACACGAAACATTGACACCTGTGCCTAGGACGCGGCGTCTCCCAAACAACCAAGTCCATACTGACTCCAGTCTACGCTCTCATTTAATATATTTTAATATATGTATCAAGAGTATTTCTATTATTTCTTGTGTCGAGTCATTTCAGAATTAGTCAAAATCAGTATACACTTTTACATGATTTTTTTTTCTTTTTTTTTCAAAATAAAGAATGTTTGAACCGAAATATATCGTTTATTTATTAAGGGTTATTTTAGACAACTAGTATCTGAAGGCATATGATACATCTTGGCCTTTGAAATCTGAGGTCATGACATTTTACATTTACCAGCTAGTCATGCTTACCACAAGTTATCAACCGTGGTATTAAGTTGTAGTTTTTTTATTAATGGCCACATCAACATCTAGGTCATTAGCGACCACTATTACATTTAACGGTATGTTAACTGTGAAGTTGATATGATATAATGACAAATACAACCATGTCCTATGTGGGACTCGATCCCGCGATATTTCGGCTCGAGATCGCTACGGCACTACTGCCTAAACGATCATGGTCGGCCATCTGGACCGTCTGGATTAATTTCTTGCTGCGTAGAGAAGTAGTATTATGATTTAATGAATAGATTACATTGAAACAATAAAATACAAAATACCCTCCCTCAATCATTGAGGCAGTCTCGGTTCTCTTTTATGTACATTACAAACTTATTCATTTTTATTCATAATAATCTTTCTCCTGTTTTTAGGGTTGAGACGCGAGGAAGGCGCTTTGGGTGAGGGATATGACCATGAGCCCTCGGGTGATAGTTTGAGACAAGTATGACACATAAATGTTGACATGAAAAATTGATCCCTGTCGGATTTAGATGGGTGAATATACATCACAGATGATGTGGATACCTGGTGATGAGTCGAAAATCTCCACTCGAATCGTTGTTTTATAAAAAGGTATTTTATTTACATACTTTAATAATGAATAATTTTAATTGTGATGTGGTGATTTGAATGAAACGTAATTGACTGTTTAAAATGAAAAAAATAGGACAAGTTACGTCAGAAGAATAAACAAATAAACTGATTCCTATGAATATTACATTGGAGTCCCCGCTGAGCCCACCAGGCGGGGCAGCTCCTCTTTCCTGCGGAGGCGGGGAGCGGCCGACGCGCAGCGAGGAGGGAAAGAGATCTGCGGCGAAGAGAGTACTTTCACACGCTCCGCTCACATAGTTCGCACCTGATTTAGTTCTTTGTCATTGTTAAACCGTTGTTCTTCTGGTTATGGTGTTCGACGCCACGCCGTACTTTAGGCTGTGGTTTGGAACAGCATATGACGAAGTTGTATTGTGTTTTGTGTTGAGGTTCAGTAATTGTTACATTTAGACATACAAATAAAAACTGGTGTGGAAATTTTATTCGACTTCAATTTCCATCTAGAATAGCGACAGCGATTTCAATCTAGTCTCCCCGTCCGTCTGTCTGTCTGTATCTCTC
>BOPP01000074.1:2312615-2324587 GCA_017312745.1 Gryllus bimaculatus
TCCGTGTCTTGTCGGTTAAAACACCCCGACGCAACGCGGTATTCACCCAAAACCCTGACGCGCGCAGCCGCCGCCGCTGCCGCCCGCAGCGAAGACGACGTCGCAGAGCGAAAAGTGCAGGCGAACCTCAGCCGCGCCTCCCCGCGCTCCCCCATCCCTCCCCGCCTTTCGCTCTCGGCTTTCGCAGCTTCAGCCCGTCGCCGCCCCGCGCTCACACCGCGCACCGCGCGAGAGGCCTTTGTCTTTCCCCGAACTCCGCCTTCCCCACCCCCTCCGATGCGTTAATTGCATTCCAGGGCCTCCTAGGCACCACCTCCGCCTTCGCCTGCAGGAGGCCGCGCCCCGCCCCGTCCCCGCCCCGTCCCGTCCCCGGCCGCGGCCGCTCATCGCAGCGCTCCATTTGAACGCTGTCGCGCGCTTAATCATTTTTAATATCGCCCGCCCGCTCTTATTGCGCTTGTCACAGAAATATATTCGCGGCCGCCTTTCGCCCCTGCCTTTTTCATATCGAGCGGAGTGGGCGGGGCCTCTTAATGATGTACGCCACCTCGGCGATGCGGTTATTGTTTTAATATCGCGCGGCGAGCGCCTCGCAATGTCTGTTTGGCCTCTCGTCCGCGACAGTTGTATGCCTCCGCGCCGCAGATGGCGCGCTGGGCTCAAAGGGTGCGCAAGTGCCGCGCGGGAGGGGGGAGGGGGGAGAGGGAGGGGGTGAAGACGGGAGCGCTCGCTGTTCTAGAGAAGATGCAGCCTGAACAAAGACGCTGCCGGTAGAAGAGAGGTGGGCGAATGAGGAACATTACGTAACTTTTTAAGATCATTAACGGGAGATGGAGAGCATAAGTCAAGATGAAAGAAATATAAGTGAAAATAAGTTTTAAACCAATAAAACTTTTAAAGAAAGCGGTCAATACAAAGAGACAAGATATTGCCAACAAGCAAGAAGACAAAAAAGATACTTCGAAATAAGTTGTAACGGTGGAGAAAAGGATATAGTAGCGGCTCAAAGAACTACTGGGAAACTGTAAAGGACGGTGGCGGTCGATGAAGTTGCAGAGAAAGTGAAGGACGGCAGGTGAAAATCTAACGATAGAATGAAAGAAGTAGAAATCTGGGGATGAATACGAATACAGAGACAAATGTAAGAAAAGACACGTTTATAATAAAGAGGCGCGACTGTACATGAAAAAATTTGAAATTAGATTAAATGACAAGTAGGATGTTGTAGGGCATATCGCAGTTTACTCAATAAAACAAAGGACGAAGAAATGTAATAGGAAATGGAAGGATAAATAAAGAGAATAAGAGCAACTTTTGTGCACAAAATAAATGTAAAACACAAATCAAAGTAAATTGCAATGCAGATGTTGCCAGCGTCGCAGCAAAAAACAACTAAAATAAGATATGAATGTATGTGCGAAATGAAGGACGCTGAGTACAAATAGCAAAGAGGTTAAAAAAGGAAGCGGGTCCACGAAAAAGAAGTAGAAAATAATGGAGAATAGCGGAAGCGAAGTGGTGAGGAGAAAACAAGAAGAGAGAGAGGGAGCAAAAGAAATCGCATAAGAGAACAAAAGCGTGAAAAAGTGATTCCGTTTGATTAGGAGATAAGTCTGCAGAGTATTACAAAGCGAAATGAAAGAAAACCGTTAACTCTAAAAGAAAGAGGAGAAAAGGGGAAGGGACAGATGATTAATAATAAATAACATACATAACAAACATTGCTGCAGACGAGAAAAAACATCAAAAAATAAATGTTAAACTTCACTTGAGTACATATAGTCTCCGACTCACCCCCTGAGCGGCAGCAAATATCACAATCATAAAGAAAAGAACAAGGAGGGAATGCAAAGAAGTGAGGGGAACGTATGCATAAGTGAGTTTAGAGAAAAGGAGACAGAGGAGGAGCATCCGATGGATAGCACTGGAGGGCAGAGGGCAGCTCGGAGCGACACCAAAATAGGAAAAGCATGAGAGGGCGGAGGGAAACGGCGGGGGGGGGCAGGAGCCTTAATGAGCGCCAAGGCGCGTATTTCACGGCGCCGCGCGCGCGACGATTTACGGATTTCCGTAATTCTGGAAATTTCTCCGCTCCGCCCCCGCTCCCCGCCCTGCCCGCCCCCGGAACGCCGTAAATCGCCCGAGGCGTCGCCCCCCTCCCTGCCCTCGCCGCCGTCGCTTCCGCCCTCGGCCTCGAATATATAGAGGTCGCGAAGACAGCGGACCGCAGCGCCAACCGGCTGCCTCCAGACGGCGATAGCTCTCCTCGCAGACGGCCCCGGCGCGGAGCGCTGCAGGCGACGGCGACGGCGGCGACGGGCCGCGCAAGGTAATTCATTGGTGTCCGCTCGCGCTTCTTTGCCGCCCCGCAATTGCAGTACAGACACCCTCCCTATCCCCCTCCCCCTCCGCAAGCGCACCGGGCGCGTTTCATTTCATGGCAGTTCATGAGAACGAGAGCAGTTCATTTTTTCTCTGTGGTCTCACTGGTGAGGGAGAATTAGCGCTGTTTAAATGTAAGAATTAGAGACGGAATACACGCGGTGGCCCTCAGGAGTGGTTCGCGAGCCACTCGCCTTATTCTAGACAGAGCGGATCGCGTCCGAGCGCCTCCTCTTCCAGAGCTGATTCAACAAGCACTGGATTCAATGTTGGCGAACTAAGCTTCTTTACCGCCTCTCAATGACTGCTTGAACGCTCCCGGAGGGCACCGGCTGCTTTTCGTTTTCATCTGAACACAAACGCACACAGTTATTTTTGTATTATCACACTACGCCTGGGAAAGTAATTCATTACACCAACCTTCTCAAATCGGACCACATACGCGCAGTGACCGCGGTGACACTCACGTTTCACTACACTAGAGTTGATTGCGTCCGATGGCCTTTCTCTCGTCCTCTGCCACTGACTGACTCAAGTATCTGGCCACACGGATAGCCCACCGTATATGCGCGGGGCCAGGGCATTTCAAGTAGGCCGCCCACTTGACCAGCACTGTTTTACGAAGTGGATTTTATGAGCGATATGTCCCTCTCTCTAAGGTGACCCTTTATAGGATCTATAAAGTTACGTAAGTATTAAGTAACGAACGACAATGATACCGGGAAAATTCTCTTAATTTACATTAAATAAACATTTAGAATTCACAAATATTACAGCGTAATACCCCAAAACTTTTCTTTTATAGAATAAAAAGCACACAAGGAATATAGTTTAACCCAGAGATACACTACAACTTTCATAACCATCCCCACGAGACCGATAATCAAACTTCAAGACTCATGCATCATGTTTGGTGGGCAGTGTTTTTATTAATTTGGTGTTTTTTTGTTTCTAATGAATATTTCCTTTAAAAATTTTGCATAAAAATTAAATGATTACATATATTGTATACTTAATGAATAGAAGAAACACGAATCAGTGGAATTTTCTTGCATTCAAAATATTCATTTACAGTTCGTGAACTTCGAGTATATTCACTATATCTGAAAAAAATTGTTTAAATATCATCTTGCAATGAGCCTACAACGTCGGAACTTCGCCATGGACGCGGCGTCACCCGGACAGCCTAGTAAATACTGACTCCGGCCGCGGGAGCCTACGCTCTCATCTTGCATCTTTCAATGAGCCTACACATAGCTTCAGCAATTATCAAACATTTTGCTTTGATTTATATTAAATATAGTGTTCAAAGGATAAACTTTGAAAATAAGCTCTCAAGTCAAGTCTAAGCGTACTTCGTCTAATTAACTCCTTCGATATTTTTGAATGGTTGAGCTGCAATAAGCACTTAAAAGTTGGTTTCGAAAAAGTCTTTCTGTGCACAAGTGTACATTTACGAAACATAAACACTTCAAAACATGTAATTTCTTATTATTTATCAAAGAAACGAATGTATTTGTTCAAGAAGAAAAATTAACTCAGAAAAAAAAATTACACAATTCAATTGCTTTATAGTTCTGTAATTATTTCTTTGTAAACGAATATATTCATTTATTTGTGAATCAATTATTTACATGTTTTTCCGTGTTCATATATTTCTGATATGCAAATATTTGCATAAAAAGCCAAATCACCTTTTCAGTGCTTATTGCGACTCAACCATTCGAAATATCGAAGGAGTTTGTTAGAAAAAATATATTTCCAATTGACTTAACAGCTTATTTTCAAAGTTTGGTAGTTTCCTCTCTGAACACATATATGTGATAAAATACAAAATGATTGGCTATGTATTCTGCCAATAAATTATAATATATTTCCCTTCAGTTATTTTTTCTTGTTCCTTTATTTCCAATTTTCATTATTAAACAAATGAAAAATTAACAGTGTTTTTT
Source organism: Gryllus bimaculatus (assembly GCA_017312745.1). Lineage (NCBI taxonomy): Eukaryota > Metazoa > Arthropoda > Insecta > Orthoptera > Gryllidae > Gryllus > Gryllus bimaculatus. The sequence continues at coordinate 2,316,950 of BOPP01000074.1, forward strand.
ATATAATTATTGATTTCCCCCATTTTGCAATAGGCATTTCAGTCTTTTCTTTATGAATTGCGTTTCTATTTTGTGTCTGGTTCCTCGATTTTTCCGACTCCTTAATAGTATTGTCACTGCATCAGTTACCGTCGGTTGAAAAGTTCTTCAACCGCATTAGGTTGAAAAGTACTTCAACTCTTGCTACAAGAGACTATTAATCAGACTAGATTGTCCTAAATATTTGAAAAACAGCTATACATTTTACCTATATTGGATTGTTGGCCTCTCAGAATGGATCAAAAAAGTTCGTTGTGTTCGTAATAGAAAAAGGAAACATCTTCTCTCTTTTACAATGATTGTTTAAATAGTTTTACAGACGTTAATACGTAAACATGAAAATCAAAATATAGCATTACCAAAAACTATTTTTATTACAAATATTAAACTCAATTACTTTAATATAACGTAATTGCTTCAGAGGAAAAAAAACATCTTACACGATTTTTTGTTCAATTATTGTTCAAGACTGGCCGTAAAATAATTTTGTACATAAGTCTTGGGAGTTATTTTATTTTAATTGGCTGTCCGTTGGCCACCGTCCTTGTCTGGTAGTATGTTGAGATGGCTAATACTTCGAATACTTCAAATTATTTTCGTTTGTTTCAGAAAATGCTAGAAAGTTATATTTCTTGTACATGAATAATTCGCCTCAAACTACTTAATTTCTTCATGTTTTCCTACCACAATTCTAGTACCAGAATTACCAAACTTGGTTATTAATGGGATAATCAGAAACGCCATGTGGTAAATCCTCTATCTCTTAATAGTTTAGTACGCTGCAAGTACAGTTATGCAAGTTGTTCTCGCGAAGCGCAGCGAACGCCGCGCAAGTTTCCATCTTGAACGCGCAAGGAGGGATAATTTAGGAAGCACCTCTTCTGGAGAGCACACATTCCACAAGCGAACCACGGGATATGTTCTCGGCGCAGTCAGCGGGCGGAGAGACTATTACGCTCCACATCTGCGCTCAGCTCTGCGCAGCGCTTCGAAAGGCTCTTGCCTCCACCGCTCTCGCTCCACCTCTGTCAAAGCCCTTTGCCAAGTTCCCTGTCGCAGGTGCCAGACCGTTCATTACAAACATACACATACACACACACATACATACACCCACACACAACCATACACCCACACACATACATACACCCACACACATACATACACCCACACTCATACATACACTCACACTCATACATACACTCACACTCATACATACACTCACACTCATACACACACATACACCCACTTACACCCACATACGCATATATGCACAGACACATACACAGACATACACAGGTGAGAGTGTGCAATATCACAAACAATTTTATTTCAGCTTATTTTGAAATACCACTGACGAGTTGAGAAGAGCGTACCTGCTAGTGAACATGAATCTAAAATAGCCTTTTGACTAACTGCGGATACATAAAGAGAAGATGGAATTTGCTAAAACTGTTTGTATTTATTTCAGAAATAAAAACATGTTTTCTTATAAATAAATCGTGGGTTCCTCTGAAAATAACCAGTGGTCATTAAACATTTGTGATAAATAACAACCGCAGCAAACTGAAACTTGCATTTGATTGCAAATTGGGGTAGACATTTGATTTTTTATTGCGAATGACACCTCCAAGCTCTAACTTGCTTCTAAAATAATTTCATCTTCCTCTGTTCGTATCTTTAGGAGAGAAATAAACAAATAACGATAAATAGAAAGTGAACTTATTAAATAGATATGAATATATCCGAGATATATTCGATCGATTTTGTAGACAGATATGAATATATTCGAGAATATTCGCTACACTAACAAAGTGAATCAATTTTAACGTATTGTTATTTTTATATGAATTTACGTGACATGCTTACCGATTTTATGTACTTATTAGTGGTTTAGAAAATTATTCTCCATAATTCAAAAAGTCTCCATGAATGTAATGAAAAAAAATCATAAAAAAATATACATTGATGTATCACTGATAGAAATGCGAACAACATGCGGCTTAACAGCATATCCCGGGCACATACAATAACGAACAAATGAATGTTACCAGTTATCACAAACGATTACATTGGAATGTTCACAGAGAGCGCTGCATTGCCCCCCCCCTCAATATTGCCACGCGTTGAATAGCAACATGACAATCAAAACCTGTCGATTTGTAGAAATAAATGGCTTTCCCGGTGGCTGTTCGGCGCGCCGATGAATGGCGCGAATGTGATTAATGATGTCAAGACACACCTGCGAGGGAGCTGGGTCCCGTCCGCTTCCACCCCCCCTCACACACGCGGCAAGATTCCCGTGAAATTGAATCACGCGAATTTCACAAAGGGTGCTTGAAGAATTAACCTTGGACATGTCGTTCTTCTGCCGGGACATTGGCGGATTTGTATGTTGACTGGATTGTTCACCAATACCTTCAGTCTGATCCACCAGTGCAATCCGTAACTAACAAATACTTTTCAGTATATGAACCAATTGTATTTGAACTAAAAACCTGCCATTGTTAACAATTCTAATTGAGAGCAAAAGTATAAATTAAATGGGTTTTTCAATGACAATTGTGAGCTCGCAGCCGTGCTCGAATTTAAAGTTTGTTGCAAAGTGTCCCTACTTGTTTATAAAGTTGGACTCTAATGATACATTTCCAGGAGAAGTAAATTTATAACCATAGGCCACTATTTTATATAGTGTTCAACGTTATTTTCAGATTTGTGTCGTACACATTTCTCTACATGCCTTTCGACAGTTGGAAAAACATAGATGTATGCATGTCAACATAAAAATTAACATTTATTTATGAAGAATCGGAATCTGGATTTTGGAATTTGGATGCGAACAGAAGTTTCAATAGACGTACAGGCGGACCATCAAAACTGGACCTTTGATTCTTGAACCTTTACTCTCCTGAAGGTTAAAATACAGAAATCGTAACTGATGCTGTTGACTGGTTCACGTTCAAAAGTTCTTGTTTACGTATCTGTTTAGATGGGTGAGCGTTAAAGCTAGTAACTCCTAACCGCAGCATTGCTCCATAAACCACCAACATACCGTCAATATCCGTGTACAGTGAGACAATCTGAACGTCTTGTCTCACTATTGAGATAAATGATTACACTTGCCACGACCAATTTAAGTGAAGTTCATTTTTTGACTGATATACCAATATGAATCCTTTAACTTTCACTAGCACTGCGCATACAGAATGGAAAATGCCACATCAGGGAGGGGAGGGGAGGGGAGGGGACATGAAGTGGTGGTAGCAGTAAAAGGAAATTATTTGTGTCATTTGTCTCCATCCAAGTAATAGATCTTGCTCACCCACATAAGTTTTATTAGATTTTTTGTCGCCTTTTTTCCTCGTTTTCTGCTATAGCATTTATTTTATTTAATTTTTAATTCTAGCAGGCATTTATGACAAAATACTATACATAATGAAATTCTTGATTTTAAAAAACGTTCAAGCTCTTACACTACTCATTTCACCTTCGTTCTGCTAAACAAGTGCCTAGTGCTTCTCTGCCAATCTGCTACCTCTTACAATAGCCAATTGTCTCCATCACCATCTCTTTCTTAAAAAGCCTCTACCGCTGTCTGACTGTCTCATCATGCCTCCAGCCAGACAAGCATTTAGCCACTCTCCCCTAGCAATACCGCCTCCCCTCCCGCCGCGTCGGACGTCGATTTTCCGCGCGGCCACGTGACACGTGTCGTGCCACGTGACGGCGCTTCACCCCTCTGTCGGGGGACGGGAGGGAGTGAAAAGTCAGAACCTCGGCGTGGGCCTGGCGTTGACGGCACCGCGCTAAGAATAATGCATACCTAAGGCGAGGGCAGGCGGGCGAAGCCCAAAGGGGTTTTATTCTCGGGGGAGGGTTCGCGAAAAGACAAAGCCAGATGGTTTCTTTCGCAAGATGGAAAATGCTACAGAAAGTGTTCGATAAATGGCAAAGAGAACGCGAAGAAGAGGAAAAGAAATGAGAGTGCATTGTTTGTGCATAAATATGCATACAGTAACGTGTTTTAGTGGTTAATTACATTACAGGCAATGTTTTAACAAATACGTTTATTTTGTTTCCTAATGATACACTAAAATACTTTATTTATTTACAGATAGGTTGCAGAGTTCTATGTTCACTTCTTCTGATTATTTGTTTACACTGTTCACTTCTTCTACAGTACCACACTCCCCAAATCGCCTACCACTGTCCGATGCACTGTCCACAATTCACTGGCTACAGTTCCCGGCGCTGATCACGGTCCTCTGCACAGCTAGCTGTTCACCTACTTTCACCACTCTACACCGCAATGCACATTTCACAGCTCTGCTCCCACTTCAGACTTTAGACAGACTTCAGACAGTTAGCGGCCGCCGGCAACGGCGAATTTATAACTGACTGGGGCCCGCGTCGACCTATCCGGAACTTGCGCCCCACTTCTACGCAACTCGCGCATAACCGTCCGTTTGGGGGTGCCAATGACGCAATCCGCGCAGCGAATTCCGGAAAGTGATGCAATATTCGTTATAATACAATAGAGCAACGCTTATTGGCAGATTCTAATTCACGTATTGTACTATCTATTTCTTGGCATATCATTTTTACTTTTTTTCCACTGCTTACGCGGTAGAAAGGAAGTTGAGTAATGCCGCGCGAAAAAAAACGAATTTTCGGAAGAAATACTCTTATTACGGGACCTGGTAATCAAAAAGTGGATAAAAGCAGATGTTAAATTTAGGAATATATCCTAAAACACCAGATGTAGCTAGAATCCATGTTTTGTGGGTCCTTGATACCAAAAAATCGGTTGCCTGCAAAAGTCTTTCCGTCTATCTGTAAACAGCGCTAGGGCTAAACCATTCTGGCGATTTCTCTAAAAATTATATTTCCCAATCGATTTGGCTAATTTCGCGGCCCCTTGAATTCGATACCGATATTTTAATTTTGGGAGGTACTTTTCATGAACCCCTTGGGGCATTTTCAAAATTTTCAAACAATGGCTCCTAATTTTTTCCTTAAACTTTGTAATTGGACAGTGTGAATGACGTTTAAGAAAATGGCGCAGGTCTTGTGTTCGTTGAAAACATTGATTTTTGAAAGCTGGATAAAAAATTATTTTTCGGCGTCTTTCTACAACTACAGTTACGAAGACAAACATTTTTATTAATGAAATGTGTTCATCAAAATATCTAAAAATAAAGTTATGTTCCATTTTTCAAAACCATGAGTATTTTTTGCAAACTTTTGTATCAAGTATAGGCAAGTTTCATTTTTAGCATTTTTTTTCTTAAAAACGGCATATTCGTTGATTAAATTAGCGAATCAAATAGCGTAAAGAACTCTTAAGAGAGCAGTGCTGGTCTCATGTTCGTTAAGACTCGATTTTTCCGAAATTTGATAATATTAAAAAGTTTCGGCCTCTTCCTACAACTACAATTGTGACGATATACTATTTTTTCGTAATGAAATGTGTTCATCAATAACATATTCAAATCAGGTCACATTGAAAGTTTTGAAAATATGAGAATTTTTGTGTATTTTGACGACAAACCTAGTTACCTACTCCGAATTTAATGTGCTTTGTGAACGTAATTCTAAGTAGTTCGATACTTATATTCGAACTTTTGTTATACATTTTCAAATTAATCTTTTATAAATTATTTTAAATATATGAGATAAAAATTACTAGCTTTCAAGGAATATCAAATTGGAATGAAACAATCGTTCGGCAATAATTACTCGCAAGCTCTAGAGCTTTCTGTGAATTACATCTTATTTTGAGGACGTGATTTATCTGTATGAAAAGCCGTTATAATTGTCAAATTTATGTTGATAATTACTTGATTTTTTTAGTTTGTCGTGAGTTTTACACAAAATTGACTGAGATGTGTTTCTTGGAGAGAAATTGGGTTATAAATAGATTTACATAACTATTACTAAAGGCGAGAAACTACGCACCGATTTAGCACCTCTAGTTTTTCAAACAGAACAAAAAGCTCAACTCTTATGTCACGAATATAGGAAGGTGAATCAGATAACTATAATATAAACCAAATACGAGTATTAATATGGTTTTGTAATTTAATATGCGTTTCGCGATTTTGGTTACATTTATAATTTAGTTTATATTATAGTTTAGTAAAGAATGTAAGACCAAACTTGACTTTATTACCTGACAGCCATTTTACACACACTAATAATAACAAACACATTTCAACAAATATTCCATGTGTGACGTTTCTATACTCTCTGATGTTTAAGTTACAAACGTACGAATTATTACATACTTTATTGTTGTCATTATTTTCTAACAAATATAATTTTTCTTATCTGTGCATGATAAAAGTAAGTACTTTTATCTCGAAAAATCAGATTTTAAGCAGATCTCCAATTACAATTAAATAGACTTGTATTAAAAGTGTATCTCACTAGCATGAGAAATACGGGAAATGGATGAAATATAAAAATGCATTACAGGTATTATTTTCAAAATTTCCAAATATTACTAATTTTACAATTTTTTATTCTTGTTACGTAGGTACCTAGTCTACTTTATATACACTACACAATGGTATTGCAGTAGTCTTAAAACCTGTTTTTAGTTAAAATATTTACTTTTTAATAATATGTTATTGCTTGTCATATTCTTCGATAGAGAGCTCGATACACATTGATAACCTACCTGGATCCAGAGTATTGTGATTACGAGAGAAATATGAATACAGTTAAATAATGCTACCTCTTACAGAGGGGAGTTTGAGAGTGAATCATGGAAGGAAATTACTGGAGGGAAATATGAAAAGACAAACCGAATCAAGTTCACGTTTAATTAATGAGTAAATAAGTCAATCTGAATCATTTGAATTAGGTACAAAAAAAGAAGTTTGTATGTATCACGGACATTAACTAGTTTTAATGCCCTCCGGCTTTTTGTCACCTCTAGATCATCGGAGCTCTTATGAAGCCCTTGGTGAATAAATAACTTTTACTTCATTGTAGTTTTATACCGTAATATCTTGTAAGAATATTTTATATTTCATTGAGAAGTGCTACTTTTTTTGAAAACAGTTTGCGTGTTTTTGTTCAGCACTTTTTTGGCTGCAGGTTACTGGTGTTTAAAGAATTCAACAAGAAGTATTTTTTCATTTTTGTTTTAACCCTTTTCTGTAATTTCAATCATGTTTTGAGTCATAAATTCATAGAAAATTGATTTCACAAATAATAATAATAATAATAAGAAGAAGAAGAAGAAGAAGAAGAAGTGATTTTTTTAGAAAAAGGCATGAAGTTCACGAAACCTCCGAATGTATCCCATCCACGAACTGACAACGAAAGCCGAAACGAAGTAAAATGCAAAACACATCAGGAAAAAAATCGGAAAAAACAGAACTGTAGGCAGCCGCACTCTGATCCAACCTCCGGGGCTTCCATTGCAAATCAATCGCGACAATCCGGCCGGCGGCTCCATTCAGCCCGGTTTCTTTGGGCGCGCGAAAGACGCACCTCGCGGGGAGAGCGGCAAGACACGCACTCTGCCAAGGCGTCACTTCCCATTACACAGCGTTCATTTCGCCCCTTCGCCCCCTCCCCGCCGCGCACTTC
>BOPP01000074.1:2326276-2343398 GCA_017312745.1 Gryllus bimaculatus
GGGGGTGCGGGCAGACGCAGCGCTGTGCCATCAAACGCGAAACACGTGCGCACAAACTTAACCGGATGAAATGGCTCAGTTGAACAACGGTTTCACTGCAGTCTCTGACCAGAAGGTCCTGGGATTCATTTCCCGATCAGGGCAGATTCTTAACCCCAGCAGAGTTGCTATGTCGAATTCAGCCCCTGTCTGGAGGAGACTTATTCTAAAAGCTGGCTCACTACTCTGATGTGTAGTTTCCAACGGTTTCTCCGAACTTGACTGTAAGAAACGGCCCACCGACCGCGCGCGATCTTTCCTTCTTTATCCACTCTTCTCACCTTACACACACACACACACACACATGCGTTATATTAGCACGTAGTTTGAGACACCAGTCGGGAGCTTAGCGCTTGAGCTGGCTGGGAAAATTCCGCACTGATTGAGACGCCTTCACGGGAAAAATCCCAACCGGGCAGCCTGTAGATTCCAAATATATAATATCTTAATATATGAAAAACACTACATTTACTAGAACATTCACCAAAGCGATTGATGCACCTAGATACAGAAAATAATCGATACATTTCTAAAACTTTTTTGAGAATTGAAATTCAGTTTTTTGACGAGAGACGGCCTAGAGTGTACCTTCCTTTTCTTAGTACGTCGGTTCCAATCCCGGACATTTTGCTGAATTTGGGCTGGACAACACGGGTTGGCTTCAGGCTTTCTCGTGGTCCACTTGTTTCCCTGCTCCTCATTCCACAATTGTTCCATTATTTTTATTAGACCATCACAATTACCAATTCCTTAGTAATCATTCGTTTACATCAGAAATGGCCCGCCTTCGCCCCCGCCCTGTCCGCTCCTCATTGTCCACGGTATCAACCTGCCGCCCCGCCCACTCCATCCACGTCGCCACCGCCGTCGCCTCCGTTTCCAATTCCGAATCCGCTGTGGCCCCTCAATGTGCAGGGATTGGCGGCTTTCCACCGCCCTCGCCGCGCCAGACGGACGGACGGCAACATGGCCTCCGGCGGGCTCCTCCGCTCGTGGTGCCGGGGGGAGAGGGCGACCCTCGCAGCTTCGACTGACCTCCGGTCAGCAAAAGAGCGCTTTTCCGCTACATCGATGAATCAAGCTCAGCTCTATAGCCTGCGTTCTTCCGAAGGTGATTTGCGAAAATGAAATTGTTATTTGCAGCAAACATTTCAAAAATCCTCACTTTCTAAGTCATATTTAATTCAACATCCACCGAAATGACAAAGAAATTAATATTGTTTCTCATCTGATTTTTCTTATTATCACGTATATCGACCAAGACCAGTTTTCCAACGCAAAACTTTTGGTTTTCCGAGAAGATTCTTCTACATTGAAGTTCGTGTAAAAATGAAGGTATTAAAATTCAATGAGAATTGATGAGAAAATGTGCACCAACAATGGTTTCATACTTTTGCAAATATCCAGCTTCTTGAAGGAAATATCATTTCTACTTTAAATGAAATTTCACGTGCGCGAATTTTTAAACTATGTGCTCACCTACAAATATCGTCAATAGCACATAGGCATTCTAGATTCCAACACAGATATCTAAAAACAGATCAGCATGATCTCAGCGAGTCGTGTCGGTTCCACAGCCCCCAGGCTGGAGGAAGCCCCATACCCAAATCCGCGATGCGCGCTCTCGTAGCCCATGTGGTTCCACCGCAGGGCTTAGAGCCCATGATGGCCGAGGGCGCTGAAGAGGCGAAGGGCCCGAAGAGGCCTCGAGCGCAGAGCAAAAGAGCGGAAGAGCGCGGGAGCGTCAAAGCCCTCTCGAGGCTCCAAGGCCACCTGCGAGGGATTAGGACGTATGGCAGACCGCGATCGCCTTGCAGGATTAGGCAGTGGGATGAGGAAGAGCATCTGGAATGTCAGACGGGAGCTGCATAGGCGATGATGTGAGGAAAAAGAAGAAAGGGCGGATAAAAACCGGGAAAGAGAAAAGACCGAAATTCAGTCGATAATAATGAATAGGAAAATTGTGATCAGTATATTACAACAGAGTTGACGTGTTAATGTAAGAATTTGATAAAGGAGAATCTAGGAAGGAAATCAGCCCCTTTTCTTTCAGCAGGCAAGTGACAAGAACTAGGGAGGCGAGTGGATGAGCACTGAAAATGGATTGCAAAAATTCGAAGAGTTTTTAAACAAAATGTCAATATCTGAAACTGCAGACTTTCCAGCATCGGGACGGAAAAGAAACATATCATTAAGGACACGAATGAAGACAGTTTATGGTGAGACTGAACAGGGAGAAAACGCGAATAGAATAGGAAATTCTACTGTGTACTCTATTCGCCCACACTACATTCAATGGTAGGCACATCTTTCCAACGAAAGATGGAAAAGCAACGACAAACTAAAGATCTAAAAGAAAGTTGAAATAAAAGGTGAAATAAAGTAAAATTAATAATTGAAAAAAAGGTGAAATGAGTAATTGAAAAAAAGGACATGAAAGACTGAACAGAAAGGACATGAACGACTGAACAGAAAGGACATACGAAAGATGGAACCGAAAGGATATACGAAAGATGGCACAAAAGGACATACGGAAGATGGCACAAAAGGACATACGGAAGATAGAACAGAAAGGAGATACGGAAGATGGAACAGAAAGGACATATGAAATGTAGAACAGTATGGACTTATGAAAGATAGAAGAAAAGAGCATATGAAAGATCAAAGAGAAAGGACCGATGGAGGAGAAAGGGCGAATGGAATATAAAAGGACCGATGGCAGAGAAGGATAAATGGGAAAGAAAGAACACGCGGATGTGGAAGAAGGCGACGACAGATGAAGGGGGAGAAGATGGCCCGTGCGGTGAGAGGCAGGTTCGCGTCCGTCACAGAAGACGACGACGGCTGCGGAAAAGAGGCCAAGAACCACGGGGGTGGGGGTCTGCATTATGCATATGCATCTTACGGGCCGGAGGCTTTGCTCCAGCTCTGCGCAAGAAGTGGGGCATTACGTCTTGCGTCGAGTCCGCCTCTTTTCTTCCAACCTGTCGCTTTATCCGGCTTTGTTCTCGCGAGGGTTTCAGGAGCGAAATTCTGAAACGAGCTAAGGCGACTTACTCGTCCAAGAACAGAGAGCGTCTTTGTATTCTGATAAAGGGATGAGATCCCCGAAATGTCAGATAGATTCACAGTGACGCTTCATTTATCAGCGGTTCTCGAGTCAAAATGAAATGAAATTCAATAAATATCGAAATGAGGGCATATCGTGATAACAGGTTTATTATTCAGAAGTCGTTGTAATAAAAGTGTGAAGAGAAAGGATACGCGAAAGCATTCTTTATTTATGAAAAGGGGAAGATTATATTCGAAAAATGGAAGAATCAGCAAAATGAAATCTCTGTTGAAATTCTGTTTTCACTACAAGATATTCAAGAGAATTCAAAAGAAATTAATAATTAGTTTTCGGTATTGTTACTTTGGGCTTGTAAGAAATCATCAGCCACCAGTTTTGGTGGTTGTGATGTCATTTTTGCAATAACTAGAAACATTTTATTTGAAAATACCAACACAAAAATCTTAAAATTTGTATTTAATTACGTACTAAACATAATTACACATTAATATTCCAGGTGTCCCACCAACTGTGGGCCACCTTCGTATCTTCTGAACGGTTCACAATATCGAAGGACAGTTTCCGTTCATCAATGCGGAATAATAGAGCACGTCATATGCTGACCAGATATTGTTTGTAATGTTAATAGTTTTCGAGAAATTTAATTATCTAGAATTTTTGAAACGGAACTATATATTTTTCACTAGCAATATATCTTCTATACTAACATATATAATAATATCTATAATAACTTCTACACAATTTTCTTTTAGTAGCCTTTGCAACTGTCGCCTTTGGGGAAGGTAGCCTTTGCTTTGCGGACTGTTACAGAGAGAGGAGAAACCGGGAGTGATGACAGCGACGTTTTTTAGCAATCCATGGTCTTGCATAGAAAGATACAAGATCAAACATCTATTTTAACGATCATAATGAAAGCTCTTTCCATGGATTCATCGGATTCGAAAATTTGTTTCACGGATTGAATTCGAATTGATTCCAAAGCATCGGCCATTGAGATGAACGACATAAAGAAATTTATAGAAAAATGAGGATACTAACAAAGGTTATTGTCAAACAAGAAGAACCAAACATGATGTGCAATGTCTGTAAAAACAAGCCAACAAGCCAGAATTTATAAACATTTCAAATGGAAGTAAAGGAAATGAAAGGTGCAAGATTATCACTATAATATCTCCAGATAAATTATCACATTATAGAAAGGTATATTATTATTATTATTATTATTATTATTATTATTATTATTATTGCTTTTACTCAACTTCTTGTAGTAAATTTACAAAATTAAAATAAGACGTGGATAACAATATACAAAATAATACAAATATGTACTTACATTATTTACTACACTCTGTATCCCCGATTGACAGCAATGCTCATCTGTAGGCGTGTGTGCATGGGCAGAACTGACTGCAGTGATTTATGAGGCCATGCATCGATGCTTTGGGATTTCAACCAGAAGATTAGCTTAATTATGTTGAATCAATTCTGTTGAAAAAATCGTTCATTCTGATCGTTAATATTGATGTTTGTTCCTGTGTCCGTCATGACAAGACCACGTATTGCTGTAGTTCCATCTCTATTACTCTTTGACTACCGATTAGTTTCCCTCTCCCCGCAAAATTGTCGACACCAAGGCCATCTTCCCCAAAGACGACAGTTGCCAGGGCTGCTATAGGAAACTTTGTCTGTTAAATTTAAAATCACATATCAGAAAAACGTATTTTATACTCAAATTACGATCAAATACCAGCATATGAATTAGATTCTTCCATAAAAAGAGAATCTATTATTGGATTCCTCTTTTTATGATCTATCCATTGATGGCTAGAAAAATATATAATTACCTTTAAAAAAATTAAAGAAGATCCAATTTCTCAAAACCTAAAAATACTCCAAACAATATTTCCACGGCATTATACCTTCCCCCGGTGGAAGGTGGGTGGCCGGTGTTGGTCAGTGGGTGGGAGATGGTAGAGGTGATAGGGCTCCGTGCAGCGGGCGGTGTTCAGTGGGAGGCAAGACGTTGGCGACTGGCACTTTGCGTGGGCGCGGCGCCGCGGGCAGGGTGCGGCAGGCAGTGGGTGAAGGGCGGTGGGCAGAGGAATACGGGCAGTGAGAGCGAGGGATGGGGGAGAGGGCGCAGCGTTGGTCGGGAGGTGGAAGGTGTGAGGTGGGCAGAGGGAAGTCAGTGGAGAGTGGGCGGTGGGTAGGAGGTTGACAGTGGGCACTGTGTGTGGGCGCGGGGTAGCGGACAGTAGGTGCGAGGCTGTGGGCAGTGGTCGGCCGCCGGAGAGGGATGGCGGGGCGTTAGTCGGAAGGTGGGTAGCGGGCGGTGGGCGGTGGGCGGCGTGCGTGCGTGCCAACGCAGCCGCAGTGGGCGATGAGCGTTAATCCGCGAGCACCGCAGCTGATGGGGAACCGCACACAGCGCCGAATCGCGCCAAGGGACGCGGGGGCGGGAGGATCACGTGCTTGGGGGGGAGGGAGAGGAGAGCGTATCTACGAGGCGGGAGACGGGCGTTCGGGCAGCGGAGAGAAGAAGGGGTTGCCACGCCACGAGCGTGAATGGCTGAGGCAGAGCCCGTTCCAGTAATCCGCGCCCGGCAGGTGTTAATTCAGGGCCATAGGCCTTCGCCGCTCATCCATATTCAGTCTCCGCCATTCCGCGCGTCTCCTGTTGCGCCTCTGCCTTCGCTCCGCTGCGCTCCCCCTACCCCAGCCCTCGCCCCGCACCCTTGCATAGTCTTCTGTCACTACAGAAGAGTAGAGAACTTCTCCTAAAGAAATCAAGTGAGGAATTTAGTAAGCAATATTAATAGCTCTTTAATTAATTATGAAATAGCACTGTTAATCACAGAACATAAACATAATTTAATAATTTATATCTTTAATAATTAATTTTTCTCCACCTATGTGCTATGTTGTGACATTCATTTTTTGGTGACTGTTTTCTCGTTCTGCTTGCCACTGAGAACATTGTTATAGCGAAAATGTTTCAACATCTGAATGCACTGTCAATAATTAGTTAGCACAAATATTCATTCGTGGAAAAACTCAATAAATTTCTCCCTTGGATTCAAAATTTAGTGTTAGGTGAAGTATTTTCTATACGTATGACAACGGATTTAGTACGCATGGCGTACGGTGACATTTCACATTTAAAAATGATAATTAGAAAGTAAATGCCAACCTGTTCTTTTCTTAACAATTCTTCTCGGAATTAGCATTTACGGGGAATTTATGTACAGAAGATGTAATGAAGTATTCGTAAGAACGGAGTCAAAATAAGGAAAGGGGCACGAAGTGAATGCAATCTTCTACAATTACAAGTGACATATTCTGTAGATTAACAATCCGTCTTAAGGAGGCAATTAACACAAATACATTTCAAAGATCTGTACACACCTATGAAATATCTGTTAGATTTTGAACGTGTGATGTGCAGCTCAGCAAGCTCATCAGAGAACACACGCTATTCATTGGTCTGGAGATGAACGGGCCTCAATGCTGAGACTGCACCTTTGGTCAGTTCAGGTCCCAGAGATGCTCCGCTGCTGTCCCCACCACCAGCAAACCCCACCCACCATTGCCGCCACTGCTGCTCTAGCACGCTCTTTGTCGGTTCACTATCAAAACCCCTTCCTAACCCTTTTTTCGCGCCTCCGCCTAAACCACCACCATCTCCGTGTAAACCGCCACCGCTACCGCCAAAACTACCACTGGACTTTCCGCTTAAAACCACCACCGCCTCCCCTGAACCGCCACGCCTGTCGCCTAAACCGCCTCCGCCTAAACCGCCACGCCTACGCGCAACGCCTCCGCCATCCTCACCTCCGCCCACACCGCCGCCACCGCCTCTGACCCCCCACCCTGTCCCCAGACCGCCGTCGGCGCCCGCGGCCGCGCGTCACGACGCATCGCGTGGCGAGCAGGTAGCGCGCTGTCTCGGGGCGAATATCTCGGGGCAGCTGCGCAAATATTGACCTCTCCACCGCCGGCCGGCGCGCCCGCGGCTAATTGTCGTGTTGGCCGACGGGCGAGGGCCTCCGGGAACGCGCCTTACGTCAAGGACAAGGCCGCTGGGCCGGTGGACAAGACGCACCTACAACACTGTCCTCCGTCGCTAATCCCAGATTGAATGAACACTGCGAAATTAGACACATGTTCTCCTTCAATGTCTTATTTACATTCATATTTAATATTGGAGTTACGAAGTTCACCATTCAATATTCAATGCTAAGAATTCATAGATATAATAGGAAATTATAAACAAATATAGATACTATAAGAAACATATGAGTCAAGTGTGTATTAACAATTAAACACAAGTATTTTATTGCTTTTGACAATCAATGATTTTTTCTTCAAAAAAGGTTTTATTGTTTGTACACATTGCAGAAAAAATTGCATTCATTGTCAAATACCAAAACTATACTACTTGTGTGTAATTACTAAAGGAACTTCTCTTTTTTTCTAGTTCTAGGAAAGCAGAAAACTCTTAATTAATTGAATGCGGTATCTAGCTGGAGAAATTACGATTTTATGTTGTGCATAAATTACGAACATTTTTGGGACTTCAAGTTTCTTATAAATACCACATTTATGCATTATAAACAAGACGTATGTAATATCTAGCTACATAGAGCGTGTGCCTCTTTTCTCGTAGCGAATAAAATAATAGGGCGAGTTGCAGTGTCGCCCATGTTGCGAGGGCCACGCACGTCGAAGGAACAAGCGCCGACTCCTTGGACACATCTCCGTGGCCTTTGAATGGCTGCAAATAATCTACAAAATCCTGGCTGGTCGAAGTTATACGAGTGTAGTAAACAGATATTCACACATTTTTATCTAGGGCTCTTTTCCAGCCAACAGTCGGATACCATTCACTTCCCGATGGAACTCATATTCGTCCATACAGTAGACACTAACACACCTGCGGGCTCCTCTGATCTGAAGTCAGCAAACGCGAGGTCCTCCGCGATAACACACACATGAGAGACAAGGGACAACCCACTATGCCTAAGGCGGGTCTCGAACCCGCGACCTATTGGACCGACGCGCCCAGTCGGTGCTTGCTCCTAGCCACCTTGGTGATCTAGGTCGGCCTTTCACGCATATATCAAGCAAAATTGTAATTCATGACTGCTTATCACCTGAAAGAGTGATGAGGGAAGCGAGAAATAAATAACGCAAAACATAAAGCTTACACACATATGCAACCATTTGAAATTGAGACATATTAAAAATATTCATTATGGTAATTTCTGTAATGTTTTTTTTATAATGGCGTTGCATTGTTACCAGCAATGGGTCTGTATCAACTCACAAATTTTGTTTCATTATTGTGATTATTCTCATTAAATAGATAAGTAAATAGTTCATAGTGAAATTGGTTCTTAACATTACTGCCAAGCCGGTTAGATGTAATATGATTACCGTGCAACGCAAACTTTATTGATTGACTGCTAAAGATTCTGAGTGCGTCAACTGCGGAGAGGCTTAGTTTCGTAAGTGTATTGGATGTGTTTTTCATCGGGCGGTAGCGGAGGTCTTCTCCAGCTGGATGGCGAGATCTGGCGCGGGGTTTTCTCTAATCAGGTATCTCCCACCAGCGGAGCACCGCGTCAAGCTCTAAGCCCCCGAGCGGTCTCCCGGCATGTGTGGTAGTGTGGTGCATGTTAGTGTAAGTGTGTATGTAAGGGGTGAGAATTGGACAAGGAAGAGGATGGAAAGATCGCGCGCGGTTCGTGGCCTGTTTGCTACGGTGGTTCTCATGGTGTTGATCAGAGAAACCAAGGAAAACTACCGATCAGTGGAGCCGACCACTAAAATTCTCCTAAAGAAATCGCTCTACTTATCTAGCTACTTTCACCATCGACATTCAAATCTAGGACCTTCCGGACAGAGACACTGCAGGATATCAGATGACGCCCTGTGGCACCTATGTGGTTTTTGTTCAGATCCAGGTAGAGAGCCACTCGTATATCAGAAGTCAGCTCTCTAGTCAGCCCACCTCAGGTCACGTTGATTTTAAACCCAGTCGATACATCAGGAATGTGTGGGGGGAAAGCAGGATCTCTGTAGATTTTCTCAATATTTATTTACTTATCATACATTTAAATTATTTAGTTCCTTTTTCATCTTCAGCCATATCTCTCACTAAAACACCCTACATAACGTAAGCAGAACTACTGTACGTTTACTGCATGTCGTGGTAGCTGGCGACGGCAGCATTGAGTTTCTTGTAGTAAAATAGCATTAGTTTTGCAGTTACCTAACATTTCACGACGTACAGGCAGCCACGACGTACAATAACAACATTAGATCGATAAACTGCTAATATCGGAGTCTGTTATTTGTGTCATTGTCCGCGTTCCAGTTGTTTCCGTTAGACCATAAGGAAAACTATTTGTAAGAAAACAAGAAATACCATTTCCTTTATACTTCGTCTTCAGAAACATCTCATTTGTTCCGATTGGTTGTTCTTAACGGTTGGTGGAGTGTAAAATCCGTAACATGTTTAACGGATAATTTGTAATATAAGCTTTTAGTTCCTCTGTTGCGTGAAGTCGATATAACAAAACTATTACGAAAAATAATAAAATACCTAGCGACTTCGACCCTGCCCCCCCCCGGAGCGCTGGGAGGGAAGAGAGATCTCCTGGGGTTTGGGCAGCCCTGTTGGAGGGGGGTGGGGGGGATGGGGGAGTTGCGGAGCCACCCGGGCCGCGATCATGGAGTGGCGGCAGCGGTGGCGCTGTTTGCGTTTCATCGCGGCGGCGAAATCCAGCGATCAGCAGCTGCGCAAACACGCCCCCCCTCCACCCCATCGCCGGTGACCCCCATCTGCGTTCACCTGGCCCCAGCGGACCGCGACGCGACGTGACGCATGACGAGCAACACGCGCTCCTTGCGGACTCTTCCTTTGCTACTGGACTCGTCCTTCAGCCACTTGAGACACGTCACCGCAAGAAGCCAGGAATGAACGCAGATGAGATGAGTTTTCCCACGAGGAAGTGAGAGAAGTGAAATCATCGATAAATTATTACGTAGAAATTACTACATTCATGTCTGTATGTTCTACATAATGTTTTGAACCACCTATGTGATTTCTCCTAAATTTTATCAGAGTGCTTTTCAGCGGCCGAAACGAAATATATAGCGGGTGATTCAAAAGGTCACCACATTGTATTGTACTTTTATAAAAAATAGTTTATTCAATCCGCAATGAATGTAGGTGACTTTGTTGCCTCTTGAAGTGGACTTATCAGGAGCAGTGAGAGGAGCAGTAAGTAAATCTCAGGCAACGCTGTGTAAACAGCTAGAAAAGAAAGATGAAAATAATAAGGATTTGTACATGGGACAAGATGAAATCCTTTTAATAGGACTAGTTAAAACAGTTACAAAAGATGAACAATGGAGAAAGCCTAAATAGGGTAACGAACATTCACCATATAGAAAGAAGGAAGAAAAATCGAAAATGTGATGGCATTTTCTTGAAAACATAGCAGGAATGCTCTAAATAAAGTTAATTCATGAAGATGCGTGTTAGTCGATCTACACAAAGTTATACCTCTCGTCACACGGAAACTGCAACACTGCGTTGTTTGTGATTAAAAAGCTAACTTATGGGTATATGCTGCTAACTTTCAAAGCGCTCTAACACGAAAATATCCGGACCAAATCAACCATAATCCGCAATAATTGTTTGGGCTGGAAAACCGTTAATATAAACACGTCCTGAAACACTTTTTTCTACTCTCGTTTTACTTTTCCATTCATACCGGAAGTACATTTTCAATACTATTGTGGTAATTATTTTTGGCTGGTCGCTTCAGTTTATTTCCCATTCCAAAACTGAATTATAATAAAAGGCAAATCAGTTATAATATCAGATTGGACGTATTTTAGACAAGGAAATAAATATATGTTGAAGATAAATATATACTTATAGAGTATGTGAAAAAGGATTTCTTTCTCACATTGAGTATTTACATAAGATATCTGCTACCACCACAAAATTTATTTATAGATATATAGAATAACAAATAATGCGTTGGATACGAATATAATAGAAAATAATATAATCTTATAACGACGTAGCGTAGCCAAGTATCGGAAGTGTCTAACACACACGATGTACGGCCACTCCTCGAATTCCCTTCGCCCCACTTCCGCATGCAGGGGAGGAGGTGTGTCCTGCCCTGGGATGGCCGTGGACAGCCCGAAGCGTCATGGAGGCGGCGCAGATCCCGAGCCCAAATGTTTGGCCCCGGCGGCGGCGGCGGCGGCGTCGGTTGTTCTTGAGAGAGGATGTATGACGAGCCGGATCACGCCCTCGACCCCTCTCCGGACAGAACAGTCTTATTCGGGTCAACCCGATCCGGACAAACCTGTTCACCCCCCGCCTTATCCAGCACTCGATTTTTAAAGGCTCCCCCATGCATCCATTAGCAGACCGGCTTCATACATATGCGAGAACAAATCATGTTCAATTGTACGGTCGTTATGTTTTTGTACTTATGAAATCATTGTTACAACTATGTGTAATTTGAGACGGTAAATATACGAACATATTGAATTTTAATTAAAATTGAAAGTCTTATTAAACTCATCTTCAATTTTCTAAAAGGAAATAATTTCTACTGCATTGTTCGAAATAAATAGTTACGATTTTGTTTGCCAATTCCATTGATCCCGAAGTTAGAAGACACGCGTCTATATATGGGGGTCTTATAAATTATACTGAAGGGTTCAAAATTACTCGCATAAAACCAGAACCCTCGAATATGCTACTACTATTTAATGCAACAACGGAGAGCCTGTTAATATAAAATAAAAGAATTAGTTTTTTATCTCTGCTTGGGACAGATATAAAAGACATTTGCAATGGTAGTAAACTATTCTCGCATTTCATCTATGTGCAACTGCACCAGCACAAAGGACTCATTTTATTTTGTTCATGGAAGCTCTGTGATTTTCCACAAAGAGGATCCTTATGTATACAACAGCAAAACGGATTATATGGAAATGTACTTCGTGTTTTGTTAAATAAACAATGCTCATTTTAATGGAAGCGCGTTTCTAGTAGTAAAGCAGTGCAGGAAGAAGGAGGAAATTTTATCGTTTATAATTGAATTAACGAGTGCATACTTGATTACTGTATTGGTATTTTTCCATATAACGTTCAGAATAATGGGAATGTAGTTACTTACAGTTATATAGAATGAAGATTCATATAAATATATATTCCGATTCTGCATTCATAAAAAAGTAGAAACAAAAGTTGAAACTAAATGAACGTAGAGGATGTGCTGTTTCGTATCTCTCTTGAGAAATCATTGTAAACATTTTAAAAGTAATAAGAGGGATTAAATTTACTAATACGCTTTGAATATTTAATTAACTTCGCAAAGCTTATTGTTGTATAAACTATTTTGGATCATTTAGGAAAAAATATTGTCATTAGGAAGACATTGCCCGACATTATATTACATGCAATTTAGAATCAGGTGTTATTTTGGTTCTTCCCAAACATAGTCCGGAATGTTTTTTGTGGAATACGAAAGGTTTGTTACCTAAAGCTTTTTACTAATAGACCGTATTCCTTTTTACTTGATTCCTTGCCCAACTTTCAAGTTAATGTCAAAAATTCGAGTAAAAATGTGTTTAGTAATCACCATAAAATGCTGCAGAGACAAATGGATTGAAGCTGCAGAAGATGCACCGTGGTTTCTCATTAGGCCGCTAGAGCCTTGCAAAACCTTTCATCGTACCTCTGCCTGCTCCAACATTGCTTTCGCCCTAAAACGAAAATTGTCCTCGTTGCTCCTCACCTCTGTAACGCACACTGCCTCGTACCATCAGTCTCTTTGGCCGCTCCTGACTGTCTGCTCGCCTTGAAGAATCTGGACCCTCCTGACGCCACATGAATTCTTCTTTTCTCGTATTCCAAAGTTCTCTTGTTTTGCTGAGTATTTGGAACTCCCCAAATTACCCATTATTAACGCCCAAACGTTGAAAGAATTTGTAAATTATTCGACAATGGAATTTATTTCTTTTTTCATTCAGATTTAAAGTATAGATTTCACTGTTCTATTACTGTGGCATTAGTGTATTGAGTATTACTGTCGATGTGGTATACTGTGTGATTGTAATTAATTGAGATTCGGACCTCTTCCAATTAACAAAAAATAAACAAATAAATGAATAGTGAATCTTCAACCGTAAAAAAAGTGTTGCCAAAATTGTTCATAACACCGGTTCTTTGCGTGAAAGTGTCTGTAATTCAAGACTTTTAATGAAATTATATTATTTATGGTACCGATACTTATGAAGGAAACATATGTATAGTGATGCAGAGCAAAAGTTCGATTTTGCGGTAAACCGCTCTGGTTGAGGATTCAGAAGGAAGAGCACGGGCTCGGCAGGCCCGAAGCACGCCCGGATAAGCAATGCGCAAAACAAACGGACCCTTCCTTTCCCTCCACTCCCGCCCTTGCCTCCGAACGCCCCGCCCTCGTCACCTGCGACGCCCTCATCACTGCCAACGTTCTTCCACTTCCTCTCTCGTCCCTTACTTCCGTTGCTGCCCCCCACTGCGAGTCTGTTCTCCGTTCCCATCTCGGCCCTCGCTACCCGCGCCTCTGCCACCGCAACCAGGCCTCACCGCCATCGCTCCGAGATTGCGCCCTATCCCGCCTTCATACCAACCACCGCCCTGCCCCTGCCCACCTTCTCTCGCCCCGGCAACGTACTGGCACTTCTGTCTGTCCTCCCTCGTCCCACCAATGTGTTACCTCCACCGACCCGCCCTCATTGTGAACGCCGTTCGGCGCGCCCGCGCTCGAGCCGCTTGTTCTGCCCTGCACGGCGCTCCGCCGCTGTTGACTGTGGGCCTCCCCCGCGCGGAATGCCCACGGCGCTGCGGGCGACGGCGATACGAGGGCGGTGCAGCCGTGCGCCGCGCCCCCGGGCGCACGCGCTCTTCAAGCAAACGGGTCCTGCCCCCGCCCCCGCCCCGCCCCCGCCCGTCATCCCATCTTCCTCCCGCCACTTTCTTCGCCTCCACCCTACCCCGCTCCCTCCACTGACCCGCCCCCGCCCCAACCCAACTCACCCCCACCCCACCCCAGTTCCCACCCAGGTTGGTTGCCGCCCCGCCTACACCATCCCGCCTCGCCCTGCCCGCATTGCGATTAAGACCCCCAGCGTAGCCAGCACGGGCGACGGTAAACGTGGAGACGTACGTTCCCTTCTGCAATGCAGATGCGCCGAAGAGCAAAGACGCTCCTACAATGTCAAAGGTCAGTCACAGTGCCACTTTTTTATCACAAAACACAAATTAAGAAAATTTAAACTGCTTGTTTCAATAGTATAGAACATTTATTAACCTGAAAAAATATTTGCATAAGTGTACTAATTCATTTCAAATCTGAATGTCAAACTTGTCAGTTTCAATTGCCTAGTTCTGAAAAATTCAACGAAAACATTGCAAACTAGAAACACGCTGGAAGTTTAGCACGCTTTGGCATTTTATGCTATTTTTCTATACTCTGTTACGCAAAAAAATGAAAATGGATATTGCATTTTACATTAATTTTTTCATTTTTATCATAGTTTTTTTTTATTTCTTCTATTTGTTCCTGAATTGCGTATTGAATCCCCAGATATTGTACAGAAAACTCTGTTTTGAAAACAATATTGTATTTATTTTATCTGAGCGTTCTCTACATATATAGGTCTGCTTGCCCCATCAAGCAACGCCAGGAAATAACATTAAAGCAAAAAATGAATACCTCAGGACAGCGCAAATGTGTAAATTATGTCACGTCTTTCTCTTAGAGATACGTTTCATTTGGACATTACATTGCGGAGAGGATTTATCGTTGTCCCGCCTATAAATATGTTGCTTTCCAGAAATGGCGTGATTAATGACGTTTAAAACTTCGCAGCTCTCCGGCGGCGCCCGCGCGCGGGAGTCTGTTAACAAGCGGACAATGGAGCATCGAGACCGCCGGGACGCCGCTCGGGAGGTAAAAATATTTTGGCGAATTCGCGGGCGATTGCCCAAGATTTTATCGCTTTTCATATTTCAGGAAGTTGTACCGGCGGAGGGAGGGGTAGATTGCGGGAGCGGACCGGGCGAGCGGCAAGTTTTAAATGAACAATTGCCGAACTGCTCTAACTTTTGGGCGGCGGCGTCGGGCGCGCGCGTCGCCAGCGTTCTCGGGCGATGCGCGTACGCGCGTACCACATTCGTTCCCGCGCGCAGTGAGCCGCGCGCGCGCGCTCCACACACACACACACACACACACACACACACACAATCACATACCCTCACAGATTCGCTCGCGCAATTAAACCCGCTATACTTAGTATCAGTCGTTAGGTTCACGAACACCCTGTACTTCTTCACACACTAAACTCTTACTCGATCATGACTCACTCACTCTCACTCTCACTCCCTCTCTCTCTCTCTCTCTCTCTCTCTCTCTCTCCTCTCTCTCACACACACACACACACCACACACACACACACACAACCACCTACACGCAATCACTTACTGTCTGCTCACACTCTATTTTACTTGCTCGCCTCACTGCGCCATCTCATTAATTATCATTGCTTAATTCAGTTACTCGCACACTCGTTCTCTCTTACGCCTTTACCTCTAGTAGCTCACTTGTACCTCAACTTGCTCTTACACGCATTCTCGCACTCAAATTTCTCACTCACTGCTCAAAGTTCTAGAGCTGCTATAGAGGTTATGGGGACGTCTCTCCCTCATCACGAACACTATTCCATCCTTATACCGAATTGAAACAGACAAGGCCCGCTCCAACTCTCACCTGCCTCTAACTACGCGCCCGATACTGAGAACCGGTAATTATGCTGAAATATCCCTATTTGCCCAGATTTTTAATGCTGAAGTAAACTAGCCTACATGTTTAGTGAAGAGGTTGTATTCGCCATCATGGTCGACCCACCATATGTTAGCTACAGATACGTCCCGGGTCGATTCCCATGCAGTAAAATGTATAGTGTTAGTTTTCCTTGCATTGGCTCAAAAATGTGTTGGCTGCATTGACGATGAGAAATGCACTTCTCAGGATAAGAAGACCGCGCAATAACGGGGCTCGGATGTCTAACGTGCTAACAAAGACCCCTTAAACTCCATGGCCGCTAGGCAGGACGTCGCCGGTAAGGCATACATACATACATACATACATACATACATACATACATACATTTACATACTTACATGCTCGCTTGTCCCAGGCCTCACCACTTATTTACATACACACTTCCAATGCACTGTACTACTTAAAAACACACACTACAGCCAGATTGAAGAACGGGAGCGTAGAGCTTTTCTCTGCAGCGGACGGTGGCTTGCTGGCGGGATATTACTGGAATTATTCACTGTTTACTAATTTGAATTATAGGCAAAGTCAACGGCTTGACGGTCATTAAATACCGTTAGGTAGTAGCATATTTCTTTCAGAGGGAGTGGATGCCAGACCTTCTCCTCTCGATGGCGCAGATTTCGGCGCCGACCTGCCGTCGCGTAGCTGTTTTTCCAACCAGGTTATCAACGTGGCACCGCCATTAGCCAGAACAAGCCCTACGCTCCCGACCCACCTCCGGCAGGTGGGGTGGGGTTAGTGTATGTTGTGTGTGTATGGTGTAAGGGGGGTAAGATAATGACAAGGAATGGAAAAGAAAGGGGTCGTCGTTTGTTACGGTTACTCTCCGGCATTCGCCAGTATGAAGATCGCGAGAAATCACTAAAACTGCCGCTGCGCGCCGCGCCCGACCGCGCCGCGCCGCACCGCGTCGTGTTGTTGCTGTGTGCCGAGCGCCGCGCCGCCGCCCGCCCCGGGCTCATAGCCGCGCCGTGACCTGCGGCCGCTGCCCCCCCCCAATCGCGTCGCGCACCGCAGCTTGTAGAGCTGAGCGCCTGCCGGGCGAGCACGCGCACGCCCCTGAAACGCAGCGCGCCGCCCG
>BOPP01000074.1:2353709-2374785 GCA_017312745.1 Gryllus bimaculatus
CAACCCTTCCCCCCATCCCCCCGCCCACTCAGTGCGCGTTTCATTTCGCTTTGTGCCGAATAAAGGAAACGAGTGACATCTCACTGCTTCCAAATTGAATATTCGCTCCTGCGCGCCCTGGCCCGCCCCGCTTTCAACGAGATAAAAACTTCTAATCTGATTTCAATTGTTTCTCTTTCACAATTTCAGATGTTCGTGCGGCGTGAGTTCTGCCCCACATTATCGAATCCATGAAAGAACTACCGCTTCCAAAACGGGAGGGACAGAGCGGAGAATGGCGACTTACGAGGTTCCGTCATCTGTTTTAAGACCAGTTGCTTTCGGGTTGACGCAAAGTGTATTTTACGTTTCATTAAGTGAATCAGACCATTTTTACTGTCGGGAAGATTTTAACCTTTCCCATTGCCTTACCCTGATTGAAAAATGTATTTATAAAAAAATGCATATGCTCGTACTCAATTTCTTGCAAATAAGCATTTAGAAACTTTTGCAGAAAGAAAATTACTATAGAACTTTATTTGAATGTTGTTAATATTTTCCCACGAGCCTGGCACTAGTGCGGTGTAGATCGATTTTGAATTTGGAAAATAGAGTCTGCTTGAAGAACCAAATAAAAAGAACACCTATTCCATAACATATTTTTATGCTATATTAACATGCCTTCGTCTCCGACGCTCTCTCGCTTCAGCTCACTCACCGATACAGCACTACGGGACTGGTTATTCATGTATACTCCAAGATATTCTTCTGTATACTTCTACAAATACATTTTTACAAACATAAATTTAAACTCCTCGCATACCTCAAAGATTAGAAGCGACAACCGACCTTCAAAAGTTTAGACGCGTCAAGTGTACTATTACATGTCTACGTATTACTTCACAAAGAATTTAGAAATGTATCTTGCTAGAGGAAAACTAAGCTGTATCTTCGCACGCAGCACTGAATTGCAATTCTTACACGGTGTTTGTACGTTTTTTTAATGTGATAATATCAAATAACACCACAGTTCATTACATTAGAGTAAGCTATCGTTCCAACATCACGTTCGGAGCAAAATGGTACACGCAAGGCTACTGTGTGCATTGGGAATGTACATTTCCGACCACGTGTAATTGTTGCAGTCCATGTATCAAATGCAAAAGCTGTACAGATGCTGCATTTTCAGAAAACTGAACATGAGTTATCCATTACTAGAGTGCGTGAAGTTTTGTTTAATGGCCATTTTATCACGAAATCTCATCTTTTGAGAGTCAAGTGTGTCACAAAATACAGTAATCAATTTTCGCTAATGCTCGTTGCAGTATTTGAATGTGGAAGTAAGCTGATAAATGGGAATGAAATTATATGGTTTGTTTCTAAAAAGTAATTTTTAAGGAAAATAGCTCGCTGTAGTTTGCTTAATGAAAAAACTGGTGTAAAATATATTTTCATTTTTGTCTCCTTCGAGGTTTTGTCAATGCTACACATAATTAGACCACAAAACTAAAATTGAATCTTCATTGTGTACCAAAGTTATGATCAAACAACGACATTGACTGGTAATAAACGAATAGCACATCATTACACTTGTATTCCAACAAAGCACAGGGTCAGGAAAGCTTTCCAACTTGAGCGAACCGCCCCACGCTTTCAACGAAGCTGTTCAGCAATCCGAAAGATCTGATGGCGAGGTCGCAACACGAAGGGAAGGTCCATTAGCGGCACAAGGTGACTCTGGGCTGATACCAAAGGCGCGAGCCCGCGCGTGCGCAAGTTAGCGATCTGAGCGGCCAAACGCTCACCTCGCGGCGCGGCGACAGTCACGGGGTGCGTTCAGAACCCGCAGTGGCCAACACGGAGCAGTACTTGTCACGCAGTAATAGCACAGAACGCGTATTTATACAGTTGCCCAGCTCCGCTCGTTTGTTTTGGCTAGCTAGCGATTCTGGTGGAGGGCAAGAAAAACTACAGATAGATTCCACTGAAGTATACGGGTAGCTTTGTAAAATGTAGTGACGCTGGTTAAAATCTTAAAAGAAAATTCGTATTATTTCTTGATCTCATGGTGTTATATTTCCAGAATTTCAAGAGTATTAAATAGCACGTAAAATTATATCGAACCAACGTTTTAACTTTACATCTCACATTTATCGGAACATATTGATATTCACCAACTGAATTCTTATACATTTCTAGATAGCACATTAATAACAATACGTGTGTTGAAAGAAATGCACTGTTCTGCAATTAAATGCAGCAATAATGATGGAATGAGCTCTGCGTTATGTAGATTTTTACTTGTCTAATAAATCCAGAAAAGAAAGACAGAAATTTGTTATTACTACCTCTTACAAGAAATGTTATTACCTCCTAGATACACTTATTTACTACTTTGATTACTTACATTTCTAGATATTTTTATAAACAGTATAAAATACTTGTTTGTCCCGGTGAATCACAATTCACTTTCAATGGGCAATATTTATTAGATTTAAATAATATATTTCCTTAAAAATTGTTCAAAACGTTTACTCCACCTCTTTTAGTTACATGCATAAGGAAGTTAATCTATAACATTAATGATTTTGCTTAGATGTAGCAGAACGATGCTGTATTACGAATTGTAAAGCAGCGTAGTATTCCTTGATCGCTGTGCGGATCACTAGAGTCGCTGATCAACACATCGTTATACAGCATTTAACACAGATCTGCGCTACTATATAAAAACGTATACTGGGGTAGTAACACTAACTCAACTGTTTTCTTTGCTGAAATTCAGGACAGCGAAATGAGAGCGTAGGCCTCTGGGGCCGGAGTTTGTAGGTACTTGGCTGTCCGAGAGACGCCGCGTTTTGGCACACATGTTTACGTTTCGGCCGCCATTCTTCAACCTTCCTCAGGGCGAAATGCTACGACTTTACACTTACCATGACATTTTGCTCAGAGCTCGGCCGCAGAATGGCGACCGAAACTTTGGCAGCTGCGTCTAGGTCGCGGCGTCTCCAGGACAGCCAAGCAGTTACAAGTGACCGTATTAATTTCAAAAATAAAATTCCCTATTTCAAACAAATTATTTGATAGAATAATGATTGTATATACGAACTTCTTACATACATGATATTCAAAGTAAAATGCATGGCTTATCTCATTTTATTGCAATGTAATTTTATAATCGTATTGTTGAACTCATAATATTCCTCCGTAGTGAGGAAACTTTCAGATTATTAGGAAAAATGAAATTATCGTACAAAACTCTTGACACGTGTAAAAACATTAACCAAATAATTCACTCTAGCAATGTTCCCATTCCATACGACGTATATAGCGAAACACATCACGCGATTTTATTAAAATATTTATTTTAAAGCCAATGTTTTTTTTCAATCCTTCTAGAAAATATTTAAGATGCATCGTGTGTTAATTCACTGCTAACAGACATATAAATGGGTCACATCACGAAGCATTATAGAGCACACATCCAACAGCGGGCAACAAGTAGACACCAAAGAAAAACGAAACAAACAAACCAGAGACAATGACAGGTCGCTTTAATGAAGGTGGCGCCCGTGCAGCACGCACCCCCGACTCTATTTTTAAAAACAAAGTGCCGACTCTTGTAGATGGCGCTGCGTGAGTTGGAGAAGGTCACCGCTCGCTTCCACCCTTCCCACGAAGCCCTCACCGCGACATCTTTATTCTCGCCTTTCCGCACTGTATCCCAACTGCGTTGGATAAAAACTATTTTCCGTGCAACTTCTGGTAATCAGATTCCGTCATTTGAGGTGATTTCATAGCAAAGCAAAAAAAATGTTTGACGATTTGATATTAGAATACCGATTTACAAATCATTGCATTTAGGCGACAAAAAGGTGAATTACTTTTTGGAGTCCTATTGGTATCAAGAATGGAGGACATTCATCGCACAAACTACAATCACTGAAAAGACCAGTGGTGCAATAATTTTCTCCTGTCATTTGGGTCATCGAAAATGAAAAACTCGCCACTTAGCCCGTCGCTTACAGCCAGACTCCAGGTATCTCTCACGCCCCTTCACAGAGATGTGCACTTGCGATTGTTGCGTGAAGTTCCCCGACCGTCTTCTGCTGACACAGAGGTGCATCGTACACATCGATGCGTCACATCCCGGAGATGAGGCACAGCAATGAGACCTTTGAGATTGTCTACGATTGCTCCCTTTGATGGTCACGAAAGAATGGTCTTGGATATAAATGTGAGTCATTTCAAGTGGAAAAACACGCAGATTGTTTTTGATATTAGAAATAAATAATGAGTTAACCGCCTTGACTTCTGAAGCAAAGATTTCCGTAGAATTGTTTTTGTATTTTGTCGCAGCTTTCATGCCACCAAAGATTTGAGTGCGCTTCCAAGGATCAAGCGCTCTTTAATGTTTGGGAGAGTTGTGGGAGACATTTGCGAGATTTGCATAAAGGCTCAAAGCACTGAAATTCTAAACACCGGCTGGCGAAAGAGCCGAAATGTAGAGCCGCACATGATACAGGCTGTCGTAATTCGTACTCTTATTCCATCAATTTTCAAATGCGAGTCATTTGTATAAGAAACAATCCGATTTTTCCTTAGGCACTATTTAGAAAAGTCGTCAGTGCGTCAATGCGCATAACTGAATAACCATTTGGGCTTCTTTGAACAAGAGAATGTACAGAAAGGAAGCATTTCTCAAAAAAATGTCAAAAGGGTCATTTGTTCATCTAGTTGAGAAGACGCTATGAGAAGTGTTGGAAATTTTGCACTTGAAATGAGTCATCCTGTATGTAGTACAAGCCAGAGCTCCCGCGCACCCGGGACGTTTCACTTGGAGCGCTGCTCTCCGCCGCCCGCCCCTCCGCCTGCGTCCATTAGAGCTGCCCCGTCGCCGCCCCGTCGCCGCCGCCGGCGCGCCCGGCACGCGCAATCGATGGCCGCGGCGGCGCCCAGACCAAGGGCCGCCCAGTGCCTCGGGCGCGGCGCTGGCGAAGGGCGGCGTGCGACCGGCCTCCGGCCCCGCCATGCCGGCCACTCTGCTCTCCTCTGGCGACCGCGGTCAGATCAACGATTCCGCACGAAGAAATACGAATCATCTGTTGCTCGTCGACTTCCACAACGGACGCTAATTTCCTAGCGAAATCATGACGCAAACGTCGCCTCAACCATACTCACTCACTAAAGTGTTCAAGATTAACTAAAATATATTTTTTAACCTAATTCAACTATTGAACCGTCGCGAATATTCAAATTTATAAAAACGCGTCTTCCGCGAAATTGTGTGGTTCAGGCAATTCACTGCCAACCATCCTCTAATGTGACAAATCACTCACTAACTTCTTCCCATTCAGAAAACAATATATATGTGAAACCTAAGTCGGAAACTTTGCAAGTGAGCAGTGACATGATGTGCAACATCTTTAATTTTAGTCAGACGAAAACGTTTTGTACTTCCAGGTAAAATCCACCTTTTATAATTGTAATTTTGTAAATGTTTGTCCTATGAAAAGTGTATTTGATAATTTTGTGGCTCCACAGATCATTCATCGCCTCAAACCAGTACCATAAAAGCAAATAGGAAATCTACCAATCATATTTTGGGAAGGCAATGGCAGCAGGAGTAAACGCAACAGGGACATCAACGCCATCGTCACATTCTGCCAACAGAGGCATCGTTATGTGGCAAGTCCTTTTCGTAAGTCTACTCCAAGCCACTGCACTCGTGCTGTCCACTCGATCTTCTTTCCTCCCAGACCACTCCTCCTCCCCGGCACGAAACCCCATGACTAGGGCCTACCTCGACCCTAGTCAAGGACTTGACCACAACCCCCAACTCGCCTCAGCCTCAGCCTCACCTTCCGCCACCGAGTCCTCCAGCCGCGCCGCGCTGCTCCCGGCTGCCGCCCCGCGCTCCTGCCGCGCGCGCCACCGAGGTGCTCCTCCCCGGTGAGCGCGTGGCTGTGGGCGTGCTGGGGCGGGGGTGCCGTGCGGTGCGCGCGATGAAGAGGCGGGGCCGCTGGTGCGGGCGCTGCCGTCCCCGTCAGGTGCTGCCCCCCTCCGCGACCGAGTCCATTGGCGCCCAGCGTGGGGCTGCTGGCCGTGCCGCCCGACGACGCCGACGCCGCCCTGAGCTGCCGCTGGGCGCCCGGCCGCGCGTTGCTGCTGCCTGCGCCGTCGCCCACGCCAGCCTCCGCGCGCGCGCTCTGCGCCACCTCTGGCACACGCGCCGCCTGCTGCACGCGCGCTGCCTCGCGCCGCCGTCCTCTTCGATGGACCTCGCCCCGGCCACCGGCCTACGCGCCCACGCCG
This sequence comes from Gryllus bimaculatus, assembly GCA_017312745.1. NCBI lineage: Eukaryota > Metazoa > Arthropoda > Insecta > Orthoptera > Gryllidae > Gryllus > Gryllus bimaculatus. The sequence continues at coordinate 2,360,001 of BOPP01000074.1, forward strand.
CCCCCCGCGCCGCCTTCACCCCGCCGCCCGCCTCGCGCTCCGCCTGCGCGACCTGCGCGGCGCGCCGCTCGTCTTGGGCGGCTTACAGTCGGCTACACGCCTCCAGCGCGCAGACGGCCCGAGCCCTGCGCGGGCCAACCTGCTGCTTCTGATGGCGCGGCGCAGGTCATGCGCTTCACGCACAGTGCGCTGCCGCTGTACGTGGAGTCGGACGCCGAGGAGTTCCGCAACCGCTCGGTCGACGTGCTGCTGGAAGACTACTTAGCGTACCGCATGGACGTGGTAATCAACTCGTTCGTGGTGGGGCGTGGCGACCCGGCGCGCTTGTCCTATCTGGTGCCCGTGCTGGACAACGTCGCCGTGTGCACGCTGGTGCCGCTGGCGCGCGCGGTGCCGCTGTGGATGTCGCCCTTCCTGTGCTTCGACGTGGCCGCGTGGCTGTGGGCGCTGGCAGCGTGCGCGGGGGGCGTGGCCGCTTGGCGAGGGACGCTGGGCGTTGGCACCAAGCTGCCGGCGGGGGGCGTGGTCGCGCTCCTCGTGTCGGCGTCGGAGAACCGTGCTCTGGGCGTGCGCGGAGACCCGCAACGCCTGTTCCTGGCGACCGCGATGGTCTTCAGCGTGGTGATGGCAAATGCGTTCCAGGGCGCGCTCGTCAATCTCATCACCAAACGGGCCTTTTACCCTCAAATCACCACCATCGAGCAACTCGACGAAAGCGGCCTACCCATCGTCTCCACGGAAGACCTTTTAAAGGTAACAACTTCTTATTCTTGTTCGTTTTCTCTCAGCTTTCTTTATCTTCTTCTTCTCCTTCTCAAAACTGTTCATTACGCAACTTCTCATGGTTTCCATTTTACTTGTCCACCTAGCAATGTCCCTTCCATCTTTCGTTCCATATAATTCATTGCAAAGAATGATTATCACGGTATTCTTGAGAATGAAAACGGGTATTGTGATATAAAACGTCGAACAAATCTCTTTCGGTGCTTAGTTATTCAATCCTTGCGGAGTGTTCCGCATAACTTTTGCTTATTTTAATTCAAGTTATAATCGTGTTCGATCAAATACTCAATTCTTGAAATAGTTAATATTTTTCTGTATGTTTTATTATTATTACAATTTTTATCATTTTAAGTATATACATGGGAATATTGCTTTACATGTAGTTGTCATATTTTTATAACTTTACTAAACAAATATAGCAATGCGTACACAAAATCTTGTTTGAAATCATATAAAAATTACGAGTTTTCAACATTTTCACAAAAATATATTTTGGCTAAGTAAAATTAAAAAGCTATTCTCTTACCTTTCAATATGAAATTTCAGTCTGAGAAGGAATTATTGAGAAATAATCTGCTTTACCTGGAATAAAGAAAGAAAGGTATATTAAAAATTCAATTACATATTCCATAAGTCTTTTTCACTTAAAAATAAAATACGAATGTAAGTATTGCAATTCATCTCCAAGAAAACGAATTAAACCATAATACCGAAAAAACAAATTTATACCATATTTTAAATCAATTCAAATTTACAAGAAAATAAAAATGTATCTGTGTGCTATATTCATTCGATGTAATTAAATTCAAATGTACTGGAAGAACAAGGAATGTTTTCTGAAGAATGAAAAAAAAATTGTGCACAGACTACGTTAAAATTTTAAAATATAGTAACTCTAAACTCATGTTGACAGCACCTGTGCACTATATTATATTTTTGCGTAAAAAAGCCTTTCTCAAGCCATTGGGAATAATAATAATAATAATAATAATAATAATAATAATAATAATAATAATAATAATAGAAATAATAACAATTGAAACAGGTAAGTTGAAGCCGCCCTAATCTATAAACCAGTTGACACAATCGGTGCCCCGAGAATGGCGCCGGGGACTTCAGCTTTACCCCGTTCCACACTGTGACTCACGCGTTCTGTTGATTTCGAGGCTTTATTTGGACGCCTAATAATTATCTACAGAATGGAACATTTTCCATCTCCTTCCGTTGGTTTTGTTTTCGCAATTGGCCGCCCTTACCTGAATTATGCAGTATTTTGACGTTTTCATAGTTTTCTCGGCTCGATGACTTATACACATAAATGGGCAGCTTGCATATGCTTGGATGATAATATTATAATTTCATGTATGTTTGTCGACGCCCGACTCGACTTTTTGAGTTTTTCGACCAAACACCAGCTGAGTCTTTCTGTTATTTAGATTATCGGCCCCTATTCTTTCCATATTTGTAGTAAAACGTTCTAAATATATAAATAAGAAATAACATTAATTGAAATAAGGTCATAGGCGTGCACAATGTAAAACATGACAGGATCAGCTACGTGTTTAAGCCCCTCTGGGACCCATTTTCCGTAAATTATTTTATAAGGTAATGGTATATCTTATAAATAAATAAAATAGAATACGAGATTAATGAAATAACTTGAACGCTACAAAATTAGTTTGCTGTTGAACTATGTACAGGGTTTCCAGTTGTCTTGGAGACCCTGTTCCCCCAATGTCATGTCATGTATCAATTCACCAAATTGTCAGCTTAAAAAGGAGGACACACCTATGACAAGGTATACATACGCCATCTTTGCTACTAATTTAGTTATATTGTTCTTGACGGGCGGTCGAATATTAAACCTTTAACATATTCTGTTTTTACGCTCTGACTGACTGTTTTAAAACGATACTACCACAGTACTGTGTGAGGGAGTAGCATATTCTTCAAAGAGCGGAGAATCATTACTATTAGTCACGCGTGGATGTTATCTACACGAGCAACGTAGGAGGGAGTAATTTATACGAGTGAATAATAGCAACTCTACGCGAGAAGAAGAGTATATATTTTCTACGACTTTCAAACAGATTTTTTTAAAATAATAAATTGGCGTCTTATCTTCACAGTATGGCCACAGAACACTCAATGTTCTTTGACCCTAACAACCAGCAACTCGCATACTGTTTCATGGTTCACCTGTATTAAGGCAATTGCGACCTGCCCCGGCAGAGAATGCGGAGCATCTATGAGTCGTGCGTAATGAACTAAGGCGAGCGTGATTGGTTGACTGCGATGCGACAATAACATTCTCGCACGGCTTGTGAAATCGTCATCGCTACTGTATCCGATAACGAGCTCATTGTAGAGAAATTCAATAAGTCTGGTTTCGCATTTGTACATTCTTCGAGTTCAGAACGTTCAGGCATTGAACCGCAGTGTCCAATAAGACCTCTCAGAATGTCGGAATCATCACTGCTGTCTACATTAGCGTGCACAATGGCGTGCATTGTAGAGTAGCCGCGAGGAAGAGGCAAAGGTGTGTGGGTGTCTGTGTTGCCAGAGCCTGTACGGGCGCGAGCTGAGCAGCACGTACGCCAGCCTGGCGCGGCGCCTGGAGGTGCGCGCGTCGCCGCCCGCCGACGTGGCGGCCGCCGTGCTGGTGGCGTGCAAGCGCGAGGCCAAGTGGGAGCGGCTGTACGCCGCGCGCTTCCCGCGCCACGTGCTGCTGCGCGAGCTGTCCAACCTGTGGCCGCTCACGCTGGCCTTCCCGCGCGCCTCGCCGCTGGCGCGCCGCTTCGGCGCCGTGGCCGAGCGCCTGGTGCAGGCCGGCGTCTGGGCCAAGCTGGACGCGGACTTCTTCGCGCGGTGGGCCAGCGACGCGGGCCGCCGCCCCGACAAGGACGACGCGCCGCGCGCCTTCGCCCTCGCCGCGCTCGAGAGCGCCTTCTACGCGCTGCTGCTAGGTGGGTGGGCGGGCTTCCCCTCGCTCCCCTCCTCTCCCCGTTCCTCTCCTCTCATCGCTCTTCACCTCTCCTCTCCTCGCTCCTCACCTCACCTCGCTCCCTTCCTCTCCTTTTACCTCTCCTCCCCTCTCTTCTCTCTCCTTGCTCATCCCCTCTCTTCTCCTTTCCTTTCTCCTCTCCTCTCCTCCATCCTCCCCTCACTTCATTCCTCCTGTCTCCTCTCACCTCACTCCTGTCTCCTCTCCTCTCCTCTTGCCACTCCTTTCTCCTCTCCTCTCCCATACTCTCATCGCTCCTCTCCTCTCCCGTCCTTCTTCAAACTACTGGCACCACAGTTCAGTCTCTCCATTTTTAAACATGATGCAGGTTATAGTGACTATTAAGCTTTGAGCGTTGCTTTGTGCGTGCGCGTACACTCCACGTAATTTCCGGCAGTAATTCGCACGTAAAAGTATAATTGTATTCAAACCTCTTTACTAGTACCAACAGTCTATCCATCACATGCAAAACTTTCATCTTCATAATATCACGAATATTTGCTTTTTTTTAATAGGCAGTGCACAATTCCTTCAATATTTGTTAACGTTTGCTGTGTGCTCTTCAGCTTGTACGAACAAAGATGAGAGGTGTGACAACACTGCACACACTTTCTCGAGTATTTACGAAGATAACGTTAATTGTAATAACTATGTTGAGGCCTTTACTAATAAAATTTGAAAAACGTCTAAATAAAATCTATTGTAGACCTTCAAACATACTACAGTGTGTAATGCTGATTTCATAACACGTTCTAATGTTTAGAGAACCTTTTCGTTCACATTGTTTCCTTTTGCGTCGTTCTCGGGCAACTTCACGCTGGTGCTCGTTGCATCTCATAACCTGGACTCCTTCCCCGCCGAAAACAAGCAACGTCTCTACCTCATGGCATATACTTTCTCGTTTTTCAAACTAATTTTCGAAACTAATGATGGCTATTTTCAATCCTGTCCTAACTAAACTTTTAAACCCATCTTTACAAAACTTTCATCAAACTGATACGTAGTCAATTTGGTGGCAGCGTAAAGCGCAAGTGGGCCTTTCCTTTCCTGTGTGTAGAGGCGCCCGCCTCGTGTGCCGCAGGCGCGGGGGCGTCGCTGGCGACGTTCGCGGGGGAGGTGGCGTGGGCGTGGCGCGGCGCGGGCCCCCGGCCTCCTCGCCCCCGCCGCCTCGCCGCCCTCTGGCCCTGGCCGTGGGCGTGGCCTCGCTCGTGGCGCACCCGGCGGACGCGCGCCTACCAGGTGGCCAGCGCAGACGCACAGCCCTAGACAACAGCTTCCCGACTTCACGATTTCGGGCCAGAATGTTGCGGCCAGCTATTGTGGCCCGCTACTGTGGCCCGCTGCTGTGGCCCGCTGTCTTGGCCCGTTGCTAAGGCCTACTACTGCGGCCCGCTGTTCTGGCTCATTGGCTTGGCCCACTGCTGTGGCCCAGGCCAGTCGCCCGCTGGCTTGGCCCGCTGGCTTGGACCGCTGGCTTGGACCGCTGGCTTGGCCCGCTGGCTTGGACCGCTGGCTTGGACCGCTGGCTTGGACCGCTGCTTTGTCCCGCACCGGTGGCCTGCGGAGGTAGCTCGTGGTTGTGGCCTTTGACAGTGGCCCGCAGCGGTGGCCAGGTTCAAAAGTCGGCTGCAATGGACCGCAGTGGTGGACCTCTGCAGTTACCAGCTACATTTGCATACGGGCCACCTGTTTATAAAACTAGTCTGTCGTAGTGAGCGCACCGTGTGGCCATCCTATTCATTGGGCTGACTCGACAAGCCACGGACCACACAAGTTGCCCGCAGATGAGCACTGCCAAGGCCAGCCATGAGACCCATCCATCTAATGCAGCTCAGCTCTGGAGCCCTAACTTTTTAAACGTTTAAAATATGCTCTTAAAAGGCAAAAAAATATATAATTTAATACATACGCACTAGGTATTCACACAATCATAACGTTTTTGTGTACTAATCTAATAAAAGAACCATTTCCTTCCTGTTAATTGTCCATGAAGCTTAGTTGTATTTTTCAAATATTCCAGTAATAAGTCACTTACTCATTAGTGCTCATAATAAGTCTAAGGCGTGTGAATAAAACGTTGGTGCGAAGTTAAAAAATGAGTATGGCTACAATACTTTTGTATGAATTGTAAACATTATTTCTAGTCATAATTCATAGTCATGTAGATGCAAAACATAGCCTTGTGATCATTTACAATACGCGAGACTGAGGTCAAGTAGATTGATGTCATTCCAGCTTGCTATATAAAACGAACATTTTTTCTGGGAATAAAACAAAATTTCCTACGCGCGACACAAAGAATCTCTTTCCTATCAATAAATAGTGGAGGAAACTACACACGTCTATGTATGGGTGCGAGAAACATTTGTTACCGGACTAGTTCGGCGAAAATTATGTGCAGTAATACACCAAAAACGTTATCAATATTCTAAGACACGCCACAATCCCCGGAGAGTATTGCACATGACCAACACTGGTTATAGGAGTACCGACGTTTACATTTAGTATACAAAAGAGGAGCGTGTACGTCGATTTGAGCGTGTTTGTCGTAAGTTTTGATATTCGCTATGTTTCAACAAAAGTGTGACTTCCTGAAAAAAATATTTCTAAGAGTTCAGCTTGTAACATCCGGTTTCAACGGAGTGGTAAGAGGTGTTTAATGCATCTCCGCAGAAATTTGAAAATTTTCTGATTTGAGTCATTTTCCACCATCATTCATTACATTCATGTTCCGACGTTGATTCATAACCAACCATATCACACACTTTTTTTTTTAATTTAAGGTCGTATCAACATTTAGATCATTAGCGACCACTATTGCATATAACGGTATGATTACTGTGAAGATGACTTGATATGATGATGATAGATGGTGGAAGGACGAACACAAATACAACCACGCCCAAGGCAGGACTCAAACCCGCGATCCTTCGGTCCGACATCGCTACGACATTACTGCCTTTACGATCTCTGCTATCCGGGTCGGCTATATCTTACCATTGTTTTTCATTTTAAACTGTTTTATTTATACCACAAAAATAAAGTTTTAAAAGAAACAAATAGAAATGCTGAAAGAGATAAAGGCACGAACGTATCCCATAACCTTACCTCGTGGGGAAGTCTGAATAAAATTTCATATATATTTATTTACACCTGATGTAATAGATGTAATTGTTCAGAAATAATGTTGAAATGAAATTATTTAAACTTTTTTAAAATAAGTATATCAAAATTGTATCGGTTTATTGCTATTACGGAAGTGTACCATTTTCTTCCACCAAGAACGGAACTATTACAGCTTAAATAACACAAAACACATGAAGGATAAAATATAATATAAAAATATGGTAATAATATTTAAAAAAGTTAAATCACTATATAAAAATAAATTTTTGAATATATTAAGAAAATTACATTAAATACCTCACACGCAACAAAATATCAGGTGGGGTGCATTTTGTATTTTTCTACATTACGAGAGTAAAATGATAAGCTGTTAAAAGGTTACATCAGCCTTACTGTGCATTCTAAAATTAAATTGTAATGTCAAACCTGCTTAATTGAAATAATATTTTCAATCATTGTTTATTTTAATCAATTGAAATGTGAAGTTCGATTCATACATATCAATCACGAATGTAGATACGTATTTATGATATACGATGAGGTTCTACTGTTTACATTACATATTTCATTATTCATATCGTAATATTCATATTTTCCGTTAAAAAGAAAAAAAATATAATATTAAACAATGAATAAAAATACTCAATTTTCATTGAGCACAAGGTACGAAAAAATAAGTTTTTCATGATATGTCCCATTTTATTAATAATCTAGAGATACGACTTACGTGATATTTTATATTGAAGACCTAATAGATAGCGTAAAATGAAACAATGACGGTGTTTTTAATGTCCGTTTAGGATATTTAATTGCATCAGAATTCCAAACATGACTATAGTTCTCAAGCTATTCTACAAAGGTTTTACAGTGCATTGTCAGGTATTAGACTGAAAGAATACTAGAACTAACATTGAGGAAATAATCATAAAATGTTTGCATATGTCTTACACAACATTCCTTCCGTATTATTTTCCTGAGCAGAGCAACAATATTGAGAAATGTCAAATAATGACTACGAGAAGATGGCGAAAGGAAATAAACCGTTCATTCTCAATCCGTTTTCTTTTCCTGCAAATAAATGGAATTTTCTCCCAGAAGTAGAAATGAAATGGATATTAAAATTGACAATACATTTCCATTGCAAATGGGAACGTTAGTTACACATTTTTACAGCAATAAATTAAAACCAACAAATTGCGTTCTCTCCCAAAAAATCTTTTTGTGCGTTATATTTTATAGGGCAATCGCTGTCCGCTGTGTTTGTGCCCCGCAGTACACATTTTACGGCGGCAATATATCATTACAGGAAATGAGACGAACTGCCTCCGCCGCCCCAGCGCCTCGACAGGGAACAAAGGGAAGCGCTTCGGCGGGGGAGGGGGCGGCGACGTTCGCGCGATGCCGACGAGGGCGCTGGGGCAAAGATGTCTCCCCGCGAGCGAGGGAGGCGGGGCCCTGCTAGTGATGCTGGCAATTGTGTGCGGTTGGCGGCGGCATTCATTATGGTGGCGATCGTCGGCGTTTCGGTCATAGTGCAAGAGGCGCCATCGTGTTGGTTGTCGTCGTCGCCGTTTCTCTTGTCGATTTTGCTGTTGTTAGGTAGGAGTGTGGTGATGAGTGGATGGTGGTGGTGGTGGTGGTGGGGTGGGGGTGGTGGTGTGGTGTGGTGTAGTGGTAGTGGTGGTGGGTTAGTGGTGGGGGTGGGTGGTGGTTGTTGGAGTGGTAGAGGTGGTAGTGGTGGTTGTGGTAGTGGTGGTTGTTAGGTGATAGTGTGGTGGTTATGCTGCGAAAAGAGTAGCACTTGCGGAAGTAGTGATAGTGTGAAATTGATATTAGGATGTGGCGAAGCATCGTTGCAATCATGCAATGACGGCGGCAATTGTAAGTGGCCGTTTTTGGTTTTCATTTGCTAAAGCAAAAAATATATTAAATTTACGAAATTGGAGAAAACTGAGCAAATATACTAGTTTGGTGCCCAAAGACATATAATGAGACTCGAAAACCTAAATCATTATTCGGTTTAAAATGGCGGATCCTTCTTATTAATGTGGCTGGGATTAGTTCAATTACAAAATATAAAGCCATGAATAAGAGATGTGTTACTTTTTAAAAAGAAAACGATTAAATGTATAAAAAGCATGATAAGACATTTATATCAAAATGGACAGAAAAGGACACGAAACTACGAGAAAATGATTCAAGTATTATAATTCGTGGAACCTATAAGGCCTTTTATTATATTCATTAGATTGATTGATTTAGATTTATTTAGTCGAAATTCAGTTTAAACTGTAAGTGATTAGTGATTCCGAGCGTGTCAACTGTTAAGGTCATTAGTCTCGCAAATGTAGTGCACGTGTTTTCTGCGGGAAGTGATGGCGATCTTCCCCCGCAGGATGGTGATAATCCGGCGCCGACCCACACGACGTTTAGTGGAGTTTTCCCACCCCACGTACCTCGCACCAGAGGGCATTGCCCCAGCCCCTTAGACAAGTTCTAGGCTCTCAATTGCTCTCGGCATGCGCGTAAGTGAAGTGAATGTAAGTGTAAGTAAGAAATGAGTGAGGATAGGTTAAGGAAGCATGAAGAAAAGACGTGCGTGTTCAGTGGCCCGTTTGTTAGAGTGCTTGCTCCGGCGTTCGCCTAGCTATCTAAAATAGTGTCGAAAATCCTACCACTGTAGGGACTGGAAACCCTAGGTGCTTCCAGTGAGACACTGCCGGTGATATCCGTTGATACCATGAACCAGCTAAGCTGGTATTGCTCATTAGAATATAATAGGAATTTTCCTAAACATTCCGTAGCTAGCTATCATATACTCTAGTGCTAATTCTATTGTTTCCCGAGCGCTATATGCAAGCAGTGGTGGAAATAAATGTGATACTCGTTGAGATGTGAGAACTGGCGCTCAAAGGCTTGACTGGCTGGATTCTGATAAAAGAGGTTGTGCTGTTAGAAGGCTCTAACTGCGCAGTGGCATATTAGTGATGTCGAGAACGACGACGATATTGATGTGGGTATCGGCGACGAAGCTGTTCTACCCGCAGGCTGTCAAGTGGGCTGTGCAAGCGAGGACGATGCATGAACGGGGCGACTAGGATTGACATAAGGCAGCGCCATGGTAGTGTGCGGCCGGGGGGGGCGCCATTTGTAAGCGGGATATTATCAGAGGCGCCTTTTCTGTGCGCGGGCGAGGTGGGGTGAATGAGGCGGGGGGGCTGATGGGGCTGGTGGGGTGGGCGGAGTGGGCGAGGTGTGGAGAGGCAGGGAAGGTGCGGGGAGGGGAGCGGCGGAGCGGGCGGGGCGGGGGTGGGGGAAGGGTATGTCGGGGCTGGTCGGGCGGAGGGGAGGGGAGCGGGAGGGACAGCCGTCTTGCCGGCATTGCTAGGGGCGGCGGTGCCCCACCACATGAAGGCCACCGCTCCTTTGAAACGGATCTCCCCTTTAAGACGGATGCGCCTAGTAATGCTGGCGGGCCTTTGACTCGGGGCCGTTAGCGCAAAGAAGCGCTCGGCACAAATGGCGCCAGGCGTTCCGGGCTCTCCGCGTTGCAGCCAATGACATTTCCTGCCTTTGTATGGGGTCCAATATCTCAACTTAATTGCTGTGTAAAGATACCGCTGGCTGTATTGTCGTACTGAAATGATGGTCATTATTATATTATAATGATACAGCAGCGATGACAGGTTGCTTTGTGTCTGTTTGCAAATTTGTACATAAGAAATGACGAGTCAAGCAGTAGTGTACGTAATTACTGATATGTTGTTTATCATTTTCCCCTCATCATTAATTTGTGTTCATCGCTGTACACCGCATATGTTATTTTACGACATATTGAAAAATGATAAAATATAATTGTGTATTTGTTAAATTTTTAGGATACCATAATTTATTTAAACAACTATTACATCCATTCTTTCAACATTTCCTACATTTTATAGGTAAAATGGAAGTCTCTTGTCGTAGGTCTGATCTCTAGTCATCCCGATTGCATGGGTTCTGTTTCCACAGTCACTTGTATATACTGCCTCGACCTCCTAGGCCGTAGATATTGTTGGCCATAGAATTCCCAAAAGAAGCTGAGCCTCTTAACCTCACAGTACAGAACAAGTGCATTGTTGAATCAATATTGTCAACATTAATGAGCGTACAACATAAAGAATTCGTAAAAGGATATAAGTATTCATAAAAATGTTTTAACAATTATTTTATTTAACAATATATGAAATAGTGCTGTACACAGTTAAAATGGTAATAAAAACTGCTTTAAAACTTACTTTTATTCGTAATTGGCATTATATCTTTGTTTAATGTGTAATTTTACCTGTCTTCGTGTACAAGCTGTGAACTATAGTGTTCAAGTGTACAGAGCTAATTCACTTAAGACAAGTTTGCAAACATTTTGATTACCTGAATAAGAAAGCTATGATTCGTTCAAAATAAATACCTCATAACAATTACTGTAGCATGGTTCGTTTCATATTACAGATGTAGAAAGAATTAAATATACTATACATTATTGCATTCATCACCAAAATCTCCAGCAAATTCTACCCTACATCAACCAAAACGACCATTTGTCCCATTTCAACCTCACTCACATCCCAGATTCCCATAAAAGAATTAAAAGAAAGTTTCCAATTCAAGCATCTTTGTATATACAAACTGAGTTGGAGAATAAGCCAGGCGCTTCTTGTGCTCCCTTACTCTGAGTAGTTAGATTTAAAATTAAGTTAGTTCTCAGGTTCGCGAAAAAACTACATATGTAAAAGTAATATAGAATGGATCTATGTAACTTGCAATTCCAATAAAAGGAAAATAAATAAAAAAAAGATGAAAAGTGAAAACTGCAAAACAGGTTTGTAACAGTGTTATCTGAAGGTTCGAACACTTGAGTGAGAGTTGGCACTTGTGAGTAGCTTCGCAGCATTGCGTGGGGCCACCACCGCCGAAGGTCGCCGAACTCGGCGCTAGGATTTTGGACCTCCCATCGGCGCTGCTGCCCGGCGGAGGGTCAATCCTTAATTAGGATGCGTCGCCATGTGAGGCGCGGGGGCGGTGAGGGCGGAGGGCCGTCAACGGTCGCCAAGTGTGCTACGTCCCCGACCTTCCCTTAAGCGCTCATCGCCTCTCACACGCCCGGCGGCGGACATTCGTATGTTTATGAAACGCGGTCGCCGCCCCCCCCCTCGCCACCGCGACCTCAATCGCTCCCCCCCCGTCCTCCCCCGAGAGCGTTTTTAATTCGCGCGATTTAATTGGACGCCGATTGGCGACGCGCGGCCGCAGCCTGCGACAGCCCGCCACACCCTCCCCCCCTACGGCCCCTCCCCATAACAATAATGGAAGGGGGAAGAGAACTCACCACTAGCGCCGGGGCTGAGAAGATTGCACATACGGAGATTGCACGAGGTACTCTCCTGTCTAAGAACGTGGCTCACGACGAAAGGCTAACACACGACACCCCAATTCCAACACCGAACTCCAAGCTCAACATCTCCCCCCCCCTTCTCTTGCTTCTCCTCTTCTCCTCTTCCTCCTCTTCCAACTCCACTCCTTCTCGTACTCTTACTGCTCCTCTCCTTCTCCTCTTACTACTCCACTTATTCTCCTCATTTTCCTACTTATCTGATTCTCTTTCTACTCAAACTTCTTCCGTGTTGCTTCTCCTTCCCTTCTTGTTCTTCTTCCTCTCCTCCTCCGCTATTCCTCTTACACTACCCTTACGTCTCCTCCTACCCTGCCATACCTTTACCTCCCTTATACATTCTTCTTCCCTTCATCTTCTTCCCTACACCTCTCCCCCAACTTATTTTCCTCCTTTACTTCTTCTACTCCTTACTTCTCTTTCTCTTCTTCTTTCTCGTTGTAATTCTCCTTATTTCCGTCATTCCTTGTATCGTTCTCCTCGGAGTCCCGAGCCCCAACAAATGTTATACATACTAAATAAACGCAGTGGTTCAGGGTTGCGGGCCTCGCTCTTCACCTCACCTCGTCTCTCAATGTCTGAACCGTGCAATACCGACAGGATGTTTTTCCTAAAGGTTGATTTAAAAATGCTATCCAACCACAAAATCATTTTAAGTCGTGACGCGTGTTTGTTCTTACGAAATCTCCAGTGGGGAAAAGCGACGTGTGTGTCAGCGACGCATTTTTCAGAACAACAGAGCACAAAATAACACGAAACTACGGAGACTGCAAAGAGAACTAATTGACATGGATATGAGTCGGTAAGGGAAACTGCATGTAGTCGGGGACCCCGCCTATTACAGCGTTTAGGTTGATAGGTGCCACTGTGTTCTTTTACAACCTTTCTTCTGTGGAACTCATGATAAATGAACGAACTATTAGTATTAGAAAACTTTTACACATTTCCTCTCAAGGTTTTTTCCCTGACGTTTCGTTATCTCCCTTTCCGGGTTTGTAGTTTTCGGTGAGCGCGGCTTAGAAGCTCGCAATCAACTGTTAACAATCAACTTTGCTGGGCGAGAAATGAATGTTAGAGCAGTTCATCTAGGAAGTGTGGAGTGAAAAGCACAGTGCAAGGATAACGTGCTGACGCTCGTATGTGCCTCTTGTTACGCGTCTATTATTAGCTGCGACGGGAAGTAGGTTAGCGAGGGCGTAGGGCCGGCGTGAAGGGCGTCCTCGGGTGACCGCCCCGCGAGAAGCATGCCTCATCGCGGAGTTTCCGCTGAGCGCGCCCTTCGCCTACAGCCGATCCACCAATCAGAAGGCTCCTTTTCCCCGATTTGCCCCCGTAAATGAACAAAGGGCGCGCACGCGGTTCATTGAGCAGCGCAGCGGGCGCGAGGCGGGCGGTCATCCATCCCGGCCGGCCGCCTCCCACCCCCCCCCCACCCCACGCACCAGTCTCTCCCCGCCACGACGGCCCCGCCCCGCTCCACTCACCCCGCCTCGCCAACGCATCCCGCGCCCTGCTCCTACCCACTCCGCCCCTCCACGCTCATTGTCTCACTCCCCCAAACTGGGTCTCGCGGCGCTGATCCGCCTGCCGGCGCCGCTAAACCCCCTTCAACCCCCCGCCCACCCACGACACTCATCCCGCACCGCCCTATACGCCCCGCCCTCGCTCCGCGTCTTTCCCGCTCGGCCGGCTCCGCTCCAACACCATCCTGCCCTTCCCGCCCCGCCACGCAAAACCCCACTGCCCTCCCGGTCTACCCTGCTCCGACCCACCGCCGCCCCAATCTCCAAACATTTCCCCACCCTACTTGCACTTCACCTCAATTCTCCCGGCTCTCGTCCTCCCACCCAGTCCCCCACCCGTTGGATCTCATCGCTGGTAACAATTTCCGTGCGGCCGGGAGGCCGCCCGCGGAGAAGCCCCGAAGAAAGGCCTCCGGGGGAGGGGGTGGCGGCGACGTTTATTGCCCCTTCCCCCTCCCCGCCCCGAGGCGGGCACTTCGCGAGAGCTCTTGCTCTCGCGGACTGAAATATGAGCGCGCGGGCCGCAGGAGCCGAGGGTGGAGGCTGGGCAGGTCAACCACCGCTAATGCCATTTGCTTTTTAGCAGCTGTCAATATTTAAATGGGAGGGTAGCGTCATCTTCAGACGGATGCCACTCCCTCCTCCTCCCGATCCGCGCGGACCGCTCCTCTGCCGCGTCATTAGAGGCCCCTCCGACACTCGCGCGGCAAAAAACGAATCGGGAGAAAGCTCTTGCTCTGCATACATATTGCAGGGCCCGACCTGTCGCTGTCCCCCGGCGCGCCGGATCACGCAGATACTCTTGTGATTTGCAGGCTTTATCCTGGATGCGATTTACGTCCAGGGCAAATACAGACCGGCCGCGATCCCGCTTCAGCCATCTCGCAGATGTACTGCCCTGTTGCTTTTATGTTACTGCGT
>BOPP01000074.1:2386235-2416041 GCA_017312745.1 Gryllus bimaculatus
GGGGGGGCGGAGGAGGGGGCGGAGAGGCAGGGCAACACCGTCCTCTGTCGGCGCTCTTTGCGGCCCCACTGGTCACTTAGTGACAAAGGTTTCCCGACTTCGTTTGGGGCAGAGAAACAAAACAGATTTTTAAAACTGTAATGGGGCAAGTGTTCTTTATATCTATAACTATATCAACAAATGAGGTTTATAATGTAGTAGATGCATGAAATAATAAAGGGAAAAAGGAAACTAGGACACACTAAAAGAATCTACACAGTTATATTTTTAGCTGTTACATTCTCAAATGAGAAAAACAAGACATTGCTTCTTAAAAAGAATGATTCTTCGTATATACAGAACGATGCAATTCTAAGACTAGAAAAAAGATTATTTTCATTGAAATGTGCTTCATTGAAAACCTTAATTTATATTCATTTACGATAATGCAGCCGATTGCCTCCGTCGTCACCGTTTTGCTCAAGCTCATTCCACTGACAACTGCACTCGTTATGATGTAGATAGTGGCAAGTGATGGGCCATTTTGTGTTGAAGTGAACTACTGAAGCCATTCCACGAAGGGACGCCCTTTTCCTTACGTTTTTCATTTTCACGGACTCAAAATACTCGTAAAAGAGTGTTGGAGAGTGGCTACAATCTACAGGCTACTACAACTAAACAATTCCAGAAGAACAATTACTACTTAGCAAAATATATTCGCATTATCTCATAACAAAACTGTGACAATGAACTGTTGTCTCATTATTCCAAATGCTAAATATTCTAGTAACTCAATATTTTCTTACCATTCCATCAACTTCAAATTTTTCCATTTCAATAAATTATTAATCTCTAAAAATAGGTCTTTAAAATTCAAAAATAAAGTAACAATACTTTCACAAAACTCTTAACGTATGCAATATTACATTTGAAAACAATCGCGGCGAAACAAGGTCATGTCAAATTGAACAAAATCTAAGAATTTAGAGGCTCATTCTATCAACATTTTTGATAGGCAAAATGCAAAAGAATAATATACATATTTATTACATAGTAGATTATGAACTGCCTTTCTTGAAACAATTTTGAAGTTTACAGTAAGTCCACACGCTCTCCTGCATGTCGCCAGTCACTAGAGCACATGAAGAACTTGTTTCTTTGGGTCACAGAGATAGATATCGCAAACATTCCGTCTTTTAATGTGCTCAGGCAACGTAGAAAATGTGGAAAACGTAAGAGTACAGTCTGAGAGTAGAGGGAAACGGAGTATGAGAAAGGAGGGGAAAGGAAAATAAGGTTATGAGATTTTAACATGCCATTTTTGCTATTAGATTAAAACATATGTGCTTACGTACGCAGAAATGGTGTAATATTAAATATGTAGATCGTAAATAACAAGATATGTACATTTTTGTAAAGCTTTAATGAGTACGCAGACTATAGCAAAATGAGTCTTACGTTTAAAATCACAAACAATATAAAATATGGAGTATTTAATCTGTTTATGTGTACAGTATTTTATTACATTCGTAAATTAAAAAACACATAAACTTAAGTTTGTTTCCAATGTTACATAGATATGCTTTAATGACTTGCACATTTGGAGTGTTTTTTTGAATAGAAACGCAAAACATTGTGGAGTCATATCATAAGCTGAAGAAAATCAATAAGACTTCTTTGGGACTACATTATTCAGGATTAAAGATAATCAAATAAAAATAAATTATCGTCATTTTAAATATAAGAGACAAATGATTGGTAAAGATGGAATAAACGACTCTTGAGTCGAGGCACAAACTGAAGAAGGACTGCACAAGAAAGAAGAATCAACAGCAAGGAGAACTGCCCAAGAACAGTATTTAAAAAAATAATATTTACTTATATTGACAAATGTCGCGGAAGTTAATCCTAGCGGATACTATAAAGATCTGATATCATGAATAAGCTCTTTGGACGTTACACCGTACATCTTCGACGGACACAACTCTTATACCAACCTGCTATCAAAAATAAATGGAAAATCTACAAGCGTTCGTTAGTAGTAGTAGTTAGTTAGTAGTTCGTAGTAGTTTATGAAGTTTAAATATTCAATCATCAATCCAGTATTGCTTGGATGTCTATAATTAATTACTTAGCTTTCGTGTGTGGCAAGAAACTGAACGTGTTGAGTTGCTGGCACTCTCATAATTCACAAAGCAATTTCCATTCTTGTATGTTTTACATGTAATACTGGAGAAAAGGAATGTTTAAACTCTAACCTACAAGAACAAACTTTAAAAACAACCGATTAAATACAATTAAAATGGAAACTCCTGGCGCCTTTTCAAGGCGATAGTGATGTTCCTGATTCTACAAATGGAGCGAGCATGTCCGGTTTTGTCGACCGTCGATATAGATTTCCTTCTCCGGTCCCTCGCATGCCGTAGGCTTCTTTAACACGTTGGCTGCCATGTGAGATCATATGGTCTCGTGAGGAGGGTCATTTTTTTTCGTACAAGATATTACGATACCATTTAACCACATGTTTTAGTACGAAAATATTCGATAGTACTTCCATCTGTTCGCAAATAATCAACTTATTTTTTTATATGATTGGTTTATTTATTAGCGTCGCATTAACAACGAGGTCATGAGCTATCACTTGATTAGTACAGATAATTGACAATATCTGAATCAGTTAAGTAATACAAAAGAGTATTTAAAGGAAAAAGATGCAAATGCAAGAATTACAAAATGGTACATAATGGTCAACTTGTCAAAAGGAGGTCTTCTTCCAGCTATCTAGTGTCAGATGTTGAGATACTATTTTTAATTTTAAACATAAAGGAGAAATAGAATCGTTCTGTATTTTATCTATACCTATTTCAGATAAGAAGTTAAGTACTTTATAGGTCATGCTTATGTCATTAAGTAACTCTTGTATTTGCGATTAGCTCATATTTAGTTCATAAGTCGTTTAAGTCACGATATTGTATCAACAGATGAATAACGGTGATGGACGTCCTACATGTTTCAAGGACATTGGGATGTTCTCTTGTTTCAAGATGCTTGTGAGTTAGTAGAGAATGTTAAATTCTTAGAGGAAATGAGATTACTTGATGGGTTTTCATTTTAAAGGAAGTTGGATCGTCTTATTTAACTTCTTTTTATTAAACATTATTAGAGTTCAGAAATGAGTGCTGATCAACTGCTTTTAATTGGCATAAATTACTTACAGTCGAGAGTGGACTAACGAGGTAACTCAGGTAAAAAAGGGCATTGCGGTGTGAAACGAGGTACCGTACGATACCGTGGTGAGAATGCGCCGGCAGGGGATGTGTTGCACGTACATACCCGGAGAGCTGTCGAGGTTCTCATCCGGGCGCGTGCCACTCTTCCCCTTCTCAGCGCCATCCCTCCCTCGTCCCATCCCTTCCCCCTCCACCGTCTCGTCTCCCGAGCATTATCCCCGCGCCGGTTTCTCAACCCTGCGAGACGCCTCATTTTCAATTCGAGCGTGGGCCGCCTCGTGACGTCACCCGGCCGCCAGCCCCGAGCGCGAGGGCTCCAGCGTCAGGGCCGGAAGGGGCGGGGCGGCGCGGGGCGGGAGGCGGTGGAGCCTTAAGCTTCCGCGGGCGCGATTCAAACGAATGCCTTCCGCGGGAGGCGGCGGCGGCGGCGGCTTTGGCATTGAAGGCGACAGCGTAGATGTGGTGGCAGCGGCTACGGCTCGTTTTAGAGGCAGAGTTGGAAGGCGACAGCGAAAGAGGAGGAGGGAGAAAGTGCAAAAGGAGCAGAAGGGGCAGAAGAGGAGGAAAATGAGAAGGAAGAGAATGCTCATAAGCAGAAGGATAAGGAGGTGATGGTGACATTGGCAAACGCTCTGGAAGGCGTAAGCGAGTCAAGTCGGAGAAACAAGTCAAGTCATAGGAACAAGTGAAGTCGGAGAAAGAAAAGATGGAGAAGGAGAAAAGAGAGTGATAAGGAGAGAAAGAACAGGGAAGAGAGTGATAATCTGTCACCTTTAACCTTTCTAAATTTTTTCATCCATTCCATCGATGACAGTGACGTCGACGATAATAGGAACAATATAGGAGACTGAGGGGGCGAGTGGGCGGCAGAGGTGGCGGGGGCGGCGGGGCTGTGTGGGCGGTTGGGGAGGGGGCAGATTCGGCGGAGGTGACGGCGGGACCTGGGAGTTGAGTCAGATCTGCAAATGTTCGCCTCCCCTCTCTGCCCGCCCGCGGCCGCGTTGTAGGTCCTCAATAGGCCGTTTAATTACGAGCGGCGCTGAGAGCCCGCGGGGAGGGTGCTTTGGGGGTGAGGACTGTGGCTGCGACTCAGCCTCCGCCCAAGACTGCAACATGGGTTCTCAGCGCGACCGGTTCAATGGGACAGGAGGCGACGCCTCGGTTGACGATACCACCTCAGGTTTTCCTTCTGTTCAACTAATTTTGTGAACTGATCTTCCAAAGTATTACCCTTCTATTCGGGGAAGATAACTGATGGTATAATCTAAGTTAGTTCAAGAATGTGTGAGGATGTTTATTCAAGTATGTTTATAGACTTAGCGTTCAGGTGCAACTCGTGGCTAGCAATGGTGAGTTGAGTCGGAGCTTCCCCCTCGGGTCTTTACGATATTAGTGTATTGGTGAGTGTGGTGTGGTTGTTTGGCAAGAGGACGTAAGAATGAAAGTGATAAGTTTTTACTTAATCATCCACATTTACTGAAAATTACTACATTAGAATGAAATTTCTTAATACTTGCAACTTTTTTTCTTGTGTTAAGTTAATTTCGTCTATTAAAGCTGAAGAAGAAAGAAGAAAATGTGCTCATTTTTGAAGCTTTTGTTCATATGATAGAAACAGAAAGATTGACTTTTCGGTTTTCCTAACATGAAATGGGACTTTCGCGACAGTGGTGTGTGTCCTATGACGTTCCAAGAGGCCTAGGGTCGATCCGCGAATGGTGGGTGCGCAATATGGCGGCTTTCTCCTTCAAAAAGCCAATCCCGCAGCGGGTGGCTGACAATGTCCCGACAAAAGGTCAAAGGCGGCTCTCGCCGTCCTCGCCAGCACGGCGGGCGCACGCGTCCTCGCTCATCCACGTCCACTGCCGCCTCACTCGACTCCCTCCAGCCCCACTCCGCTCCGCTTTCACCTCGTCCAGCCCGTCCCGATCCGCCTCATTCTGCCCCACCGCGTCCGCCTGTCTCGCCCCGCCCCGCCCCGTCCCGCTCCACCTCGCCCTACCCCCATCTGCCCCATTCAGCCCAGCTCCACCCTGCTCGTCCCGTCCACCCCGTCCCATCCGTCCCCAACGTCCCGTCCCACCCCGTCCCGTCCATCCAGGCCGCTCTACGCTTTGTCCGCCCTGTCCTTGGCCCGGTGGGGATACGCAGCTTAGGAGGAGCATCTTCAGGGAGGGAGTCGCTGAGGCCCTCCTCCGCCCTCCCCGGAGGAGGAAATGAGGCGCTGGCGGGAGGGGAAGCGAGCGATAGGACGAGGATGATGCATGGGCAGGAGGAGGAAATGGCGGCGGGGAGGAAGCAGGAAGATTCGCGCACTCACCCAGACTGCGATGGGAAATGAGCCGAAGGTGATGCGGGAGAAATATTTTCGGAGGTGTGGTTGAGGAGAAGCAGGAAGAGACAAAACACGGACGCGTGTTGAGGCGCAGGTGTGCGAGAAAAGGCAGAATGAGAAATTCGAAGATGTTGCTGGCGGCACAGAGAGAGAAAGAGAGACAGTCGGTATAAAATGATTTTGAATGGCGGAAAGTGAAGCAGTCTTAAATGCCATAACGAAAAAAGAGTATTTACGAAGAAAGGCCGGAGGGCGAAATTAGAGAATATTGTAATAGACAATTGATAGGGCGAGGGACGTACAAAAGCGGACAGATAATTACGAAGAGATCGAAAGAGAGCGAACCGAAGAATGTCAAAAATAAAGAGAGATCCTGGGACATAGGTATATAGAAAACATTACTAGTGAACTACAAAGAAGAGAACGTATGAAGTGAACACGAAAGATGGGTTATTGCGTGTTTTCGGGCGCATCATTCGGACCCGTAGGAGTAGTTCATGTGTTTATTGTGAGATGTGGTTGTGCTGTAGTTCCCCTGCAGCATGGGGAGATCTAGCGACAAACTACACGTTGGTTTGTAGGGTTTTCCCCGTCCAGACATCTCCCATCAGCGGAGCACAGCCCCAGCCAGGGAAAAAAATACATTCCCGTTCGACATGGTAGTACATGAAACTGTAAGCTTATGTGAGTAGGGGAAGAAGATAGTGAAAGGAAAGATTGCCCGAGTTCTGTAACCCTTTTGTTAAGATACTGTGTTGTGATGCATTCAACTATACGTTGCCTTGATAATTTCTACAAAATATAATACAAACGATAATTTCTACAAAATTCATTTACAAACGCATTGACAAAGACAGAGGGGAAAAGCAATTACATCGAGCTCTCGTCTATGCGAGCAAACAGATTCCTTTAAAATAAATCTGACTGCGGTATGTGCGTCCGCTGGGTGCACTTTGTGTCACAGAGGATGGCGTGTTTTATGGCCCCACAGCACTGGTTTGAAAGCGAACGATTTCATAATGCAGAAATTGCATTAACGAATAATTAACACAGTAATTAGTACTTGTGAATTCTCAGCTCAATGGAATTTAATTTTGGAGCCACGTGCCCCTTGCGTAATTAATTCGTTAATTCAATGTATCACAAAACATTCAAGTGGAAAGGTGTTCGTACAATATGACGGGAACAAAGGCTTGGAAAGTTTGCCTATATGTGATTTTCATGTAAATAAAATAAAGCATAAAATGATCATATAATTGAGGAAAATCAAAATTTAAAGCCGATAACGGAACAACACATCCTTTTTTATGGTTGATCACAAAATAATCTATCAGCTTTGGTATTTTTTTAAATTTTTATCTGATTCTAAACACCAGAATAATTCTCCATGTAAATATCGAAAACTCTTCATGCATCCAGTTAGTTAGCTGACAAAAAACGGCCTGAAATATCGAAATGCCTATTTTTTCAACTTTTAATTTCGTTCAAGCGACGATATTTTAATACTATAATATTAGAATCCATTCAATGTTCAGAGTCGATCAGCACTTATCAAGATCAGGTATTGAACCAGATTTGCTCTCAAAATATCAGTTAGTTATTTGACGGGTCAATGCACTAAGTGGATTCAAATGTTCCGATGGGTAATTCAATAAGAGTTTAAAATGTGAAACCAATTGTACTTACAGAATTAAGCCTCTTATAATGCAGCATCAATGGCTACAAAAATCCTCATTATGAAAAAGAAGAGTCGTCTCCAACAATTACCAAAATGTCAGTTGATAGAGGTCTCACCGACACACTGTACGTTTTGTAATATATGCAAGTCTCAACAAATGTAAAAGTAATATGATTACGTTTTGGGTCAAAGATTTACATCCGTGCAAAATGAAACTGATTGAATGAATTGTATTAATCTTCTCAACCATTAAAGTAATTCAAGTCAAATGCCTAGTTATTTTTCTATCATATTTACTTTTATATCTCCAGGTTTCAGTAATTTTAACACACATTCGTTCAAATACAACAGTATCGAAACAATATATTCCAGTTATTTACTAGAAGATGATACAAAATACCAATTGACAAAAATATCATATACCGCATTTAAAAGCTAGCATGGTCATCCAATTTTATATGAACTACTGAACCAATAATATTTACGGTACGATTTCAGCTGAATATTCCGTTCATACTTTACCTAATTAAATACTTTTTCGGCAAATTTCAAATTCTAATGAATTCAATTTCTTGAACACGGGAAAAACGATTAGTACCAAAGAGTGATTTCATTACTATCCCCCTAGTGTTTGAATTCCCAGCAGAAGTTAATATATTCCTTTTTAAACATCTGTTTTCAGATATTTTAGTTTCACGAAAATAGATTCCACGTTAATTTTTATCGTTCAACAAAAAGAATGTGAAAACATAAAAATGTCAACCGTGAATATCGCATCAGTCGTCAATTTTCACATTTGTATTTAAAAACACTCCTTTTTTATCACATGAAAGTTACATTATTGAGGATTTTTTTTGTTTTTTTTGTCCGTTAACAGAAATTAATATAAATTACTTAGTAACAATTTTTAACGAAAAATACCAAGCAAATTTTGGTAAGAATGGTGACTAGTAACTGAAGAATGATGATTATTGAATTCACGATGTAGATAATGTGTTAAAGTAGCACAAATTAGTCCACTGGAGATAACAACGTAGTACTTTTAATGTTGCACTTTTTTGCCATCGAACGGAAGTAACTGCGATTTAACTCGTTAATGCAAAGTATAAGCTGCTTTTACAGTAGAAAACGTGTTTTCGCGTGGATTCAAGGGGTTCACTACGGGGCACCGGTCGTAGGTAGCCGGTAACGTCGGCGATACGTCCTGATAAGCAGTTTCTGCGATTCTGGAAGTATTGTTGCATAACCTATCGCGGAATATATGCTGCTACGTAAAATACATTTTGAACCATGTAAATATTTCCTGTTTATAACTGGTTCCAAATAGACCGAATGTTGGCACGATGGTCTTAAAGTACAAACCACAGGCGTTTGAAGGTCAGGTTGAGAGACACGTGTTAAAACAACGAAAATCGATGTGTAAAACGCATTGCAAACACCTCCCACGCGCCGACGCAATTATTCTCGGCGCGAGACAAGTCAAGTGCTGCGCGTCTCGCGTTGAACGGAGACGTCTCAGGGCTGCCACCGGCGCGGAGGCGAAGTGGCGTTCATTACGGCGAGCAGGGGATTACGGTGGCGCCCGCGATCGCATTATTACGCGCGTAAATCTCGCGAGCGGATTTATGAAGAGGAAAATGAAAGGGGCGCGTGCGGAGAGCCGGGGGCGGGGGGACGGGAACTGAGGGAGCGAGGAACGGGAGCGAGGGACGGGGAAGCGGCGGTGCGGAGAACGGGATGCCAGAGGTCGACAGCGAGTGGCGGAAAGGGGGGGAGTGTATGTAGTCAGAAGCGGGTAGGGGCGGGGAGGGAGTGAAGGGGTGCGATGGGCGGGAGTAAAGGCAATGATCGAGGGGTGGAAGAGTGGACGGAGGGGCAGGTGTGGATGGGCACGATAGTATTGGTGGGGTGATGGGCGGGGATGGAAGGGGGATAGCATAATACGGGTTCGGATTGGGCGGGGGTGTGCAGCGGGATGGAGGGGAAGGGATCGCGGGTGCTGGGTTGCAAGTTCGGGGATCGTAAGTAGGGAGCGAGGACCGGGGGAAGTGTGTAGCGGGGAGCGATGGGGAATCTTGGGAGGGGGGGAAGGGGGTCGAAGGTTGGGCCAGGGGTTGGGAGGAGTGGAGAGAAACAGGAAGGGCAGCGGATGTTAAAGGCGACCGAGCTGTTGCTTCGTGACCTCATCCGTGATGCATGTCACGCACGACTCCAAACTTCTTTCGCCCACAGTGGAATCGCTCTGCAAGTACTACAGTGATCCATAAACGAGGGGTGGAAACCCTTTGACACATCACCAGTAACATTTTCACATACGAATTCGTATGCGTCATAGTTGCAAGCATCTTTTCTATCTTCTTGGAAATACAGGAATTGTTACAGTCTCCTTCACTTAGAGAAGTAAAATTAATATCTCCCTGAGCAAATTAAATTAATTCATCCACGCCTTGAAAAGACACTTTTATTGATGTATCCCAACATAGAATGAGATGATTTAAGTCGAGAATGTAATTACCAGCAAAAGTGGATCAGAGCATCAACTGATGTCACTACAGTGTATCTGACCGGGAAGGCCTACGGTTTGAGTCCCGGCGGTGGCAAAATTTTCAACACTAGCTAGACTGTTAGGACGAATTCTAGTCCGAAGGAGACTTCTAGCGGTTGGCTGCTCTAATCGATAGTTTTCCGTGATTTCTCCGATTAACACCAGGTGAATGCCTGAGCAGAAACGGACCATGGACCGCGCGCGATCTTTCCTTCCTCTTCATTATCCTATTTTCACACATCTCACACACTTCCATTCACATGCAGCACACTACTACCCTTTCAGGTGTACAGTCGGGAGTTTAGATCTTGTCCTTGCTGGAACACTGCGCCGCTGGTGGAAGGCATCGCATTGATAGAAAATCCCCGCAAGTGGACGTACTCTTAGATCAGCGAAAGATTTTTCCAGCCAGCGGGGGAAGATAACCGTCATCTCCCGCTATAAAACATACACTACCTTTTCTAAGCTATTGACTTGAGGATTGGGCGACTGGAATCACTAAACAATCGAGAGGGCTATCGTGAATTGGGTTAGAGCTGCCTGTCACTGGTGACAAGACTAGATCAGGGTGGCGCGCTTGGTAAGTCAATATGTTATGGCAATAAGGATGGCTCAAAATATTACATTCATGTAGGCATGCAGAGGGGTTGGAAATGTCACATTTGCTAATGAACATGCTGTGGGAAAATGTATGTAAGAGAACTATGTGCTTTTATACATGGGAAAATATCCCCCAGATAGTGAGTCAACCCCGTGGGCACAGTTATACCGAAGGTAGCACACGTATCGTCGTTGATTCCGACAAAACGCGACCTGCTAAACACTTGTGCATACGAGGTTGCCTAAATAACAGGGGTAAGTGCCACTAGTATAAATCCATATAACCTTGGGTTGTTGATGTTGTTTTGCAATTTTTCATTAGCAACAAAGTGAACATTTTATACCCATCTACATGCGATGGGCATTCATATTTATTTTGCGAAATTCTGTGTAAATACGTTTATCAAGAAGAAAAATCATGTGCAGTTCACGAAGAGATAGAGAATACCCAGTTAAATAAATAGTAGATATAAAAAGAGAGGAGGGAGTTACGTATAGATATTAGCATTCTGGATCATCCATGTTTCATGAAGCGTGTGAAGGACAGGCATGATTTAATGTATTTACTGCAAAAATAGTGGCAAGCAGCCAACTTATATTATATACTTCAATAACTCGTTGAATAATCTTTAAGGTCCATTAACAATGAAAACGTGAACATTAGCATAACGCATAGACGTAAACATTAACATAAGTGATAGACTGAAGTATTCACAACGTCTACCATAAATGTAATCAAAATACAAGTTTCTATTGGCTGTTGGACTTTCCAATTTACTATTGGTTGGATGTGAGAATTGATTTAGAGGTATCGACAGTATCCTTAGGCGCTAGTTCGTCTATTGACTTCTCTTCTATTTTGATTCTCAATTTTAAGTTACCGTACTGCGATTGGTTCATTTCTTATGTCGTAATCAAGCATAAGCACAGAAGCTCGAAGGTTGCAAGCTTTTAAGATTAAGCATTGTGAATGAGTCTGCGTATGGATGTAGTCCTACCTTTTAAGTTAACGCCATGCTTATGTTTGTTTTTGCATTGTGAATGGGCTTTCATTCTTGGAATCATATTACGGTATTGTTGGTCAGTTAGTGGCAGCACACGAGCTCTCCTCACTTCGTTTAAAAGCCTAAAATATTTCAACAGCAGATGAATATATTACTCTGCCGCTGTTGTAATTTCCTCTCGCTTTAATAGAGAATGGGGGATAAAGACATGAGCGCAAGGTGGAACGGTATTTTGCTTGCCTCGAGAGACTCAATCTGCTAGAACACTGTACAGTGAAGCCTACGATCAATTTTATATGACTCGTAGGAAATTAAATCGAATAAACAAACATTACTCATTACTCTAATCGAGATAATTTATTTGAAGGTTGTTCTCAGAGAGAAAATGTTAAAGGGCAGTAACCGAGTAACTTCTTGAAAATGGTACCTTCGAGACATCTTATGAATAATCTTTTATTTTCACTTTGAAAAGAAAAGTCTTTTTTGAAATGTAAAACTACTAAACCCGCATTAATTTCTCATTAATTATATGTAATTCTAACATTCATTAAATAATATTATTCATTTCGATGCCATCTATTACGAAATTAAATTCAAATACACTCCTCTACAATTCAAGAATAAATGGAAAGTAAATCAAGCGATTGGTTGTAAAAAGTCTAATAGTTTTTTACGTAATTCAAAACTTCAACAACTTCACCCGTGGGAAAATCCCTTTTCCTTCGCCACGAGGCCGAGTTGGCTGGCCAGAGGTGCGACGACAGGAGCCTCATGTCCGAAAGGCGCGTGCAGCGCCGGGGCGGGAGGGAGAGAGGAGCAGAGGTGCATTAGGCGGCGAAATTGGATTCTGGAAGCGCTAATAAGCCTTCTCCAGCGCCTCCAGGTGGCCGGCGATGGGGGCAGGCGCACGCTCGCTCGAATACATGCCCACCCGGTCGCCCACGGGGACGCCCACCCCATCACTTTCCCCGTCACCAACTTCATCACATGCCCTTTCACCGGCCCCTTCACCAGCCTTACCATCACCCCTACCACCAGCTCAATCACCAGTCCCTTGGTGCGCCGCTTCACCCACCTGTTCTCTTCACCTCCCCCCCTACATGCCTGCCACTCGCTCGCTTACCGATCCCCATATGCCCTCACCTTTCACCGCCGTCTCGTCATTCGTTCAACCTCTCCCTACGTCCGCCCGTCCGTAACTTTTCTTGTCACTCTGGCCGACAAGCCAGCACGCCTACCCCCCACCCACACACTCGTCTGTTTGCATTCGCTCCCGCTCACCCACTCGTATGTCCATCTGACCGTTCAAAAAAGTCGCCACGTGAGGACGCCCTGAGGATACGCCGAAGACTTCATCCTCAGCGGCGGGGAGGAACGACACTCACGAATGCACCATTGGCTAGTATTCAAATTGACAATGATTCGAACGTCGTGTAGTTGTGGTATGCTGCTTACAATTACTCAAGATTTATCCGATCCAGGTCGGAAAATTCTCTTGTACATGCAACAAACATTCAGGCATGAATAAAAACCTGAACTGTTAGGGCCAATGAGCCAAACTCTGCAAGTGTTCATTGTCGTAGTAGAACCTTTGTTCTCTACTTTATAACATTGGAGATTTAAGGTTGCCCGGAGAAGGGTTACCAGTACTACGAAAGGAAGGTTACGACATTCGAGGTTAAAAGTGGAGATGATCGGTCATAAAATGCTTCGGTTATAACATTTACCGCAACATAGAGAACAAATAAATGATGAGATCGCCTTTTTAACCGAGATAAACGTGAGAAGCGATGGCAGTATTCGACAGATCAAAACGAAGTTGAAATGTGGTACGTGCAGAATTATTCAGGATGTAAAAGAAATACAGTGATGTGCTAATTCTTTTGCGAGAATGCGGAAATCGGGAACTAATGTTTCTCAAGTGTGCAATTAAGGAGCGAGGTAGAAAATAACGAAGCAGTAGTGTTTGTCAGTGCAGGAAGTTAATATTTACTTATTTGTATTAGAAGGGTTAGAATAACAGTCAAAATCAATTAAAAACACAGCGGGTCACCAAAATTCTAACGCCGTGAACTGTAATTAAACAGTGAAAGTAAGTGCATACCTCCTCCACCTTAGAATATTACCTTCACGTCCGGTCGCACCACACGAAGTTTGTGATGGGCTTGGGTTCTTGGCAGTTTTTCACGGTTTTTTCTCGTTTCACAACTCATTTCACATTCCACGCCCCCTTCGTCACCACTCCACTTATTCGCCTCCCCCGCGGCGCGCGCGGGCGGAAGCAGTTGGGCGCCCCCGCGAGCGCCTTCTTTGGAGGGGCGGGCGTGAGGGAGGGCGGAAGGCCGGAGTCTCGGCGCTGGCAGCGATCCTCGGCACGCGGGGCTGGGGTGGGGTGGGGGGAGGCGACAGAGCCACGTGTAATTACACGTGCCTCCTCCCCCTGCCTCGTCCCGGCCTGAGCCCCGCGCAGACGCCCGGAATACGAAGGCGCCGCGACGCCGCCCGACGCCGCCCCCACGCGCTGCCACGGCCTCGGGGGGGGGGCAAGAAGGTGGGAATGGCGACAGAATAGCGTGAGACAGAGGAGAATAATGGTGAAAAAAGGTGGTGAGTGGGTGGAGGTAAGAAAAGTGTGGTGGAAGTCTGGATTGGGGAGAGAGAACGGGGGGTGAGAAAATGGTGCAGTGAGGATGAGAAAAGGGGATGGAGTGGGTGAGGAGGAGGGTGGGAGGATTATCATGGGGATGAGGGTGGGAGGATGAGGCGTGAGCGGGATGGAATGGGAAGACGAGTCGGGAGGATGCGGTGGGAGGATGGAGGATGGGGTGAGAGGATGAGAGTTGGAGGATGGGGTAGAAGGATTGGGTGGGAAGAGAGGGATGAAATAATGGTGGTTAGAAAATGAATATGAGGAAAATGGTGGTTGGAGAAGGGATATGGAAGGATGCAGTGTAAGTGAGAGGTAGAGAAGTTGGTGCTGGGAGAAAAGAGGTGAAGAACAGGGTAGGAGAATGATGGTGGAAGATTAGGAGTTAAAGAATGAATCCTGGTCAGACCCAGGGTCGAGCAGAAATTAACGTGCCGACTTTGCAGGTGCCAATCATTGAAGCAGAAGGTCATTTACGATTAACTAAATCTACTCAGTCTCGCAGACTTCTCAGACTTTTCTTAAGTTGCTGGTGCAATGTCCGAGAGCGACCGAGTGATTACAGACCGAATCACCACATCTTGGCATAATGTATTGCTATACCATGAGGCTTCCTTTATTGATAAGCAGAAGAATAAGTATTATTTCATTCTGAATTTTCTGAACTAACAAAGGAGCCTATAAAAACAAAGCAGTGAAAGTGTTAAGAGCGCGACACACAAGCTATGAGAACGACAGTAGTGAAAAATGAAACTTTTGGTTGTGTAAAAATATATCCTTGATGCATTCTACTTATTGGTGCACTTTTGTTGAGATATAGTATTACATTAATATATAGATACTAGTATAAAGTTCATATTTTGTAACCGTACACGTGTATACACTGATTTCTTCTCGTAAGTGTCAGAAATTGACTGTCTGTCTGAATTTGTCTCCCTGTACTTACAGATGCTACGAGATGCACCCCGCTTTGACATTTCAGCACACTGACCTGGAAATAACAGAAGTTCAGAATTAATAAAAGCCGTATGGGAGTTACTTTCATGATAGTGAGTGAACACGCAAAAGTAACAAATGAGGATATGATCCATAAAGCAATGATGACGAAATAAATGTTAGAAAGAACATATAAACAACATTAAAACAACGAATAAATTTTAAACAAACACAAACCAATACCTGGGAAACAAACTGTCAATCAATCATGAAACAAAGGTTTCAGATATAAGCATTCGTAGAAGAAAAACAAAAAAAATTGAGTCTTCAGATTCTGAAGTAGTACATATTTTTAATATGTGTATTGCCAAATATAACTAGAATGTAATAACTCTACATCTTTCTCACCAAAAATAAAATAATGAGCAAATTTTTATATTATTGAAAATCACTTCAGAAAACCATCACTTAGAATATTTCTCTGTGTAGAGTACCAAACAACAGTATCACAGGAAGCGCGACCCTGGATATATCTTCCAGCCAGATTTATCATTATCATCATCATACCGCAATCCTTAATAATTATCCAATGCAATCCAAATATACAGTACAATAACAGAAGATTAATTATATTTAAAAACAAACAAGCTAATAATTCTTAATGAGTAACATAATTTGCTAATGTGTTACTCCAGTTGTCGTGATATATTTGTTGTCTTGTTGCTCACGCATTATGGCACAAAAAATGTTGTCGAATCAAAAATTGTGTCGACATCATAGCGAAATCTCTAATACAAAGTCCAACGGTTAAACTACAATTCAGTTCTTTTTTCTCTTTTCTTATAAATAAAACTTGTATCAAGTGTTTAACAGTAAAAACTTTCAAATGCATTTGCGTGTATCAGATGATCTTTACAACACACTTAAATTGTGTAGTTAGGATGTACAGTTGGCTTGCAGTAACACCTACAGTATCCCCAGAAAGAGCACCCGAGGGTAGTCATCTTACTCAAACTACCAATAAGTTCCTTCTCGCCTTCTGATAATGAGAACGCATTATCACGACAATCGCTTATTCGTGTGTGTGTGTGTGTGTGTGTGTGTGTGTGTGATTATCGAAGTGAAAAATGGTAACGCTTGAATTTCTTGCTTTAGTCATTTCAGAATAACCAACAATGTCCGCAAACGGGAGATTAGAAGCAAACTATGACAATTTCGACTACTGTGGGCCAAACGTTTTCATTACTACTCTCCGTTGGGAATGTATCTCAAATAAACGCGGAGCTTTCGAGTTGAGACATGCCCTCAATTCCACGCCCGAATCGGAGCGGAGCAAAACGCTTCATCAACCAGCGCTGCCAACCCAACCCTTTGAGGAGAGGAAGGGGAGGGGTGGAAGGGGTGAAACAGCGGCAGGGAAAGGGTGCAGCGCTGTCTGCTTTGAGCATAAATCCGAGCCCAGGCAGCAGTACATTACCACCAGTAATAAACTTTTTTACTTTTTTAATCCCGAACTGTCACGACTTTGCACGAAGTATTACACGATTAATTTTAAATTAATAAATTAAGTTTGTGCGCGAGCATAGCTACGGGCGAGTCTTAGGCCGGAGCGGTGAACTTGAGACGGGGAGGGGGAGGGGGCGCGAAAGCTCCGGGGCGAGCGGGGGCGCGGGGTCGCAATTTAAGAATTTGCGCAGGCGGGGCGAGCTAACATAGCAAGAGCGCCCGCCATTAATCAAAAACTAAATATTTTTAATAAGATGTAAAGCAATTATTACTGAAAGAAAGTTGCAGCAAGCGAGCTTCATTAGCTCTACGTTCCACGTAAAGGATGTCCAATTTTTGTGGAAAAAGGGCCACCAAATATTTTGAAATAAATGAGATGGAATGTACACATTTCCCAAAATGAGCTCGCTTTTTCTTCAAGGTAACGTGATAGCTTAGAAGTAATTAAGCAACTAAAAGTAAGCTATCATTTTTATAATTAATCGTATCATTTTTTTTATTCGAATTCATGTTTTTGGAATTAAAGAGGTAGGATTAATTATTCTCCTACAATGTTTGTGTTTGCGTATCACATAAAAACAAATGCACTTCTTTGTTTTATGCAACAGGAGACAATTTTTTCGATCATGAATTTTCAAAAGAATCATCAAAACATACATGAAAGTACACGAACAGCCTTCAGATATTGCTATTAATTTAAATAAGATTAAAAATTGATCTCCCGCCATTTACAAACACACAAGTTCACAAGACAAAAACTGACCCACAAACGCCGCACAGAATTGTGACTCAAAGATTTAAACCATAATAATACGTATATTTTCAAGTTTCTGGTTTTTACAACATTAGACTGGTATGTATTTCGAAAATATCACTTGAATGTTGAAGGTGTGTGAAAGATTTGTTCATAGCGGCTATTAGGAATGGCATAACTTATATTGTGTATGCTTATATTGTGTATCATGTCACTATTTAAAAACAAATGTCTCTACAAGTTCCGATTAAATATCAAAATTTAGAACAACATTATTTTGGTGAAAGGTGAAATATTTTATCGACTTCATGCTTTCAGCCAATACATCGACAGGAATTTTTGATTTCTCTCCCATATACCTTCATGTATGTGAAACGATTGCAGTGAATATCTACATATGCTAACAGATACGGACGTTCTGACTTATGAGTATTAGATTAATAGATACTGCTATGGAAGTTCAAGGATGTCTCACTGGCACCAGCGTTCAAGCTTCCCCTGGTGTGACTCTGAGTTCGATTCCTGGTCGAGGCAAAAGTAGAGTTGTAGGTTTCATCTAAAATCGTCTCAGTTTCTGCAGGTGTGTAACGAAGAAGAGCTCAGGAAGACGGAGTTTTTTTAGTTTCGTTGAAGGGAATACGTCGTGTTTGCCGCATGTCTGTTACCTCCCAAGCATGGGAGGTACACACTACGCCCAGGCATTACGCCCAGGCATTGCGCCCAGGCATTACGCCCAGGCATTACGCCCAGGCATTACGCCCAGGCATTACGCCCAGGCATTGCGCCCAGGCATTGCGCCCAGGCATTGCATCCAGGCATTGCGCCCAGCCATTGCGAGTCACATTACGTCCAGGCATTGCGAACACCGTTAGCTAGTCGGAAAAGTCGGACAGTCAACACAAACCGGCAAATACGCACAGATACAACCATTGGCACCCCTGGCGGTGAGTCTGTAGGCACCCGCACCCCGCTCACGCAGGTTATTCCCGCGTGCATCCGCGTTGCTTCCAATTATTAATTATGTATCACCCCCACCCCGCCTCCGTTGCTGGCGCGACGCGGTGAATAAATTCGCGAATAAATCTGCATTATTTACAGCTGCAGGTGCGCCAAGGCTTCAGGTCGCTTCCACCAACTTCGCACGCGGAGAAGCAATGTCGGGTTCGCGAACGCGTACGCTTCGTTGCAAACAAGTGTTCGACCACTAACGTAGTCGTGATAAGTTGTCTTCAGACCAGTCGACCGTTTTTACTTTCTCGCTACGAAGTAGAGAGAAAGTTATGTTATGTTGCGCGGGAAAACGGCAGAAAACTCTTATTACAGGAGGCCCTAGAAACGAAAAAGTGGATGAATTCAGATACTCAATTTACATTTTTAAAAAATCCTCTAACGCGTGGTGCAGCCAGAATCCATGTCTTGTGGGTTCTTGATTCTGAAATATCTAATAATGGCAAAATGTCTGGCTGTCCGTCTATGAACAACGCTAGCGATTAAATAAGACGCTTCCTAATTTTAAAATGAATTAAGACGTTTCCTCCAAAATTGACATTCCTCAATCGGTGTGACTGATGTCGCAGTCTCTTGGATTTGAAACCGATATTTTAATTTTGAGGAACAATTTACATGAAACCTCTCCAAAATTTTCAAAAAAAATACCTCCATTGTTTCTTATTAAATATTGTGTTTGCGTAGTATGGAGGACGTTTAAGAGAATGGTGCAGGTCTCATGTTCGTTAAAAACTCAGATTTTTCTAAAATTCCAAAAGTTCAAATTGTTTTCGTAGTCTTCCTACAACAAAAATATTAAAGCTACAGATTTTGCTCTTACACAAATCTGTTCGTTAAAGATAAATTTTGAAATAAAGTCATGAATAATTGTTCGTAAATTTGAGTACTTTCCCGAAATTTTGCGTGAAAAAAGTCGGACGAGGAAGTGCATTCTGATTTAGCACCACTGATTTTAGCAGGTTCCGATACAGTTGAGCATTACTGACGCTCAGAGAAATGCGTACTTCCACTGGCCAAATGAGCCCAGCGCCAGCTGTTAAAGCCTCAAACTGTCAGTTCAGTGCGTTCAAGCAGAGGTAAGGAATACGAGTAATTTCACGTTGTAACGATGTTGTCACTAAAATAGAATAGTGATAATTAATACAATTCATGTCTAAAATCATTAAAAGATGTACACGGTCAAATTAAAGACATCAAACGAATGCGAACGGACAGGCCATAAATATTGAGTTTCAGAAACCGCGCGTTTCTTTACCTTCGTCATGCTTTTAATTTAACTCGCAATACATTAATTTTCATCAAAGAATTGTCCATGGAAATAAACCATTGTTAAAAACTAAGTTCTGAGGTGTATTTTTTTGGATTGTAGCAACAGAAATAAACTGATTTCATGCAAACATTTTCCAGTTGGCAGAATGACAAAAATAACATGGAGTACCACAGACCTAATACAAGTCAGCCAACTTTTGAGGTAAGAATACTTCACTACTAAGCATTACCCACCGTCAACACCCTCAAATTTAGTTCTATAAATGAGTGTCAATGTAAATGGAACGTGACTTGACAGTGTATTGCGTGTCTCGAGCGAACAGGATCTCAGAAGCTTGGCAGGAAGACGCCACGATCCGGATAAGATATCAACAGATTCTGTTCTGGTCGGTCGCGTCCATGATTTTCTTCGATCTATTTCTGCTCAGTGCCTTAAACAACAGGCCTCGTATTATGATTTGCATGATGGAGTAAATTCAGCGAAAGCTGCCGACGGGCCTTCTCGATTAATGGTCACCTCCAAAAACAAGCCATTTTTTCGCGAAAACTGGACTGATTTTTTTTTCACGACAGAGGCGTAATTAATTTGTTTTGCGCGGAAGTCTTGCAAGTTGTTCCACAGCACGCGGCTAGGCGTACTACGGAGATTGAATCTTCATTAAACGTTCGTAACAATCAGACGGTTTTTGATGTTTTTACAGAAAGATATTAAGAAAAGAAACAATTGTGGTGGCTGTTACTGATTTTAAAATCCAGCCTGCATCGGGACACGTCGTCAGATTACTTAAATGAGAAAACGCGATATCTGCTGTTGTGAATTTCGGGGAAGATATAACTATGCTTAAATTAGGCAATGTTCAAACACTGCAGATTATTCAAATCGTACATTTGTACTACAGGTGTAAATGTAAATCTAATGTAAGGATATGAAGATGCACGACTTGTGATTAAATAAAATACAAAACAAATAATTGAAAGATATTTAATACAAATTAAGTGTGCACAGTATGATAGTATTAAAGTATATTTTAATTTAAGTGTAAATAAAATTGAAACGCAGGAATATTTAACTACTTTATAAATAACAATACTACACTGATATTAATTTTCCGTATTCTCATAACAATGAAGAGGCAACATAACTAATACTTCTCCGTAACCAATAGTAAACACATAGGTTTATTAATACAGTTAATAATCACGTTTTACTGTATTAAGAAGTAATTTCTTCTATCCTTCGAGCAGTGTATTTCTCAGCACTTCATGGTATGTTGGGAGTCTCCCCTGAATCAGTAAATGATTACACACAGTTTCTACAGCAAGCTCTTTGCACACACGAAGCAATTTACCAGCCTATACTAACAATACAATATTGCAAAATTGACAGAAATCAAATTGATTTCACAATGGGCACTAAATCACAGTTAAAGACGATTATTACAAAAACACATCGCTTAAAATTATAGAATAACCTCACATTTTTATTTTCGGAAGTCAAATCTCTTCATAACGGTAATGAGTGCAATTAAGATAATTTAGATGTTATTAATTAGAATTTTCTCAATATATGATAGAGGAATTATGACACGCCGAAAAAAGGACATTTCTATTACATCCACACTCGTGTCCACGAACATCTGAATATGAACGACTCCTAAGCGACGTTAGGGTACCTTGGCATATACCAGATGGTATCAGAGCGCATTCTTTTCAATTTGCTGCCTCATGGCAGTCTCGTTTGCTCTACGAGGAGCGCACAAAGCCCCGACGCACAACAGAAAGGCGGGACACACTGATTGTCGCTTGTCCGGCACAAGAAAATTACGACTCATTCATAACGCCATTAATGCATTGCCGCGCTTGCCACGAGCGTCGACCACAGGCGGCTATAGTAATGAAGCTCGGTACGCGGTGAGGGCACCCTGCTGCAGAAGCGGGCGCCAGGCAATGCGTCGCCTCCTCGTTCCGGGGCGATGGAAATCTCGTCGCGGTGAGGCTACAAAGGGGATAAATATATTCCGGTTAACCTCTGCCCTTAAATTAGCTGCATTGTGCGGTCGAGTCGCTAACCGCACTCCGTAAATACGAGGAAGACCGCGTGCATCCTGCTGTTCCACGAGAGCCGTGGCGCGTCGGCAGCTGCGGTGCCGGTGGGAGCTGAGGGAGCCGCAGTGCTGATGGCTGTGGAAACCGAAGGAGTGGCAGTGAAGATGAGTGCAAGCTGAGGGAGCGGCAGCGCTGGTGGTGGTGAGTTAGGGCAGGTGTTAGAGCAGTTTGTGGCCTCGGTGCACACGGATGGAAGTTGGCAGATAATATAATTGATGCTAGGGCGACGATGAAGGTGGAAGAGACTGGCGTCTGTGGAGAGTAATGAAAATGCAGTGCAGGTCGTGTTGTAGAAGAGGTGACAGAGCAAATAAGCAATACCTCCTGTGACACTACAGATATTGAGGGTAGGACAAGCGCAAGATGAAGTGGAAGAAATGTGGCAGGGCAGATGACAGGTTGTGTGTGTAGGGATGGTGGTTTCCCAGAAGGAGCACGATCATAGCGACAATGCTGCAACAATGGTGGAATGGGAGTAGTAATACTACCGCAATGGCGTAGCGGGCGTCGTGGGTGGCGGAGGCGATGCGCAGGAGGCGGGCCGGAGGCTGGGAGGACGGAGGGCGTGTGACCTACCTGGGGGAAGGGGCGACGGCGGCAACTGGACCAGTGCGCCGGGATAACGGAGGTAAAGGTCAACAGGGCGAAGGCGACGGAGGCAACGGGACGACTGGAGCAACAGGATGATGGGTGCGACTGCCTGACGGGGCGACAGGGTGGCGCAACGTGCGGCTGACGGGGCGACGGCGTGGGCGGCCGACGTTGGCTGACGGGCACAGGCATTGGCGTGGGGCGTACGCTGACGGCAACGGTGGCGACAGGGTGGCTCGACGTGGCTGACGGGGCGACAGGATGGGTGCAACGTGGCTGATGGGGGCGATGGTGTGGCATGAAAAGGTTGACGGGGGCTCCTGAGCAGCGTACGCGGCGGTTTGCGGCGATGAAATATCCGGCGCTAATCGACGTTCTGAATGAGCTGCATAAATTTCTTGCGATGGGGCAGCGGGGACAACGACAATCAGCGCGCGCGCCTTTGTCCCGAGTGCATTGGGGGGGGGGTGCCACCTCACGCCCG
The DNA here is from genome assembly GCA_017312745.1 of Gryllus bimaculatus. Lineage (NCBI taxonomy): Eukaryota > Metazoa > Arthropoda > Insecta > Orthoptera > Gryllidae > Gryllus > Gryllus bimaculatus. Next base: position 2,408,908 of record BOPP01000074.1, read on the forward strand.
CACGCGCGCACAACGGCCTCCTCCCAGCAGCCTCCACAATATTTGCACGCGTTCCTCCGTCCGCGCGAATTTCCTCTTTCGCCGCCGCGCATATTAATAGACGCCCCGCCCCCGAGCAGCCGCGCCGCAACAACCGCATTGAAATCACGCGGCGCGCGCTGTGCGATTGTTTCCGATCTCTATCGATCACCTGCAGCAGCGCCGCTCGCTCAACGCTGACTGGAAGGCCGGGCCGGGCCGGGCCGAGGCGGATGGTCGCTGGGGAGGAGATGTTTTGCGTCATGGGACACGTCGTAACTTCTTTTGCTACGCTCGGACTGTTTGTGTGCGGTGAGAAGTGGAGTTCCGGCTTTGAAAATGAACGAATGGATTGGAATAAGATGGATGCAGGCATGCAATGCTCTACACAATACAATTGCAAACAAAATAAAAGGCTTTTTGCGATTTCTGTCGGGAGTTGAACTTTGAAACTAGGTCTAAATGGGGTTTATTGTAGTGCCAAGACTAACTTCTTAGGCCGGAAATGTTGAATGTTCGGGTAAAATGTTTGAGTAAAGTCAAAATGCATGGGAAGACCGTCGTTACCTTGTCGATAAATGGTTACTGTGTCCTGCGTATCATCCAGATGGTTACCATCAAGCTGTATTTACACACGATTGTAATCCATAAAATATTCAAATATTTAAGATAAGAGATTAATGGGATACGTGTTTGACCAACTTCCAGAATATTTAACTGAATTGTATAGGTGTCACGATAGCTGTTATCAAAATAAAAATTAAGGATCTTTTACTAGAATTTTATTGCGTTTCTTTTTCCGTTATTTCCATTTTTGTATATTATAAAACTTGTTTTTAAATGCAAGACTTTATTTTCATTGTGTCATTTCAATTAAATATAGCAAAGATGTGATATTCTATACGGCAAATCACTAAGTAAATTGATCACAGTTGCTTAGTATAATTGAATTTGCTACTGTTTACAAAAGTTGAAATATGATATGTATCAATTCATAAATGATTAAAATATTTTCTGAAGCATTAGAAGGTGAAATAGAAGCACTAACGTTTTGATTGAAATCATACAAATTACTTGTAATTGACACTGGAAGAATCTTTAGAAGACGTTTCATAATACAGACATACAATTTACTAAATTCCCGGTAACAAATGTATCGATTGCAAGACCGACTTCTCCAGTAATCACCCTTGTATGGACTAGCGGGCATGGCCTTCCGGATATTCTGGGCATGTTCACAGCAAATGCCGTTGCCCTGTTCCATGGGATTACCCCCATCCACTGCACAAAAGACAAACAAAATGGCGGGAACCGGCCCGTGTTGAACGTAATCTTCAAATGGAGGGACCATGGGACAATGTTCGTCTGCATTTCTCCGTCCGTCGAGTAACCGTTCAAATATGAAAGTTATCCGACGTTGTAGAAATATTTGCATTTCTCCGTTTGTGCACGTCGGTCAGGACCATTTTGTTGGAGTTAATAAGTTATAAATTAAAAACCCAAATAGTTATTGTAATCTACAAGCAAGAAATATATTTTGTACAATGTATCACAATTACTATTTTCTCTAGCAAAGTAATTTTGCGACGAGTCACATGATTTTAATATTTTTCTGTAAGTTTAAGAATTAGAAGGTCATGTGTTGACTTTTAAAGTTGGTTTTAGTTGTCTGATACATTTGCTAGACCTTCAGTTTTGAACTTTAAAGACAAGAAATGAATATTAATATAGTAAAAAAAGCAAAGAAAGAGATTAAAAAACTCGTCACAAAAAGAAACGTTGGGTTATCATCTAAAAGCTTCTGCTGACTTGTTTCAAAAACATCGGTGATGATTGATTAATTGAATCTCAGTAGGCTGAGGAGAAAGGGAACAAGTCATTTCTTGCCACTTTTCAGGATGAAGGAAACATTGAATAATACTCAGACATGTTATATTATTCTGTCCATTTTTACAGTATGAATTCTGTGTAATAGGCTAAATCCAGTTCTGACACGATTAATTTCAATACAGTACAATTTGCCTTGCCTTAGAGAGCAACTTTCTAACATAACAAAACAATTGAATTTTTGACATATTCCCTTTCTCGTCAGGCTGATTCAATTGTGTATTTATTGCAATTGTTCTTCGTAAAACAGATATTTTCTCCGCTATTATATTTTAATACTGAATGCACATTTTATTTGCGTCCGTAAACGCGCCTGCTTAATAAAAGCGAATATACCCGCGCGTTCGCTTAATTACAATGCTCCGCCCAATCCGCGCCCTGCCATGGCTTCAAATGCACTTCTGGCGCGCATCCGCGCGCGACAGGCACGTCATCGTCAGCCCTGTGATTAACGCGGGCGGCGAACATCAAATCGATATGGGGGCTAGACAGCGCGGGCAGCGCGCGCGTTGGACAAATTGGCATTCATAAAAACATCGACCGGCTCCGCCCCCATGGCGCCTTCTGCAGCCACGCGCTCCGCCCGGCCCGCCCGCCTCGGCCCGCCCCGCCCCCCGCCCCGCCCCCGCTACGGCCCCCGCTGACGGCCGCCGCTTACGGCCCGCCGCCCCATCCGCAGCCCCGTCCGCCGCCCCGGCCCGCCCCGCGCCCGCCCCGCCGCCCCGCCCCGCCCCGCCCCCGCCCCGCCCCCGCCCCGCCCCCGCCCCGCCCCGCCCGCCCCCGCCCCGCCCCCGCCCCACCTCGTCGGTGGGCGTCATCGGCGATGCGAGTTGAATTTGAGTGCGGCAAAGGCATTTGACGTCGTAATTAATGCTTGAAATATCATGCAGGCCTACTGGCAACATTGACAGCGACCAAGCATTTCCTTTAAATTGTTGATAAAACTCTGTTTAATGCTACTTTATAACACATTCTTTAACAGCCAACATTACTCGTTTGCTATTTATCTTACTATTCTAACATGTCAGTAATCGTGCGCGTGAACGTTTTTAAAACACAAAGTTTGAAATGATGCCTTCAGCACCTTAGCGTCTTCAGGAAGACAGACGTATATTTTGAAGCAAATTGGCACTGTAATGAGGGCTTCTTCATCACCCAATGGCGTTAACATTCCCTGCGATTTACATAAAAATTAGAAATTTAAATATCAGTTGATAAACGTATTTGACACAACTGTACAGTGCTTTCACAATTTAATGAAGAACACGAGCTGGCCCAAATAACTAAGTTTCGATTGTACACCAAGATCATCGACACAATAGAGTGATCGCCAGTGCGATTCTCACACTTGTCAATGATGTTTGTGACTTCCGTGTGTTCGTTTGCAAAGAGCTTCTGGTTCTGCTGACCCCAGTTGCGATGGACTTGCAAGTGTAAGAGTAGTGTGAATGCCGCAATGCTAACTCCATTGGGGTCTAGAAGAAAATTGACTTCGAAGAAAAATCCCGGAAGAAACCAAAAATAACCAGCAATTTAATTTCTTTCAAGGTGTGAAAATTGACACGTAAAAAAGTCGCGTTTCCCAGAAGCTTTTTGTATGAAGGGAGTGTGCAGCGTTAGTACGTATGCATTGCAGGTACCTGTCACCCATAAAGAACTACCCTGGGTGAAAACAGGCCTCGATTCGTTAGCCGCCTTCATATTATGACCAAACCACATCAACGCCGAGTGAAAGAGAATTACATTCCATTTTGCTGCATTTTTCATGCGGCGCACCTACATCACCGCTAATGGACTATTGGGAACGTAATTGGCCTATGAAAACTGTAATGAGCGTCAACTCGAGGGATAGGGGTAGCAGCGCGGAACGCGATTCTCTCAATGAACCGAGTCCTTTGTAGGCCGGCGTGGTGGACCCCATTCGGATCATGCCCCCTCAGCGGTGGTTCCGATCAATGATCCAACTTTTAACAAGTTAAAAATTAGAGGTTAGGCGGCGGAAGCCTGCTGCTAGTGTTGCTGTCAACGAGATTGGTCAAAATGGAATTATGTTGCCCCTCGTGCGCGCACCTTGGTGAATTTTGAAGAACATTCCTCTAACACCTTTCAGGATATGGAATGGATGCAGTGACGCAGATATCGATTTTTCTTTCGTTTTGGTTTCTCCTTCAACGGAGAAACTGGTTTTCATTGGATTGCGTGAATAATTATTTTAAATTAGTCTAATTTGGGTTTTTACCAAATCCAATGTATGGATGTTCAAATATGTAATAGGCATGACAAATATTTAATTCAATATTAAAATCATTCTCTGATGAAAGTTAAAGGAAAATGATTATATACCATTATACATGCAGGAATTAGTAACCCTAGGTATTCCCGTATTGTGACCTTTTAAAGACACATGAAAACGTGCGGACATTTGAAGTAATTACAAGGCCTTGAAATATATTAACCAGCATAATCAGATTTGCAGTTTCGAAAAAAATCGAACACAGAAAAATACACCGACATTTCAGCATGAACTTGGCTAATTTCTTCTTCAAAGTATCCCGTGGTAAGAGTCTATGGCGTTCTCTTCTCGGATTAATCGAAACAATTCAAAACCCTCTGACTTAGAACATATATTATATTTTTCTAAATTGTTTTATCATGTCACTTAAATAGCCTCACATAAACCCAACCATCCTAGAAGGGATTTTTTTCAGTGACGTCGCTCCCGCAATACTTCGTTCCGTTTCGACTCCTGGCCTGGGATCAGCGAGATTGGGGCTTAATGGGCAGTACATATTTGAAAGTCTCTCTGACGCACTGAAAGTCGCACTGAGCCAAATCAGGGCCTCCTATTACAAATTGCGTATATATTCTTAGCAACCTGATCACTGGGAAAAAAGTGAAAGGGACAGCATTTCCAGAACCTGTTATGATTTTGTTGAGTACGCAATGTAGGTTTTCTTCTGTTAGAAGCTGCAGCTAATGCTGTTAACATTACGTTGGTTGCTAGTGCACTGGCCGGCACTACGGAGAGACTTTCCTGGAGCGCGTTAAAATCCACACGGGCTGCTATTCAGGCCGCTCGTACAATGCCAATCATCTGCGGTTCTTGTAGATCGCCGCGCTATCGCAACATACCCGTTGCTCTGCTGTAGGTAGAAACAGAGTATTGCAAATGATGGGCACGCCAGCCGCGCGAGGCATCGGAATTCTGACGCTGTTTCGAAAGCCCAGAGAGTTTTTGCGGCGCACAGTGCCTCCGTGTGAAATGGCGTGTTGAAGAATCTCCTATAGCTGAATCGTGTAAAGAAACAAAACCCTTCGACTTTCCATGCTTGCCTAATTTTGTTTGAGACAGCTGTGCTACCATCCGTAATCATCGGCTGCTGACCAACTCTTACAACGTGGTGTCGCCACGCGTCTGTTGGCAGTGACAGATTATGCTCTCAAAGCACGAAACTCCATAGACATAAGAGCGAATTGCGATGAACTTGTTGACTGTTGCGCGCACTTAATTCTCTCGCCCAGCACATTGACGGTAGGAAAGGCAGAGAGAAGACGGATTGGTGTATGGGAATCACACAGGCGTTTGAACGGTTCTCTCAATTGCACGTTTATGGCAACTAATATATTTTACATTTACCCATACCTAATTGCTTGTTACTGTCTTCGATAGGAATCTCATTATACTCTATATAACTTTCTGGGATCGAGAGGATCGTGATTAAGTGAGAAATATGAAAACAGTTGAATGATGCGATGATGAATTACGTGTTCTCTCGTGTGATTGGATGGAAATACGAAAAGACAATCCGAGTCAAGTGTATATTTAGTGAATGAGTAAACAAGCCAAATTTGTACGTACCACTGGCGTAATAATGTTTATAATGATCGAGCTGTGACAAAAATCTAAGGGCCCTCGGGCGTTTTGTCGCCGCTCGATCATTAGAACTCTTATAATGCCCTAGGTACGTGAATAAATATTCTGGTGATAAAATAACCTTCATATGAACTAGAGTTGGGAATGCAGTGGCGATTTCTACTTACACTTCTTACATTCACTTTCATCCAACATTATAAAATATCGTAGAATATATTTGTTAATCTAATTATATATTCTACATGAAACTATTGGTTTGATATGCTCAACACTTTCCAAATTCATATTAAATAGACGTGTTTTAGCTGATGATTGAAAGAAAGAACATTTTTCATTTTTAAATGACTAAAATAATTACTAGTACTGTTTCACACTGGAAAAAATTGATAGTGCTATTAACCCACGAGAACATGTGCAGTTATAATGCACACATTAAGTTAGCCTTGTAAAAGGTTCGTTTTCATTAAAAAAACAAACAAGAAACTTACCAATATTGAAAATTATTTTGTGTTAATCTCAGAAAAGTACAGTCATTGTCTACTACAAATAAAATATATTTATGAATTATATCTTATAATACAGAATGTTAAAAATTAAATCATTTTATGGTAACTCAAAAGATTACTCTCATTTCACGCCAGTGTTTACCTGTGATCTACAAAAAGTATTCGAGAAATGCGATATACTTTTTATATTGACTTAAGGGCTTTGTAATCTTTAACGTGTCCCATTTCGCCGTCTTTCGAGTGACCTTCCTCAATATTCCTCTCCTACCCGTACCTCTCCCTTAACCCTCTCCGCCTACGGCAGCTCAGCTTCCGGCGCGGGTTCCTATTTGCCAACAGCTCCATCCATCCCCAGCAGCCTGCTAATTACGGCCACGCCGTCGCCCTCTCAGTTCATAAATTAGTTTAATTAATAATAATGCGGCGGCCGCACTCCCTCTCTCGGGCAGAAGGCTTTTTCCACGCGGTGGTGGCGCCGCCGCCCCGGACCAAACGGGCGCCCGCGTCCCTCGCTCGTTTTAAGCGCGCAATACTGCGAGAGTGGCGCGCTCCGCGGAGACTTTGTGTACTACACAAGATACCACCATTTACTTAAAAAGGAAGCATTTTTCCTGGATGTGCGCGTGCGGGGAGGGGGGGGGCGTTGTATACAACGCGGACGAGGACCCTTCTCGCGCAAAGTATGCCGCGGTGTCCGCACCCCAGTGGAGAGGTCGCGGCAGTCGCGCGGTGACGAGTGGCGTGGAGGAGACGGTGAGGTCGGGGACGGGCAGACGGCGAGTGGGAGGCTGAGGGACGAGAGACGTTGGACGGTGGGGTGGAGGATGGACGATGGGCAATGGGGGACGC
>BOPP01000074.1:2445130-2462711 GCA_017312745.1 Gryllus bimaculatus
GAGGGAGAGGGAGGGAGAGGGAGAGAGAGGGAGAGAGAGGGAGAGAGAGGGAGAGGAGAGAGAGAAAAAAGCCTGAATTTCAGAATCATAAAGCGTAAGAAATAGTAGAGTAAGGGGAAAGTATGCATAGGATATAATTTGAAATTATGAGTCAGGGGACTTTATTATTAAAATAAATGGTTTCTTCTTGAATTCTAAATTTTATCTTGGGCATTTCACAGTTTTACAATTACACCATGCACACAAATATATGCTATTTATTATATTCTGTTCATTAATAATATGTTGTTGAATAAAGTTAAATTGATTTAAAGTTGAATTGAATACTTAACAATGCAATTGAAATTAGTCTGCAATAGTTACAATGCAACAGTTGAACCATATTGATGTCACTTATTATCCTTATGGAAAACAAATGTTCGATGCCAGAGCACAGTAATAAAAATGAGCTCATATGCCGCATATTTATTTTAGGCTATACCGGAGTTTAGAGGCTCTCTAGGTTATACTATAAAATTACACAGAACTAAGTAGAAAACGAACCACAATCCAACTTGATCATGTATGAGTACTTATATTATAATCATTTAAACTTAATCACCGTCAATACATTTCTTTTGTCATTTTTTAAAATTTCAGTGTGGAACAAAAATAACAAACTGAAATGACTTAAAATTGGCATTAAATAAAATAAACATTCAGTATTCAACATTCTTAACTAATAACATATTTTGAAACAACACCGTTTAGCCAAAATATTGCCTTTATTTCATTCTGAAGAATACCAAGAACATGAACTCGAATGAATCTTCACCATTATATTTCACTTATATTTTCTTACAATGAAATAATACCAGCACTGCAAAGAGCGAACCGTAATTCTATACAATTAACTCTCTTCTAACAACGGTACGCACGTTACGTACGGTACGCACGTTTCCACTAAAGTGGTGACATGTGCCACGTTCAAGTTATTCCGCGACAGAAGCGCTCTCAGTGTGCATTTTGTTTCCACCGTCTTTGAAGAGAACAAAATTAAATATTGACAGGAAGACACGTATTCAATAGAAATAAGAAAAATAACTTCAAGAAAAACGTACTCTCACCACAAGATTTGTACAAAGGCACATTCATCAAATACTGAATCGACAGAGCGTCCACATGCTAGTGAAATATTTCTACTTTGGCCGACTCAAATATTTCTACATCTGTATAACCTTTGAACTTCAAAGTTACATTATTATCAATGCAATAGCGAGAACGTTTGATCATCCAGTGAATGCACAGTGAAAGCTTATATTCTATTGGTACTAATATTCAAATCTTGAGTAAGACCACAAGTCATCCTGACAGGTTGGCAGCATCTTTATTTCATTGATCAACGGCGGCAGCTCCCCTGTTCCTGGAAATGTCAATGTCGGCCGACAGCCTCAATTCGGAGAACGCATTTGAATCCCCTAAAATCGGCCTGCGGCCAGGTCGCGCCCATGTTCAGGCCCAGATCGTATGTCGTCCGCATCAAAGCTCCGACGAACGCAAAATGAATCCACAAAGGCACTACTCCGTGTTACTTCTGCTCGAATCACACACATTTTTTTTAAATATTGGCAACGTTTGTGTGTTTGACTTTGTTGATTGTTCATATGATTCGTTAGTTGGCATGATAACTAGAAGGCGGATTTTGACGACCTAAATCATTGCCAAAAATGATCAATAAAACGCTCGTAAATTTCTTTAAAAATGTCCTAAAAACAAAGAAAAAAGGAGTAAAAAATTGAACAAATTTACTTCAGATGAACAACTCAAGTTCTTGGGTCTGTAACTGATGTAGTCGAGGGTTCTTCCTTTTGTTCAAGTGAACTCAACCTGAAAACTTTGGTTTGGACTGTTTTTTGAAAGAAAATATCTGCCTTTATTTATTGAAAAATTGGCCAAACTGACAATGGCGCTCATCGCTGTCACTGGAACCTTAGATTACATAGTACTCACAACAGATGAAATTACAATACGAGTAAAAGACCAAAGAAATGGAATAGGTAACTCAGGAATTCTGTGGTGAACATTTGATGCACCTCAAAAATATTTTTTGAAGCAAGTACCATTAAAATTATATTAAAATTGATGAAATCAGCGAAAAAGGTATTAAAAATGGCGTTAAGGTAAAAAATGACTTATTAGTCGAAATAGTAGAAATTTTCCGATTCAGAATACAATGCAGGAATGTTCTAGTAGAATTGCGGCAAATACACAACTAATTTTGGTCCAAACCTGTTGAAAAAACAGCCCAAAGTTATTATTTAAAAAATTATATGTTTTAATCACTTCAAAGAAATGTCAATACAGACAAAATGGCTGTATCTTTAAGTGTGCGAAGTATCGTAACTCTCTGGTTAACCTTTTCTAAAAAAAAAGGTACATCACTAATGGCAAATGTAACACGGACGGTATACACTGTACCCTTTCCCTTAAGATCCTGCGCCTAATGTAGACTCTCGCATGTACAGCGAGCATTGAGCTGCGGGAGATTATTTTAACGCTAGGATTTCCAAACACTCTCAGGAGAAAAGCGCAGCAGCCCGCCGAAAGTCCCTTTTACACGCCACTCATTAGCAGAAGCATTCACAATAGAGGCAAGGGCTGGCTGCGGGCCCCGCACAGCCGAGGGCTTCGCAATAACGCGCGCGTTCCCTTTTAAGAAGCGGAGGAATGCAAACGCCGCCGTATTCCGGCCGCCGCCATTCATGTCCCGCGGACACACCAAAGCGGAATGTGTGTTGGTGTGGCTGTTAACTTGTGCGCCTTCCAAAGTAATCTCTGGGCTCGGTTGGGCTCTCTTCGCACCGAAGTCTTCTCATAAAATAATCCAGAAGAGATCTTCCGATAAGTAATTCAATTGTTCGGCCAACTTTTTCTTTGTGATTACCTAATTTGTGTAAACGTCTGCAGTGAATTAATTAAAAGAAACTGAAATTTGGAGATATTGTCAAATACTTTCTAGTGAAACAACTTTGAATTAATTAATGGTCATGATTAACACTTTCGTGAACTTTAGAGCGAAATGTTTTGGTTAATTGATACGTATCGTTTTTATGATACGAGTTTGTAAATCCCTTGTATTACATACTTTGAGAAGTAATAAAGAAAAAAACTAATTCTCAACAAAATAACAAAAAAAACGTATTTACCTTTGACACGATAGGTACGTTGTAATAAACTCACAGAGGCATGAGAAAAACCCATACCTGGAATAAGGGATACAATATGTTAGACCATTAAAACTTTTCTCGCTTCTATTTCATTAAAAGTGCACAACTATGCAATTTAAATAGTTGCAATGAGCAGTCACGAATATAATTTTTATTCGAAATGAAGCACTGAACTTAATCTATGAACTTACTTTGCAGTTATGATTATTTGCAGCTCAGCGCGTTCGTACTTGTGTATAGTGTGACGATGACTGAAATGACCCCAGCGCCTCCGCCACTCGCTCACCCTCGTCGCCACCCACGAGCGTCTCCTGCGCCGCCGCCGCCTTAAGGCGCAGGCAAACCCCCGCCATGCGCCTTCGTTAGCGCAGCAGCCAATTTCCCCGGCGGAAAACCCGGCGCCGAGCATTCCCATGCATGAGCGCGGGTGGAAGAGAGTGAAGGGGGAGGTGTGGGTGGTGACAGGGCGGAGGAGGACGGACGGAACGTAGGAAGATGGAGGTGGCGGAGAGGGAAGAATGGGGCAAAAGGAGCGGAGGACGACGGAGGGGGAAGGGAGCGAGAAGAGGCGGAAAAGGAAGAGGACGGAGAAGAATGAGAGGGTGGAAGGTCTGGTAAAGCGAACGGAACAGAGAACGGAGGGGTCGCAGAGGCTAGAGTGGCGGAGAGGGTGGAGTGGATGAGGTCGGGTGGATAAGAGGGTAGAGTGGAGGAGAGGGTGAGAATGGAGGAGAGGGTAGAGTGGAGGGAGAGGGTAGCAGTGGAGGAGAGGGTAGAGTGGAGGAGAGGTGTAGAGTGGAGGAGGGGTAGAGTGGAGGAGAGGGTAGAGTGGAGAGAGGGTAGAGCGAAGGAGAGGGTAGAGTGGAGGAAGAGGGTAGAGTGGAGAGAGGGTAGAGTGGAGCAGAGGGTAGAGTGGCTGAGGGAGCGAGGCACAGAGAAAGAGGAGATGGAGAGAAGCAGGAGAGGGCGGGCAGGGCAGAGAGGCGGAGAGGGCAGAGGGTGGAAAAGGGGAGAGGGGAGAGGAGCAGAGGGAGCCGTAGAAGGTAGAGGGAGCAGAGGTGACGGCGGAGAGAGGACATTGAGAGGCAGAGAGGGGAAGCGACAGCGAGGCGTTAAGTCGCGCCCCATCGAATGAACGAGGCGGCACCCCACCCGCGCGCGTACGCATTTTCATATTCTCATCTGCATTCTGCATTTAAATTGGCTATATTTGCAGCCGCGCGGAGGTGTTGCTCTTTGCATAATGTGCAAATTCTGTTTTGAGGAGGAGCGCGGGCGACAGTGGCCGCCCGCCGTGATTGGTTCCGGAGGGGGTGCCGGTGGGCGCCAGGCGCGCCAAGGGAGGTGTCGAAGGATGAAACCTCAGGTGACTACCCCCCTCCTTGCCCCGCTTGCCACAAGGGGGCGCCCCATTTCAAGAGGCCGGGTTCACGCGAACAGGTTGCGCTTGCTGGGAGCTGAGCCTGCCCTCTCACCATTCCGCTGCTCCAACACTCGACTCAATGAGACCCGCTCATAGAATCATCACAATCCGATCGGTCTATATAGTTCATATTCCGTACAGAACTTCGATGTTTCTAGAGCATAGAAATGAAACTTTCAGAACCTTCACTTTAACCACTGTACTTCACTGTTGTATTGATATAAATGAGGTACGCAGGGTAACTGTGTTTGAAGTGTGCAAGCAGATATGTCTCTCAAAAACGTACACTTTTACCTAAATGCTTATTTATTTACAATTATACAAATATAAGAATTCATTATTTCTTAAAAAATATCCATGCTATAACGTCGGTAAAACCGTAAATATTTTATTACATGTAAGCATCCTTCCTTGAGCGAATGGATCGTTTTCGAGTGGGGTTGGTTGCCTTAGAAATTATTTGCTTACGAAAATAAAAATAACCTAAATATTTGAAAGGATGGCATGGAGAATGTAATTAGAATGAAATTATATTACATTCTTTGCTTCAATTTCTATACTCACGCACGGAAAAAATCGCAATTTATAAATAGAAACCACGCTGAATTATTTCTAGCGAGACCAGAACTCATCCACTACAAACGAAGGGCAGTACCATTTCCAAACTTTGTCGCTGTTTTTCTTTACCTAAAGACACAACGGAATCCGATTGGTTTGCAATACTTCAACGTCTACCTGCATCCCTCGGCGCAAAGCTGTCACTAGTAAACATTCCAGCGAGCAGCTTCTTTAATTTTGAATTCTTCACAAAAGCTAACCTCTCCACAACGCTAGTCGATCTTTTTGTGCGTTTCTTTGACGTATAGTTTCGCAATATTCCACCTGTGAGCGTTGTTTCCCGCCGCGACGGTTCCCTTCCTTTCAAATCCCACCCCTTCCCCTGGGAACACGAAGTGTTCCTGGGAGCAAGAGGGTCCGTCGACCGAGCGTCCCTGCGATTCAACGGGCGGTGCGGGCGGGTCGCGTGATGCAAGCTGGAGACGCTGCTACTACCACACAGCCTCGTTGGAATTTTTCGGCAGAGGAAACACAAAGTTGTTATTTGAAACACAGAATTCAAAAGACGCAGCCCCGGAGTCAACGCCTTCACGCGCGGCGTCGCACGCGGGGAGGAACTTGGGGGAGGCAAGCGGATGTGGAATTAACTGACTGATCGCCTGGCGTTCCTCAGGGACTTCCTTATTATATTGATTGATGATTGATTGTTATTAATTTAGGGCGCGTCTACTGCTAAGGTCATTAGTCCAGAGAGCGTAGTGCATGTTTTGCTCGTACCGTGTTCTTCCCAGGCTGGATGGCGGGATCCGGCGCCGACAGGGTTTTCCCAATCAGGTATCTCCCACTACCGGCGCACCGCCCCAGCCGGCACAAGAAGTAAGCATGTGTGGTAGTGTAGTGCATGTAAGGGACAAGGGCAGGGCCAGAAGGAGAAAGAATATATCACGCGCGGCCCTTTCTTGAAGTACTGCTCAGACATTCGCCTGAGGTAGATTGAAGAAACCACGGAAAACTGCGTTCAGAGAAGTTGGTAGGTAGAATTCTCCTTCAGACAGAGTGAATTCGACCTAGCTATTGAGCATGTCTCGAAAATCCTGCCACTGTGAAGATTCGAATTCTAAAACCTCCCCAGTCATAACCACTGCAGTGACATCAGTTAATGCCCTGAACCACATAAGTCTGGGATTGCTCTCGACTCATATGCAGTTTATTAGAAACATATGTGGCGCGAGAAGCGAGCTGCCTTTTCTCCAGAATCCACTAGTAACTTTCGAGATCTCCTACAGCTGACTTGGGAATGCTCTAAGAACTACAATGGTGGAAGTCTCCTGCTTCGCTTTTGCGAGTTATTTGAGGGAAAGCCAGAAGATATTTCGTGCGGCTCTTTTCTCTCCCGAAGGCCACAATGCGCGGTGAGATGCGACGGCCTCCCTCCATTACTCCGTCTGCCGCCCGGGTCTCCACGCGCTCCGCGGGCGGTCACCAGGGCGGCGGCGATAAAGCGGTTCTTGGCCCGCCCGCCCTCGGCCTCCACCGCGCGCCAACCCGACTCTACGCTCACACCCTTCCCCGGCACTTCCCCCTCACGGCTACAACCGCCCGCCTGGCTCTGCCCACCTCCGCACCCGCCTCGCCGTGCGCACGCCCTCCCTCTCCGGCCTCCGTGGAGGAGAATTCTAGCAGCCGGCTGCTCTGATCGGCCGTTTTCCGTCGTTTCTTCGATCAACACCACGCGAATTCCGGAGCAGTCCCCTAACAAAACGGGCCACGGATCGCGCGAGATCTTTCCTTCCACTTCCTTGTCCTATCCTCACCCCTTACTTACACAAGCATGCACAATACTACCACCCATGTTGGGAGACCGTTCGGGTGCGTAGATCTTGTCTCGGCTGGGGCGGTGGCCTGCTGATGGGGGATACCTGTGGAGGGGAATGCCCGCACTTGCACTACACTTGCAGAACTAATGGCCTCAGTAGTTGGGGTTTCCGGAATCACTAACAACCAACTAACCAACCAACCCCGGGTTCCATCTCGCCCTCACACGCCCTCTCCTGCTCACTCACACCCCCTTACCCCAGCCCTAGCTCGACACCCATCTTTAACCCCCTACCTACCCGGCCCTACACCATCGTCGCTCCACCCCCTGCCCCTACTCGCTCGCCGCTGGCGGTGTCCACAGCGGTGGCGATAAAGCAGCTCTTGGCCCGCCACCCGCTCCTCGCTCAGGGCGCTGCGAGGCGGCGACGCGAAACAAGCGAGCGGCGCCAGGCGAAGGGGTGGCGAAACCCCAGGAGCCGTCGGCACGACATCGGCCCGCGCCGCGGCTTCACCCGACTTCACTCTCCGATAACGACTTCACTCTCTTTAGAGGTCCGATGCCAATTGATGCTCAGAATTTTATTCATTCGCGAAAATCTGTGATTCGTTGGGCTTGGCGAAAAGTTTGCGTACTGAAAACCATTGCTATAAAAATGAAAGAAGCTTCACACTGAAACAACTCTAAAATGGCCAGCCACTGAACTGTGAGTTACAGCATTTCAAGCCTGTCACTGTGCTTGTATAAATTATTTAATATTGAAAAGGATTTATTATAGAAATAAGAATTAGAAATATTTGAGATACCTGGATTCAGAATTCACCAGATACCCAAGAATCAAGTTTATTTTACCATGAATCAATTAGTTTTCAAACTTTTACACCTTTCTGACGATTATTCGTCCGTGACCCACAAGCTATCACAAAAATGGATAGACCTCCTTAAGTGAAATAGAATTCATTTTAAAATGCGCTTATATCATAGAATACGTCGTAGGAAACGACTCAATCCCACTTGTTTCTCTCTTTTCCCAATTTACCTCCTCCTTTGATCCCCACATGTGAGGAAAGATGCGGGGAACAAATTCAGTCTGCACATTTCCATCCATTGGGATCTGCCCTAATCCAATTATATTTTGGAGCATGATTCCCACACGTTATCTCACGTCAGCCCTCTAATATTCACCCAAATGTGTCACCACAGCATGTTAAACTGGAATTTCACGAATATGTTCTGTGTCGTCTGATTAAAAAGTATTTTACTTACGGCGAAGGACAGTGGAACGTCTTCGTGGAGAATGAACTTGCAAATTCTGAGTTGCTAAGTAACTCGAAGAGCATGTTCCCAAAACATTAATTTAGTAATAAAAGCATAATAAAAACGCTTTGTATGCTAGAATACGAATTAAAAACTAAAAGCCAAATGCCTCTCAGTGAACTCAAAATCCCGTGTTAATGTTCTTGAAAGCACAGTTTGCATTTTATGCACCCGGGTAAAGTGTTTTGCCGTGCAAAGTCGTTATTTTAAGTCATTATTAATGGAGTGTGAGAATGTTAAATTAATGAATTTGACACACAGCATATGGTCTCATAATTCCAAGAAACAATCATTTTTGTCACTTCCTAATGTAATTTCCTTACTAAGTAGTAAACATCCTCCGCAATATTTAATTAAATATAATGGAGAGATATTCTCAATCACGAAAATAAACTGAAATGTAAACGTTCTATGTCAATTTTTATAGCAGAAAACTTTCAATAACGTATTACTTTATTTTGGTTGATTTACTTGTGATTGGTTCAGTTTCACCATTTTCAAATGGCCAAAACTATTGAAATCAAATCGAATAACTCCGTTTCTTGAGTTACACTTACGAAGACACACTAAATTTAGTACGTCCATGAGCCTATACACCGCGTTCAACGTTCAAACCAGCAGTTCTGTAATTACTTTTGATCTGACAAAATGATGAGAGATTTCTCATACATTACAGATAAGAAAGAAAGCAAGAAAGAAAGAAAGAAAAAAGAAAAAAGGAAGAAAAAAGAAAGAAAGGAAAGAAAGAAAGACAGGAAAAAGAATGAAAGAAAGAAGACAAGGGACTAATAAACAAAACTCGATGTCCCTATATAGAAAATTAAAATTTATCACAGTTTTCAGTCGACTTCACAGACTAATTTTACTGGTTCAGAGCCACTTCAATCTTCAAGTTCTTTGTAAGCTCAAGGTCTTGTGATAGGATTAACAGCTCGGTCTCACATTTCAGTGGCACTAACCAGAAGCATATTTTGTATTTTGTACTCGTATATTTTGGTCGGAGGAGAGTTGTACGAACAAAAAACGGTCATAACATTTCTGAAAATTTGTACTCGCTATAACTGGATATAATACATAAACGAAAACTGCAAGGCTACTTTATAACAGCACCCGCATTCCCGTAATTGAAACCCACAAACTGTACGCAGCAACTTCTTTGTTCCAACTCATTCTGGAAACAGCTTCGGATGCTCCACGCCGTGGCGCCAGGCGCGTTCTCACTTGCTTCGGCCCATACATTCGCGTTACGTCGTCGACTCGGGTGCCGACTGGCAAGGAGGGCAGACAGGGCGGGGCCGTCTCAATGGGCGGGGCGCGAAGAAAAAGCCGGAGAGAGAGAAGAGGGGTGAGTCGAGGCAGAAAAAGGCCGGATGGGAAGGGAGGGGATCGGCGGGTAGAGGCGAGGCCGGGACATGCCGGATTGGGAGAGGCAAGGCGGGGAAAAGCCACATGGGGAGTGGTCAGGTGGGAAAAGAACAGGCGGGTAAAGGCGAGGCGGGGGCAAGACAGGCAGAGGGCGGCGTGGCGCGGAGAGGCGAGGTGGGGACAGAGGAGAGAAGAGTGGCGGGGAGAGGCAAGACGGGACGGAATGCGCAGGGCGGGATACGAGTGACGGGGGGAGGCAAGGTGATGAAGCAAGGGCGTTAAACCGGAATCCATCGTAGCAAGGCAAAAAACAAACCGCGGAAAATAACTAGGAAAAAGAAAAAGAAAACAGCAGTTAGTGGAAAAGGGCAAGGGCGAAAAATAATTCAGTGTTTGAGTACAGCCCGGGTAGCAAATTTAGCAAGAAATCGATTCATTTTGAAATGAAATTAAGAGCGATTAAAATAAGATTTATTTGCTGTCAGCAGTTGCATTATAGCCTATTTTGGCATTGTTAACAACAGATAACTATAATAAAATAATGTAATAAATTGTTCAAAGGTAAATAACGCCGTTTCAGTAATATAAGTATTAGAACAAATTTATGTTCCATACATCTATTACTAATATATAGATTACGTCTTGATTGTTAACGTGTTGATTATACTACTCACAAATGTCCTTGACAAAATACCAATTTGGTAACCTTTAAAGGCGAATTCAGTATATGCTGCAAGTAAGTATGCTTGAGTTAGAATTTTGCAAACTAGTATGTGTAGCGATTTAATCATGTTTAGTTTGATATAAACAATGAACCTTGTAACGATTGAGGAAGATGATAATTAGCTGCACCAGCGGAGGATGGAATAGGTCAAATTCACATCCTCCCACACATTCCACATATCGATGAACGCTACTGCTGTGCATGGAGAGGAAAATCAGAGGAACAACATTATGGTTTAAGCACGGCTTTTCTATCATTAGAGTTATTTATTTCTTGAGTAGTTCAAACGAAGGTTTTCCCAGTCAGTTCTCCTTTAAAAACCGATTAATAACCTCCCTTCAAGAAATAAAGACACGTCATTAATTAATAGTAAATATTATGTAATTAATCAATATAATTAATCTTTGTGGGTTTAAAAGAAACTGTTTTCATAAATAATAACACCTTGATTCTACGACGCAACAAGCAACGGCTTGTTTCCAGTGTAAAACACCATAAATTCAAATCACTTTATCAGGCACATTCTAGTTAAAATAAATTACTATTCGTTCTTTCTGTATTTTAGCCACCATCAAACAACATAATTTCATCCACACCATATATTACGTCCCCGGAAATTGTAAAATCCCCGGTGTGTTATCTCACGTGTGGTAAGCTTTCCCTTCGACTAAATTTTATCCTTTTTATGCATAGTTTTGTGTAAAATTCCCACAAAAACTTGTTTCACAAAAGAGTATTCAACAAAAGGATAAACAATCATTACGCTTCTGTACTCTGTATCCAATGCGTTGAAATCATCGTGAACGTTTATTAACAACCGGGCTTTTTCCCTCGAAAAATAATTACATGGCTCGCTTACGCCGCTATTTGGACGCCTTGCCGCGGGCGCGCGTTGGAACAACACTTTTACAGCAGAACTCGAAACACAGCGAAAAGATGGGCGTTAAAATGAGCGAGGTAAATTGTTTGTGGCTGCAGGGAACAGAAGAGCCTTGTCGAGCGTCCTCGGAGCAGGCACCCTTCCGCCTCGGAGACTGGGTGTTTTCGGTGACTTTTGCACTAGACTTTTCCCTTCTCTTTTCTTTCCTTGTGTTTCAGCTGTCTTCTCTTATCTGTTTTGGATAAGGTTTCCACACTGTGCCTCTTCTTTTGGAGGAAATTCAAAAGTAAAATGTGAAAGATTTTGCATTGAGTCTCATTTAACTGTCCATTAATAAGTAACTTATTTTATTTTTTAAACCTGGTTGTTCGAGTAATCTTACTCGGGTCCCTCGCTATGATTTTACATTGAGGTAAAAGCTGCATAAGGTTTTATCGTTACCTGTTAGAACTGACTATTTCTTTTCGTGTTGTAGAGGTCCTACTAGGACTATTCTTTTAAATATTGTGAGTGCTCAAATTCTCTGTATAGATGAATTTAATTTGCTAATTCAGTGTATTAGAGTAATAACAGCTGGCAGAGTTATATGTTTTTGTCGTTTAACGCGGCTAGTCGCATCTATGTTCTCTGCCCTTTGGAATTTCCTACCAGCTGCAAAATAGGTCGACCCCTTGTATTGGAAAGTGAACAACCCGCTTAGGTAAGAATAGAGATCGACAGTGAAGGTTTCTGCGAATTCGAAAAAAAATGTCGTCTGTTGGTACGTCTCAACAAAACATGTCGAAAAATATTTGTCAAAGGAACCAATGAGTGGTAATTTTTTTAAAAAATAAATTTTGTTTTCTGGTTTAAATAATCGTTCATTTATGCCGCATTTTTGAAAAAAGATAATCGAATCTGGATCAATTTCAGAGACAGTGGCCGGAGGCCAGAGTGCAAGCCTTTATCCTTTTTCTTCACCGTGCCTTTAACGTGCACATCTTTCACCGTCACCCTCCCCCGTTATTATGCCCCTCGGCGGACGACTTCTCGCTTGGAATCTTCGCTTTGTTTCCCTGCTTCCCCGGGCGGCACCCCTGCGTTGCGTTTTGCGACAGCAAACAACGGCTAAGGAGCGCGGGATCTGCGGCAAACATCGATACTACCGAGGTTGACAATAAAAATGCTAACAAAGACCGCGGCCCTCAAACGCCTCGGGGCCTCCTTGAGGGTCCCGCCGCGGCGTGGAATAATATTCCCGCGCGCTATTGATTTTACGGCGGCGTAATCAAATCGCGCGTCCCTCAGTCGACTCTTTGCGTTGTGGGCGAAATTACAAAGAGCCAGTCCCAAATTCCTTTGACGAATCAAATTTTTTATTCTTTTGTATCTACAACACTAGCGTCGAGTCAGATTATATTAGTTCATGGTAATAATAGACGTTTGATGGGGCCGCAGACCAGTGAGGCTTCACATGTTTGCAGATATTGTAGTGATATCATCGAGATGGTTTAGACCTACTCTTACAATTCCTTTTCCTAAAATAACTCGATGCTCCGTATTATTTTCAATGAAAAACTCATCGCCATAAAAAGTTTCCTACGTGTATTTAGTGATTTTTCATGCATTCCAAGCAAAGAAAATATGGAATATCCAAAGAAGTATTTGAACTCGTACTCTTTTTTAAAGATGCCAATAATTTTATTTAAGAAATCAATCGAAGAGCGTTAATCTACATTTTTGTTGGGGAAGACATTTAATTTTTCCCTTCATACGAATCAGCAACATCATTAAAATTCATATTGAGTATATTTTCGTGTAAATTCGTTATGTTATTTTCTTTCGTTAAATTCCCCTTAATTTGTTTTGTTAGACTACATGTCTTGAACCATGATACTTATTTATTACGATTTTTTATATATTTTTATTAGACGTATAAATAAACACCTACGTAAGCTCTACAGCAAGGAAAAAAAATAATTTAATTCCGGGAAAATCTTACAGGTTTCAAATAATGTACGGGGACATGAAAATAACGAAACCAGAATTTTGAATTCGATTTTTCGTATTGCTCTGATCTCGTTGAATTAATGCGATTCATTTCTACAGAACTGCGTCCTCTCAAATAAATCCAGAACATATTTTTATAATCAAAATCTTCTTTTCCGTGCCATAAATATTTAAAATATTTTTTAATGTTACGACAATATACATCGGCGGCGGTTTTCAACTGATTTACCAGAAAACACAACACTTTTCAAAGATATAATGTGACAAAATATTCACTATAAAATTTTTGATTTTCACCTTAAATATTATGAATTTAAAAATTAAATAAAAGTTTGACAAAATTACAAGACCCTGCGACATTTTTTGACAATTCATCATTGATATATAGTTGCCGTGAAAGTGAGTAAATGAGGTTCTTAAATGTCTGTCTCTATGTATCCGTTCCGACGTTAGGATTCTCGACGATCACCAAGGTAGGTCGAAACGGCGCCACACCGCAATACTAAAGGATTTAATAGGTCGTCTCCCGTGATTGTATTCACCCAAAATTTCATACGACTGGTTTGGATGCACGGCTCAAACCCTGATCTGCGGGCCCCTCACTTAAAGTATAAACTTCGGGGCTTCATAGAAAACAATTAACCAAGAAATTTCTCTGTAGAAAACAGAATTGCATAATGAACAGCGAGCGTGTGATTCTGGCTGCCAGTCCCCGTTCCTTTCGTTACCATCTCCATCCGGAAAGCTCATCGCCTCAGTTACATTCCTCCGTCTCTCCGTCTTGTCGCTCTTTCCTTCCTGTCCCGCTTTCTCAGTTGTCGGCCACTCCATCCTTTTTCTCTCCCTCCCTTCCCATCTCTCAGTTCTCGCTCTCCCACCCTTCCCGCTCTCCCTGCCCTTCCGCTCTCCTTGTCATTACCCACTCTCCTCAGTTCTCGCTTTCCCCGTCCCTTCGCTCTCCTCTGTTTTTCCCCGCTCTCCTCGTAATTCCCGCTCTTTCTCCGTCTTCCCCGCTCTCCCTGTCCTTACCCGCTCTCCCTGTCCTTCCCGCTCTCCCCGTCCTTGCCACTCTCCGTGGCCGTGGCATGAGCGCGTTGCAAAGCGACGAAGGAGGGGCGGGTGGGCGGGGCGGGGCGACTATTGCGCCCTGTGGCGCTATCTGCGGCGCTGCGCAGGCCTCCCGCTTAGCCGCCGCCGCGACCAATAAAGAACAATAACAAACTCGGCGGCGCGGCGGCGGCAGGCGGCTGTAGGCAACAGGAGCGCCTTATCTCGCCACCGCTCCTCAGTCGCGCGCGGGTCGGGCGGCAGGGGCGGGGAGTAAGCGGGGCTGCGCCGTTGCCGACTTGTCCCTTCTCCGCTCCTCACCTTTGGCGGTCCCACACCTCACTCAACCGCCGTGTGCGTTGTGGGGTTGATTCCCTTCGCAGCGTCATAAAGGGCCGGGCATAGTGCTAACCAAACACTGAATTTTAAGATTTTTCATGGACAATTTCCAAAGAGCCAAGGGTAAACGATAAACGGCCAGGCAATAAAATATTGACGGTGGACGACTTCTGCTTTTTGTTGTTTTGTTTATGTTTTGCGGCCTGTTGTATCCATTAGCTCCATTTCCTTATCTTCTTTCTTCCATTTACCGTAGTCGTCATTTGCAAGGTTTGCTGAATTGCCGCTGCCGAAAAAACTCTGGTGTTCGCTGGCTGGCGCGATGGCCCTTTGTCTTTGTCTCGGTCGCCCCTTCCCCCCTCCGCCGCGCCGCGCCCTACGCCGCGCAACCCGCTGCGCTGTGCGGTGGGCGCGCCTCCGCTGTTTGCCTTTATCGACCTCCATTTCCGGTCCCCGCCCCCTCGCGCCGCGACGGCCGCCAGCGCCGCCTGATAAGAGCACCGCGCAGCTCGATGCTGCGCGCCACGTCGCACCTAATGAAGTGCCGGCCTTCCCAGATACAGCCCCCCCCACGCCACTGACTCCTCACCCACCCACTCGCGCTTCTGTCTCGCCCGTTTACATCAGCACCCGCCTTAAGCCATTACTGCACCAGCCGCCCACCCACGATCACACGCGCCCTTCCTCCAGTCACCCACCTTCCAAAACACACCCACGTACGCGGCCTTACCCCAATCCACTAGGCTCCGCCTGCATTGATTCCGCCTCACCTACTCATCTCACTCACCACCTCCGCACGCCTCCTCGTCCAACTCACCTGAAACTTGAATAACTCGCCCGCCAACTTGTCTACTCTCCCACCCTACTCGACTTACCCTCGCCCCTAAGGCCAAACTTCGCCACCCACTTCCCACGAACTCTCCTCCCTCTCCTGCTACCTATTGCTCCACCCAAAACATCCTACCCATAAACATTCCCAAGCAACGTGTGGTCGCCAGTAAATTTTCCAATACGCGAAAAACACAAGTGACTTTTTTATCTTGAAATGAATTATGAACATAATCTTCATAAATTTCTTATTCCGGTGTTTCCGTTTGAAAGGTTTCTTTCGTTTACCGCTTTTCTTAGAAAAATCTCATTTTAAAACAAGCATAACATGAAGTGCGCAATTAACCGATTTGTTTCATTCCCTACACAGTTGGTAGTGTGAATAGCCTAGAATTGCAAAACGCTGTAGGGGTCGTAGCATTGTTTCGCTCGAAGGGTCGCGGTTAGAATGTATGGTTTGTGTGTGCTTTTGCTTGCACAATGCGTGACAGATTCCCCCAATGCAAACATTCAAAGTGGTCGCTACGTGATCTAGTTAGTTTTGCATTATTTAATAAAATACTGTTAAAAAAAAATAAAACGGAGTGTTGAATCACAAAATCGGCTAGCAATCGGCTAGCCCAAAAAAATCGCAAAAAAATCGGCTTAGCGATCACTGTACAAAAATGAATCGGAAGAAGAGTGTTGACAGATTCACGAAACGTTAAAACAACCGTTTGCGTTTTATCCACTGAGGCAGAGGAAGTAATCGCGCCTCAACCATCCAAAAAGATCTCTGACATATTGTGTTTCCGAGTTTGAATCGCGAGCTCGCAGGTTCCCTCCTCAGGCAAAACTTTCCAAACTCTGCGAAACATGCTTGAAAGAGCGATGGCGAATGCACGGCTTCTAACGGTGTCGTACAAACTGTTTTTCTCGCCATAAAAGCCGCGCCCCGCGCGCAGACCGTAGGACTGATGCAAGCGGCAGGGGGACTCGTAAAGGTTGGACGCGGGCGCAGCACGAACGATTCGCTGGGCTTTTACGTGCGCCGCAGACACTATCTGGCCGGGCGCCCGCGAAGCGCAAACCACCCACGCTCGGCCTCGCTTCGCCTCGCTTCGCCTCGCTCGCCTCGCTTCGCTCGCTCTGGCCTCGCTTCGCCTCGCTTCGCCTCGCTTCGCCTCCGCTTCGCGTCGCATCGGCCTCAGCTTTCGCCTCGCTTCGCCTCCGCTTCGCCTCGTTTCGGCCTTACGCTTCGGCCTCGCTTCGCCTCGTCTTCGCTCGCTCGCTTCGCCTTCGCTTCGCCTCGCTCTTTTCTCTCGCCTCTTCTCTCTCGCCTCTTCCTCACGCCTTTCTTTCCTCTCGCCTCTTCATCTCCCCGCCCTCTTCTCTCCCACCGCCTCTCCTCTCCCCGCCATCTATCTCTCCCCGCCTCTTCTCTCCCGCCCTCTCTCTCCCCGCCTTCTTCTCTCCCCGCCTCTTTCTCTCCCCGCCTCTTCTCTCCTCCGCCTCTTCTCTCTCCGCTGTCTCCTTTTGTAACCTGGTCCCTCCCGACTCGCCTTTCAGCCTTCTCCCCGACCTGTGCCTTTCTCCGCCAGTCCTTTCCTCCGCCTTGCCGACTCTCCCCGCCACCCTAATTCCTTCCCCTCCCTTCGCGTCTCCTCTCGCCTCTTCGTCCCCCTGACACTGGTCGGCGCTCTCCCCACCTAACTTCTTCTCGTCCCACATTCAGCCGCTCACCTCACACAGCCCCGCGACTTGACCTGTCCCTTTTTCTAGTCGACTTCTCCCTCTGGTCCCCTCCCCCCACTCGTCTCGCTCTCCATGCGTCGTTTTTAACTCGCATCGCCTTCCCCGCCAGCCGTTACTCCATCTCGCCTCTCCCCCCAGCGAAGCATCTCGCCCCTCCCTTCTCTCGCCTCTAGCGTCTCTCCCCGCCTAGCCTATCTCCCAGCGTTTGCTTCCCCTGCCCTGCCCTCTCACCAGTCCTCTCCCCCGCTAACGCCGCAACCTATCTCTCGTTTCCCCGTCACGTCTTATCGCCTCTCTCCACCTAAACCTCTGGCCCGACTCGCCTCGTTCCGCCCCCGCTTCTTCCTCGGACTTA
>BOPP01000074.1:2462736-2477763 GCA_017312745.1 Gryllus bimaculatus
GGGGAATGGCGATGCGAGTTAAAACGACGCATGGAGAGCCGAGACGAGTGGGGGGAGGGGACCAGAGGAGAGTCGACAGAAAAGGGACAGGAAGTCGCGGGGCTGTGTGAGGTGAGCGGGCTGATGTGGGACGAGAAGAAGTTAGGTGGGGAGAGACGGGACCAGGTGTCAGGGGGACGAAGAGGCGAGAGGAGACGCGAAGGGAGGGGAAGGATTAGGGTGGCGGGGAGAGGCAAGGCGGAGGAAGGACTGGCGGAGAAAGCACAGGTCGGGAGAGCTGAAGCGAGTCGGGGAGGGACCAGGTACGAAAAGGAGACAGCGGGAGAGAGAAGAGGCGGGGAGAGAAAGAGGCGGGGAGAGAAGAAGGCGGGGAGAGAGAGGGCGGGAGAGAAGAGGCGGGGAGAGATAGATGGCGGGGAGAGGAGAGGCGGTGGGAGAGAAGAGGGCGGGGAGATGAAGAGGCGAGAGGAAAGAAAGGCGTGAGGAAGAGGCGAGAGAGAAGAGGCGAGAGAAAAGAGCGAGGCGAAGCGAAGGCGAAGCGAGCGAGCGAAGACGAGGCGAAGCGAGGCCGAAGCGTAAGGCCGAAACGAGGCGAAGCGGAGGCGAAGCGAGGCGAAAGCTGAGGCCGATGCGACGCGAAGCGGAGGCGAAGCGAGGCGAAGCGAGGCGAAGCGAGGCCAGAGCGAGCGAAGCGAGGCGAGCGAGGCGAAGCGAGGCGAAGCGAGGCCGAGCGTGGGTGGTTTGCGCTTCGCGGGCGCCCGGCCAGATAGTGTCTGCGGCGCACGTAAAAGCCCAGCGAATCGTTCGTGCTGCGCCCGCGTCCACCCTTTACGAGTCCCCCTGCGAGATGCATCAGTCCTACGTCTGCGCGCGGGCGGCGGCTTTTATGGCGAGAAAAAAAGTTTGTACGACACCGTTAGAAGCGTGCCATTGCCCTCGCTCTTCACATCGTTCGCAGAGTTTGGAAGTTATCTGAGGAGGGAACCTGCCGAGCTCGCGATTCAAACTCTGAGACACAATATGTCAGAGATCTTTTTGATGTTGAGCCGATACTTCCTCGCCTCAGTGGATAAACGCAACGGTTGTTTACGTTTCGTGAATCTGTCAACACTCTTCTCGATTCATTTTTGTACAGTGATCGCTAGCCGATTTTTGCGATTTTTTTTTGCTAGCCGATTTGCTAGCCGATTTTGTGATTCAACACTCCGTTTTATTTTTTTTAAAGTATTTTATTAAATAATGTAAAACTACTAGATCACGTAGCGACCACTTTGAATGTTTGCATTGGGGGAATATGTCACGCATGTGCAACAAAAGCACACACAAACATACATTCTAACCGCGACCCTTCGAGCCGAAACAACTACGACCCTACAGCGTTTGCAATCTAGGCATTCAACACTACACTGCTGTAGGGAATGAAACAATCGGTTAATGCGCACTTCATGTTATGATTGTTTTAAAATGAGATTTCTAAGAAAAGCGTAAACGAAAGAAACCTTTTCAATACAGGAAAACACCGATAAGAAATCTTATGAAGATTTTGTTCATAATTCATTCAAATAAAAAAGTCACTTGTTTTTCGTATTGAAATTTACTGCGAACACGTTGCTTGAATGTTATGGTAGATGTTTGGGGTGGAGCAATAGGTAGAAGAGGGAGGAGATCGGTGGGAAGTGGTGGCGAGTTGGCTTAGGCGAGTAGTCGAGTAGGTGGGAGAGTAGACAAGTTGGCGGGCGAGTTATTCAGTTTTCAGGTGAGTGGACGAGGAGGCGTGCGAGTGTATGAGTGAGTAGGTGAGCGGAATCAATGCAAGCGAGCTAGTGGATGGGTAAGCGCGTACGTGGGTGTGAAGGTGGATGACTGAGAAGGCGTGTGATCGTGTGGACGGTGGTGCAGTAATTGGCTAGGCGGGTGCTGAGTAAACGGGCGAGACAGAAGCGCGAGTGGGTGGGTGAGGAGTCAGTGGGCGTGGGGGGGGCTGTATCTGGGAAGGCCGCACTCATTAGGTGCGACGTGGCGCGCGCATCGAGCTGCGCGCGTGCTCTTATCAGGCGGCGCTGGAGGCGTCGCGGCGGAGGGGCGGGGACCGGAAAATGGAGGCGATAAAGGCAACAGGCGGAGGCGCGCCCGCACAGCGCAGCGGTTGCAGCGGCGTAGGGCGCGCGCGCGGAGGGGGAAGGGGGCGACGAGGCAAGACAAAGGGCCATCAGCGCCAGCCAGCGAACACCAGAGTTTTTCGCAGCGGCAATTCAGCAAACCCTTCCAAATGACGACTACGGTAAATGAGGAAAGAAGATAAGAATGGAGCTATGGAATACAACAGGCCGCAAAAACAAAACAAAACAAAAAAAGCAGAAGTCTCCACCGTCAATATTTTATTCCTGGCCGTTTATCCCTTACCTTTGGCTCTTTGGAAATTGTCCATGAAAACTTAAATTCAGTGTTGGTTAGCAACCTATGCCCGCCTTTATGACCTGCGAGGGAATCAACCCCACAACGCACACGGCGGTTGAGTGAGGTGTGGACCGCAAAGGTGAGAGCGGAGAACTCCCCGCCCCTGCCGCCCGCACCCGCGCGCTGACGAGGAGCGGGGGCGAGATAAGGCGCTCCTGTTGCCTACAGCCGCCGCCGCCGCCGCCGAGTTTGTTATTTCTTAATTGTCCGGCGGCGCTAACGAGGCCTGCGCGCGCCAGATAGCGCCACAGGGCGCAATATCGCCCCGCCCCGCCCCGCCCCTCCTCGTCGCTTTGCAACGCGCTCATGCCACGGCCACGGAGAGTGGCAAGGACGGGGAGAGCGGGAAGGACAGGGAGAGCGGGAAGGACAGGGAGAGCGGGAAGGACGGAGAGAGCGGGAATTACGAGGAGAGCGGGAAGGACAGAGAGAGCGAAAGACGGGAAAAGCGAGAACTGAGAGAGTGGGAACGACAAGGAGAGCGGGAAGGGCAGGGAGAGCGGAAAGGGTGGGGAGAGCGAGAACTGAGAGATGGGAAGGACGAGGGAGAGCAAGAAGGATGGAGTGCGACAACTGAGAAAGCGGGAAGGAGGAAAGAGCGACAAGGACGGAAAGAACGGAGGAATGTACTGAGCGATGAGCTTTCTGGATGGAGATGGTAACGAAGGAACGGGACTGCAGCCAGAATCAACACCTCGATGTTCATTATGCAATTCTGTTTTCTACAGAGAAATTTCTTGGTTAATTGTTTTCTATGAAGCCCCGAACGTTATACTTTAAGTGAGGGGGCCCGCAGATCAGGGTTGAGCCAGTGCATCCAAACCAGTCGTATAGAAATTTGTGAATGAAATCACGGAGACGACCTATTAAATCCTTAGTATTGCGGTGTGGCGCCGTTCGACCTACCTTAGGTGATGTCGAGAATCCATTAACGTCGGAACGGATACATAGAGACAACATTTAAGAACCTCATTTACTCACTTCACGCAACTATATATCAATGATGAATTGTAAAAATGTCGCAGGTCTTGTAATTTTGTCAAACTTTATTTAATTTTAAATTCATAATTTTAAGGTATCAAAATTTTATAGTGAATATTTTGTAATTATATCTTTGAAGAAGTGTTGTGTTTTCTGGTAAATCAGTTGAAAACGCCGCCGATGTATACTGTCGTAACATAAAGAATATTTTAATATTTATGCACGAAAAGAAGATTTGATATAAAAATAATGTTCTGATTTATTTGAGAGGACGCAGTTCTGTAGAAATGATCCATTAATTCAACGAGATCAGAGCAATACGAAAATCGAAATTCAAAATTCTGTTTCGTTTATTTTCATGTCCCGTACATTATTTTGAAACCTGTTAAGATTTCGGAATTAAATTATTTAGTTTTTCCTTGCTGTAGAGCTACGTAGGTGTTTATTTATACGTCTAATAAAAATATATAAAAATCGTATAAATAAGTATCATGGTTCAAGAATGTAGTCTAACAAAACAAATTAAGGGAATTTAACGAAAGAAAATACATAACGAATTTACACGAAAATATATCAATATAATTTTAATGATGTTGCTGATTCGTATGAAGGGAAAAATTAATGTCTTCCCCAACAAAATGTAGATAACGCTCTTTCGATTGATTTCTTATAAAATTATTGGCATCTTTAAAAAAAGAGTACGAGTTCAAATACTTCTTTGGATATTCCATATTTTCTTTGCTGGAATGCATGAAAATCACTAAATACACGTAGGAAACTTTTTATCGATGAGTTCATTGAAAATAATACGGAGCATCGAGTTTATTTTAGGAAAAGGAATTGTAAGAGTAGGTATAAACCATCTCGATGATATCACTACAATATCTGCAAACAGTGAAGCCTCACTGTCTGCGGCCCCATCAAACGTCTATTATTACAATGAACTAATATAATCTGACTCGCTAGTGTGATAGATACAAGAATAAAAAATCGCATTCGTCAAAGAATTGGGACTGATCTTTGTAATTTCGCCCACAACGCAGAGTCGACTGAGGGACGCGCGATTTGATTACGCGCGTAAAATCAATAGCGCGCGGGAAAATATTATTCCACGCGCGGGGCGGGACCTCAAGGAGGCCCCGAGCGGAGGGCGGCGGTCTTTGTTAGCATTTTTATTGTCACCGAGTTATCGATGTTTGCGCAGATCCCGCGCTCTTAGCCTTGTTTGCTGTCCAAACGCACGCAGGGTGCCGCCCGGGGAAGCAGGGAAACAAGCGAAGATTTCCAAGCGAGAAGTCGTCGCCGAGGGCATAATACGGGGGAGGGTGACGTGAAAGATGTGCACGTTAAAGGCACGGTGAAGGAAAAAGGATAAAGGCTTGCACTCTGGCGTCCGGCCACTTGTCTCTGAATTGACCAGATTCGATTATCTTTTTTTCAAAAATGCGGCATATGAACGATTATTTAAACCAGAAACCAAAATTTATTTTTAAAAATTACCCTCAATTGGTTCCTTTGACAAATATTTTTCGACATGTTGTTGAGACGTACCAACAGACGACATTTTTTCGAATTCGCAGAAACCTTCACTTGTCGAGTCTCTATTCTTACCTAAGCGGTTGTTCACTTTCAATACAAGGGGTCGAACTATTTTGCAGCTGGTGGAAATTCCAAAGGGCAGAGAACATAGATGCGACTAGCCGCGTTAAACGACAAAAACATATAACTCTGCCACTGTTATTACTCTAAATACACTGAATTAGCAAATTAAATTCATCTATAGAGAGAATTTGAGCACCAAAATATTATAAAAGAATAGTCTAGTAGGCCTCTACACACGAAAAGAATAGTCAGTCTAACAGGTAACGATAAAACCTTATGCACATTTTATCTTCAAGTAAATCATAACGAGGGACCGGAGTAAGATTACTCGAACAACAGGTTTAAAAAATAAAATAAGTTGCTATTTAATGGACAGTAATGAGACTCAAATGCAAAAATCTTTCACATTTTACTTTGAATTTCCTCCAAAAGAAGAGGCACAGTGTGGAAACCTTATCAAACAGATAAGAGAAGACACGAAACACAAGGAAAGAAAAGAGAAGGGAAAAAGTCTAGTGAAAAAGTCTACCGAAAACACCCAGTCTCCGAGCGGAAGGGTGCCGCTCCGAGGAAGCTCGACAAGGCTCTTCTGTCCCTGGAGCCACAAACCAATTACTCGCTCATTTTAACCCCATCTTTATCGCTGTGTTTCGAGTTCTGTGTAAAAGTGTTGTTCCAACGCCGCCCGCGCAGCGTCAAATAGCGGCGTAAGCGAGCCATGTAATTATTTTTCGAGGGAAAAGGCGTTGTAATAAACGTTCACGATGATTTCAACAGCATTGGATACAGAGTACAAGCGTATGATTGTTATCCTTTGTTGAATACTCTTTTGTGAAACAAGTTTTTGTGGGAATTTTACACAAAACTATGCATAAAAAGGATAAAATTTAGTCGAAGGAAAGCTTACACACGTGAGATAACACACCGGATTTTACAATTCCGGACGTAATATCTGGTGTGGATGAAATCTGTTGTTGATGGTGGCTAAAATACAGAAGAACGAATAGTAATTTATTTAACTAGAATGTGCCATGATAAGTGATTTGAATTTATGGTGTTTTGACACTGGAAACAAGTCGTTGCCTTGTTGCGTCGTATCATGTTATTATTTATGAAAACATTTCTTTTAAACCTCACAAAATTAATTATATTATTAATACATAATATTATACTATTAATTAATGACGTTTCTTTATTTCTGAAGAGGTTATTATCGGTTTTAAGGAAATGACTGAGAAACCTTCGTTTGAACTACTCAAGAATAAATAACTCTAATAGATAGAAAAGCCGTGCTTAAACATAATGTTGTTCCTCTGATTTTCCTTCCATGCACAGCAGTAGCGTTCAATCGATATGTGGATGTGTGGGAGGATGTGAATTGACCTATTCCATCTCCGCTGGTGCAGCAATTATCATCCTTCTCATCGTTACAGGTTCATTGTTATATCACTAAACATGATTAAATCGCTACACATACTAGTTTGCAAATTCTAACTACACAATACTGCAGCATATACTGAATTCGCCTTAAAGTTACCAAATTGTATTTTGTCAAGACATTTGTGAATATATAATCAACACGTTAACAATCAAGACGTAATCTAATATTAGTAATAATATGACAATAAATATTGTTATAATACTTATTATTACTGAAACGCGTTATTTACCTTTGAACATTTATTACATTATTTTATTATAGTTATTTCTGTTGTTAACAACTGCCAATAGGCTATATGCAACTGCTGACGCAATAAATCTTATTTTATCGCTCTTAGTTTCATCGATTTCTTGCTAAATTTTGCTACGCTGTACTCACACCTGAATTATTTCGCCTGCCCTTTTCACAACTGCTGTTTCTTTTTCTCTTTTCCTAGTTATTTTCCGGTTTGTTTTGCCTTGCTCCACGGATGATTCCGTTTACCTGCTCACCTCATCGGCCCAAGCACGTCCTTGTCTTTCCCCAAGCCCCCGGCGTCAACCCCGTCCCATGGGCGTCCCCGGTCAGCAGCGGAGCCTCCCCAGACACGAGGGGAGAAGGTGTAGCTCCTCAACAAGCCGCCTAACTTTCCCTCTCTTTGTTGCAGCGTACGAATATCTCTGTGTTACTTCGGAACATTTCCGCAGTCATTGTTCTGCCTTTGGAGAGAAAACTTAAACAGTAAGAATATTGTGATTAAAATAATAGAACGTTTGTTGTTTTTATGAATTACGCATTAGTATACGTTAACATTTTGTGTCATATTGAGTAAATAAGTCAATTTATGGTAAACAATTGAAATATTAGTTACATATATTTCGTTGCATTTTGTCCGTTCTCTTTACCACTCTAAGTAGTAAAGTAAAATAATTGGGATACTGTGTGGAAAATAGAATGGCGATATTTCGCCGAAATACTTTCATACTCATGTGGGCTCTAATCGAAAAAAGCGGATAATTTTTATTCCTATATGTAGTAAATTACTTTCTTTTTAAACATGAGTCATGATAAACAAAAACTGACTTAACGGCAACGCCTAGGGCCGTGCTGGGTGCCTGCCGTGTCTGTTTATCTGCACTGACATTCTTTCTAAATGAAACTCCGTTCGATTTCGAACCGAACTCTAGTTACAGCTAATTGAAACGGACATTGGGAATTATTTTACAAGAAGTCTAATTAAATATTTTTCAAAATTTTCCAAAAATGGCTCAAAATATTTGATTAGGTTTTTTTCAGATATAGCCAAAGGTTGTGAAAATGAGCGAAGGTTTAATTTTGTTGAACTCAACTGTTTGCTACAAATTGCCAATTTTACAAAACAACTTGAGAAATTATTACTGTTGAAAAAGCCCAATGAGCTCCGAGGCTGTTGTTGGTGGGGCTCCTTCCTTCGCCCGCACCTGCGTCGCACCGCTTTTTCCCCACCCGTCGCCAGGTTCGCTGCTGCTGCCCTGTTTACAAATGTTTACGAGCGCCGCCGGTGCGCCAGGCGCAAAACACGCGCGACGGAAACGCCCACGAAGTACGCTCGCCCGCGGCGCGGTTTTGCTTCCACTTGCTCCGCGCCGCTTATTTTTCGCGTGTCGCCGCCCGCCGTCGGCGGTGGGGGCGCTGCTTCATTAGCTGCTACTCTTCCGAAGCGAGGGCTTCACGCATGGGCGTCCGTGCTGAGTCTTTTGTCTAGTTGCTTTACCGCCAGTTTCCCTCCCACCCTGCCCAGGCCAAAGGACTTTCCGTTAATGAGTAATGAAATGAATATGTTAACCGTAAGTTATTAAAAAATTGCTTCTTGATCTCATTCTATGACAATCTTTTGAATGTCTTTACAATGATAAGTTAAGAATTATATCACTTTCCTGTACCCGTGCGATGAGAAATCAATCTTTAATTTGTTGCTGTAAACTGCTATTTTTTCTCCTATTACCATGTCATTTTCTTTACGCTTGGAATAATACTGGTTACATGTTGCCACCTTTGATTATCAGTCTCATGAAGCCACAGTATTCTCTTTAGAGAAAATAGTACAAAGTTCGTTATTTATCTATATTCAAACTAAACGCGTTTGTCATATTTTACCTATTGATTTATAAAATAATTTAATGCTTTTCTAGGGGCAAATGATATTTATATTTACGTCAACTCATGTCATATTACGCATCACTTCGAAATTCTGTGTTATAAAGCCTTTCTATTTTATTGAAAGGTTTTTAACTCTGAGAAGATAATCATTTCCAAAACAATGCATGTAGGATTCGTAACTTTTATAATGACTGGCAAGCTGAGATTGTGCTGTTTGTGAGCTTAATATCATGTTTATAGACAAAGCAACATCAAATCTTTGAAATTTAAATATTAAGACATATTAACAATTAACAATATTTTTGGATATCTCAGTGAAACATAGATTTCATGGTGCACTAATATTTGAGCATTTTTCCTTACTGTTGGCTTTCATTTTTACTGTCAAATTTGCAATGTCCAGATTTTTCGACTCTCTCTCCCTCTCTCTCTCTCTTCTCTCTCTCTCTCTCTTTCGATCATTTCTTGCTGCTCCCTTCTTTCCTTAGACACCGGGGCCTGCAGCATTCCCCAATGTAGCGGCAGGGCGTGTTTCTCTGCGAGTGTCTTCCGCGTGAAGCTCTCGGCGTCGCTCCTCTCGCGCCCGCCTGTTCGCCCGCGTCATGTACTCCCAGGAGCCCCGCCCCCGCTGCGTTCCCCCGCAGGTGCGCCTCCTTTGTGCGCACGGCGCCGGAAGTTGCAGGGCGGCGGCGGCCGACGCCCCACGCCCGCGCCCGCGCCCCGGCCGCGACGCGTCCCGACGCCCGGCGCGCGGTGCGTGTAAACTTTAATTTTACGGCGGAGGCGCTGCGGCAGCAGGAGCCCGCATCGCCTCTTGGCAGCTCGCCTGCAGGCGCCGCAGGCCGCCGCCAGCCATTCGCCCCCGCCAATCGCCCAACGCCGCCGCGGCCGGCGCTTCCGACGGCGCCGCCCGCGCCGCGCCGCCGCCGCTAGGGTGGCAAACGCTGAAAGGCGAAAGCGAGGCGAGATCGCACGACTCGCGGAGATTCGGGCACGCTTGCGGCGCCTGCAGGATGAGTCCGTCCACTTGCGAGTTGGCTCTGTCTCTGTCTGTTGTCTCTCTCCGTTCTGCTCATCCCTGTCTCGCTCTCCGTCTCTCTCTCCCTGTCTCACTCTCCGTCTCTCTCTCCCGTCTCACTTCTCCGCCTCTCTCTCCCTGTCTCACTCTACCGTCTCACTCTTCCGCCTCCTCTCTCCATCTCTCGCTCCGTCTCTCTCTCCGTCTCCACTCTCCGTCTCACTTCTCCGTCTCTCTCCCGTCTACTCTCTCCCTGTATCTCTCTCCCTGTCCTCTCTCCCTGTCTCTCTCTCCCTGTCTCTCTCTCCCTGTCTCTCTCTCCCTGTCTCTCTTCTCCCTGTCTCTCTCTCCCTGTCTCTCTCTCCCTGTCTCTCTCTCTCCCTGTCTCTCTCTCCCTGTCTCTCTTCTCCTGTCTCTCTCTCCCTGTCTCTCTCTCCCTGTCTCTCTTCTCCCTGTCTCTCTCTTCGCCTGTCTCTCTCTCCCTGTCTCTCTCTCCCTGTCTCTCTCTCCCTGTCTCTCTCTCCCTGTCTTCTCTCTATCTCCCTGTCTCTCTCTGTCCTGTCTCTCTTCTTCCCTGTCTCCTCTCTCTCCCTGTCTCCTCTCCCTGTCTCTCTCTCCCTGTCTCTCTCTTCCCTGTCTCTCTCTCTCCCTCTTTTCTCTCCCCGTCTCTCTCTTCCCTGTCTCTCTCCTCCCTGACTCCTCCCTGACTCTTCCCTGTCCTCTCTCTCCTGACTCTCCCTGTCTACTCTCTCCTCCCTGTCTCTCTCTCTCTCCCTCTCTCTCTCCCTGACTCTCCCTGGTGCTCCCTGGTCATTGGAATGGTCTGTTAGGTGTCACAGAAGCCTTTGATTGCATACATACTCAAAGATTGACATTACAATTCGGAGCAAATTAATCGAATAGGCTGCTCAGAATTCTGTGAAGAAATATTTGTTGCATGTCGTACATATTCTTTGAATAAAGTGCCATTACAAATATATAAGTATTTACATCGATTGAATCATACGAAAAATGGTTTAAAAATGACGAAAAAGTGACTAAACTCAAAATCAACGAAGAATGTCAAAAAATGTGCATGTAAATATGGACATTTCCTGTATCAGACACATAAAAAACTGTCTGTACTTAAAATCATTGTATCTAAAATCGAAGAGGAAAGTAACGGCATTTCATTTCAAATCCTCCTTCATGTGGACGTATAACAGGCAGTCTGTTAATATCAATCCAAGTGCAGGTAAGTTGATGTGTGAATACTTTATCCAAGAAAATATTTCTTATAAATGATGTTTTTTTTCGTTTTAAAAGAAGTGGTATTCAGAAAAATATGTCAACGGCCAACGCGGGCCGTTTATCACTTGCCTTATTAGACATAATGACTTTTGTAATCATAATTCATACGACATTACTTGCGCGCTAACGGACACGGTCGATGACAGAGGCCAACCGTAACAAATGTGTTGCACGTGTTTGTAGTAAAGAAAACAGAGCCCTTTGCTCATTTTGTAAGGATTGCATTTCACCTACCTAATTTAAGACACGACTTTTTAAAGCCAAATGTGCTATAGTATGATGTAAAATGCTTATTTGATAGCGCTTAACATTGATACTTCATTTGTTGGTGGAGATTCCCAAAACCATGTCGAATTTCAGGAATAATATTGGCTAATGCATTTTGTAGCAACAATATCACGTAATATAAAAATGCATGTTTCAAAAAACCTTTCCTGTCCTGCAAAAGGTTAATTTGTGAATATTAGGTGTTTAGTATATTCACTTGAGAACACAGTACAATATAGTCATTCAAAAATGGCACACCGTGCTCAGTTACACATAACTGGCAGAGACATACTTTACCGCATTAAAGCATTGATCATCGTGCTAAGTTAAACCCCCTTTCCGTTCACAATGACCATTACGCTTGTATTGTTTCGACGTAAACACTACCGAACCGCCTGGCACTTTACATGTAACGAGCTTAACAAACCAACAACATGCATTTGTATTTCGCAGCATTTACTCCGCTAAACGACCGTCGATTGTTCTGATGAAAGTAGCGCGCTGACAGCCGACGTGTTCTGTGCTTTCGCGTGGACCTCCATCGTGTTGAGTGTTGGCATTTGTAAAAGCGGTCCACTACATAAAGCAATGATTGTATTTCTACACAGCTTGAAGCGCTGCGCAAAACATTATTATGGCTTAGTACTTTTTTCTTTTGTTCCGATTAATTAGCAGGAAACCAAAATCTTGAGATAGAAAGAGTGAGAATATGCATCAATACAAATATATGAATAGAGAATAAATTGCAGAATGGAGCTTGAAATATGAGGGAAATGAAGAAGTTCAAGAAAGTATCTTTACAACCATCACAGAAAACTAGAAGAGAAATGTCTTCGCCATATCAGAAAGTAGTCATTCAAATGGCCGAAAATTAAAATCAACAAAAACCGCAATTCCTCTGAACACTGAAAACTATCGCATCCAAAAACTTCGTAATGGCACGATCGCATAGACACAGTTGGACGTCTGTTGAATTAGCATCTGTCGGGTGTTTGCCATGATATTTTCAGAAGCGGGGGGGGGAACCCCCCCACCCCTGGGGCCCGGAAAGCTGCTCCGATCACTAGTCTTTCGGCGACGAAGTGATGGCCAGGGCGCAGTCGGCAGTAGAGAGGTGCGGTTGCGAAGGAGCGTCTCTGACAGGGTTGAGAGTGCACTGTGTTACGGATGGGTGGATCTCGACACAGGAGGAGGGTTGAGGGAGAGGGTGAGGAGAGGGTGAGGAGAGGGTGCAGGGAGAGGGTGAGGGAGAGGGGTGAGGGAGAGGGTGAGGAGAGGGCGTAGGGAAGGGGTGAGGGAGATGGGTGAGGAAGAGGGTGGAGGGAGAGGGGTGAAGAGAGAGGGTGCGAGAGAGAAAGGGATGCGAGCAGATAAAGGGGCTGAGAGAGAGGAGGGCCGAAGGCAGAGTGTGGAATGAAGGGGGGGCGAAAGATATGGAGAAGTGAGGGATGGAGAACGGGTTCGGGGAAGAGGTGGGGGCAGGGGACGATGAAGTGGATAAGGGATGGAGGCAGCGTCGGGGTATGATGGAATTGGGCGTTAGGACGGCGAAGAGGACGGAAACGGTGGCCGGAGGGCATGTGGGGTCAAGGGCGGGCGCAGGATGGGAGAGGGAGGCGATAGGGACGGGCGAGCGAGAACTGAAACGAGAGCAGGGTTGCTAAGATGCCTTTCCTACAAACATCTCCAGTTACATGAAGTCGTAGGCTTCCGCGACAGAGTCATATGGGTGACTGGGCTGTCGGGTGACGCA
Source organism: Gryllus bimaculatus (assembly GCA_017312745.1). NCBI lineage: Eukaryota > Metazoa > Arthropoda > Insecta > Orthoptera > Gryllidae > Gryllus > Gryllus bimaculatus. The sequence continues at coordinate 2,475,664 of BOPP01000074.1, forward strand.
CACGCCGCGAAGGCTGATGGTTGCGACGTTCGACATCCTGTTGTGTCTTCCTATACCAGCCATACCAGCCCTGGGAAGACCCACGACAGGAGATGCGAAACCGTCGGCAACTCAGCCTTCTGGACGCGGCGTCACCCGGACAGCCCAGATTCACCCCATCTCCAGTGAAATGGCTGTAAAATCCACCCATATTCCGCCCAACAAGAAAAAATTCGGACTTTCAGCTGAGAAATTGAAGAGTGTGTGGAGGAAGTGACCCTACGAAATTCTTAATTAGTTTTTCTTTCAAAAATTGTAATAAATGCTTACGTTAAAACGTATACTTTTTGCAATAATAAGTTAAAATTTAAGTATTTAAAAATGATTGGCGGGGCGGGGCCGGGATGGGGAGCACCTGCGGGAGACGTCCGCGCGCATAATTGATTCTCCTGAGGCCCCTCTTTTGTGTTCATTAAGTCGCGATTTTTCACAACGAGGCGCGCCTACGGATTGTTTCGTTCGCCAGCGGCGGCTGGGCGTTGCTGGGCTGGGCGTTGCTGGGCGAGGCGGGGCGCTTTGTTTTCGACGCTCCGGGTTGGCAGGCTCGCAGTCGTGACTTGCGGTGGAGGGGGAGGGCAGGACGGGCGCGAAGCTGCGTTAGACGGGAGCAAACTGCCGAGAGATGCGATGAAGATGACGAATTGATGAGTACAGAAAAGAGACAAAGACAGAACGTCCGAAAGCAAATAACGCGTCAAGGACAATATAGGATAAATGAAAAGGTGGCAAATGTATGTGATTTTTTCGGAAATATGCTTCAAAGAGATGAAAGAGTTGGAAGCTCTGACCATGTTTATCTGTTTGTTTGCTTCCGAAGTGCTTTTCTTTGCTTGAAATAAGTGAATTTTATTTTAAAAAAATTAGCCTCTGATATTTGTGCGCAATGTTGTCCTATGGTGTTTTCACTTTACTCTTGGTTAATCTCAGAGGTAAATAAAATCTGATATTCTCAAACGAAAGCTGAATAGGAAATTGTTCTTGTTTCTTCGTCACGGATATTAGAATATGAGTAGTAACATTGGCATATTTTTATCATCCTTTGTTTTTTTCTGAAAAAACATTATAGAGAAATCGTATTTGAAACATAACAGGTATTGGGAGACGGAACCAGGAGAGAGATCAAATAAAAGCGTATGTAAAATAAATACGAAATCCATTTTACTTTTGTAAAGGTTACGCACTGTTCTAATAATGAAGAGAACAAAACGTTTGTTTAAAATATTCTACTTACAAATAGCTTATTTGATTCTTTACTTTGAGATTCAAAGAAACATGAGATCCTATGTTGCAATGAAATAGATTCTTACTTTTTCTGCAGCACTCGTTATCCACTTTCAACATCTGTCGCTGACTTTGTCGCGGCGATGGAATGAGCGACAATGAGCCCATCTCTTCCACGACGCCCCCGCTTGTTTCGCATCGCAGCTACTGCGAGGCTTGTTTCCTGCGAATTTCCTCTCCGGACGCCCGCTGAGTTTGGGTGGTGAGTGTTTGAAGCGATTGTGACGTGTGGGTGGTTAGGACGAAGGCACTGGTGTTGATGGTAGGAAGTAGAGGACAAGAAGGATGACGGGCAGTCGGCTGTGATAGATAGTGGAGTAACGAAAAAGTTGATGGTGCGGAGTAAGGATGGCAAGGGCGAGCGTGTTGGAGAGAGTACCCGTAGTAGGCAGTGGTGTTGGGCGTTTGAGCGATAGAATCCGATGTGGTTTTGTTGTTGTGTGTGTGTGTGTTTGATGTGTTCTTCTTCGTGGTGCCTGTGAGCCGTTGTCAGTAGGTGATAGCAGTAGACGACAAGCAAGACGGGGGACAACAATAAAGAGGCGAGCAGGAAGCTATGGAGGGTTACCCTTGCGTGTGGCAGAGGGTAGTAGGTGGGAACACGGGCTGTCGTTGCTGCTGGCTCCGCCTCCGCCGCCGGCGCTCAAGACTTTTTAATTTGGCCGTAGTTACTGAGAGTAATTCCAAGTTGAAGGTAAACTCCTCTAGGTGGCAGGCACCTGGCGTGACGAGCAAATTTTTAATCCGTTAATTAAAGCGAGGCGGCGGAGGTAGGGGGAG
>BOPP01000074.1:2477788-2518094 GCA_017312745.1 Gryllus bimaculatus
TTACCTTCAACTTGGAATTACTCTCAGTAACTACGGCCAAATTAAAAAGTCTTGAGCGCCGGCGGCGGAGGCGGAGCCACAGCAACGACAGCCCGTCGTTCCCCACCTACTACCCTCTGCCCACGCAAGGGTATCCCTGCCCATAGCTTCCTGCCTCGCCCTCTTCTCACACTTCAGCCCTCCGTCCTTCGCTCGTCGTCCACTGCCTATCACCTACTGACAACGGCATCACAGGCACCACGAAGAACGAACACACACACACACACACACACACACACACAAAACCACATCGGCATTCTATCGCTCAACGCCCAACACCCACTGCCTACTACGGTACCTCTCTCCAACACCTCTGCCCTGCATCCTACCTCCCACCATCACACTTTTCTCTCTACTCCACTATCTATCAACAGCCACTGCCCGTCATCCTTCTTTCCCTCTACTTCCTACCCATCAACATCCAGTGCCCTTCGTCCTACCACCCACCGTCACACTCTGCTTCAACACTCACCACCCACCAACCTCTGCGCGGCGTCCGGAGAGGAAATTAGCAAGGAAACAGCCTCGCAATAGCTTGCGCATGCGCAAACAGCAGGGAGGCGTCGTGGAAGAATGGGTTCATTGCCACTCATTCCGAGTCGCCCGACAGTCGAGCGACAGATGTTGAAAGTGGAAACCGAGATGCAATGCAGAAAAAGTAAGAAGCTATTTCATTGCAACATAGGATCTCATGTTTCCTTTGAATCTAAAAGTAAAGAATCAAATAAACTATTTGTAAGTAGAATATTTTAAACAAACGTTTTGTTCTCTTCATTATTAACGTGCGTAACCTTTACAAAAGTAAAAATGATTTCGTATTTATTTTACATACGCTTTTATTTGATCTCTCTCCTGGTTCCGTCTCCCAATACTGTTATGTTTCAAATACATTTCTCTATAAATGTTTTTAGAAAAACAAAGGATGTAAATAATATGCCAACTGTTACTCTATATTCTAATATCCGTGACGAGAAACAAGAACAATTTCCTATTCAGCTTCGTTTGAGAAATATCAGATTTATTTACCTCTGAGATTACCAAGAGTACAGTGAAAAACACTACTAGGACAACATGCGCACAAATATCAGAGGCTAATTTTTTAAAATAAAATTCACTTATTTCAAGCAAAGAAACACTTCGGAAGCAAACAAACAGATCAACATGGTCAGAGCTTCCAACTCTTTCATCTCTTTTGAAGCATATTTCCGAAAAACACAATACATTTGCCACATTTTCATTTATCCATATATTTCCTTGACCCGTTTATTTGCTTCGGAGTTCTGTCTTTCACTTCTCTTTTCTGTACTCATCAATCGTCATCTTCATCGCATCATCTCGCAGTTGCTCCCGTCTAACGCAGCTTCGCGCCCGACCTCACCTGCCCTCCCCCCTCCACCGCACAGTCACGACTGCGAGCCTGCCAACCCCGGAGCGTCGAAAACAAAGCGCCCCGCCTCGCCCAGCAACGCCCAGCCCAGCAACGCCCAGCCGCCGCTGGCGAACGAAACAATCCGTAGGCGCGCCTCGTTGTGAAAAATCGCGACTTAATGAACACAAAAGAGGGGCCTCAGGAGAATCAATTATGCGCGCGGACGTCTCCCGCAGGTGCTCCCCATCCCGGCCCCGCCCCGCCAATCATTTTTAAATACTTAAATTTTAACTTATTATTGCAAAAAGTATACGTTTTAACGTAAGCATTTATTACAATTTTTGAAAGAAAAACTAATTAAGAATTTCGTAGGGTCACTTCCTCCACACACTCTTCAATTTCTCAGCTGAAAGTCCGAATTTTTTCTTGTTGGGCGGAATATGGGTGGATTTTACAGCCATTTCACTGGAGATGGGGTGAATCTGGGCTGTCCGGGTGACGCCGCGTCCAGAAGGCTGAGTTGCCGACGGTTTCGCATCTCCTGTCGTGGGTCTTCCCAGGGCTGGTATGGCTGGTATAGGAAGACACAACAGGATGTCGAACGTCGCAACCATCAGCCTTCGCGGCGTGTGCGTCACCCGACAGCCCAGTCACCCATATGACTCTGTCGCGGAAGCCTACGACTTCATGTAACTGGAGATGTTTGTAGGAAAGGCATCTTAGCAACCCTGCTCTCGTTTCAGTTCTCGCTCGCCCGTCCCTATCGCCTCCCTCTCCCATCCTGCGCCCGCCCTTGACCCCACATGCCCTCCGGCCACCGTTTCCGTCCTCTTCGCCGTCCTAACGCCCAATTCCATCATACCCCGACGCTGCCTCCATCCCTTAACTCGTCCCCGCCCCCACCCTGGGCCCCAACCTCTTCCCCGAACCCGTTCTCATCCCTCACATCTCTGTAACTTCCTCCGCCCCATCCTTCATTCCACAATCTGCCTTCGCCCTCTCTCTCTCTCTCACCCCTTTCTCTCTCGCATCCCTTTCTCTCTCGCACCCTCTCTCTCACCCCTCTCTCTCACCCCTCTCCCTCACCCCTCTCCTGTGTCCCGGTTCCCAATCATCCACCCATCCGTACACAGTGCACTCTCACCCTGATCAGAGACCTCCTTCGCAACCGCACCTCTCTACTGCCGACTGCGCCCTGGCCATCAACTTCGTCGCCGAAAGACTAGTAATCGGAGCAGCTTCGCAGGTGTCGCTTCTGAAATATCATGCAACACCCGACAGATCTAGTTCAACAGACGTCCACTGTGTCTATGCGATCGTGCCATATACGAAGTTTTTGGATGCGAAAGTTTTCAGTGTTCAGAGGAATGCGGTTTTTGTTGAATTTTTAATTTTTCGGCCAATTTTGAATGACATACTTTCTGATATGGCGAAGACATTTCTCTTCTAGTTTCTGTGATGGTTGTAAAGATACATTTCTTGAACATCTTCATTTTCCCTCATATTTCAAGCCTCCATTTTGCAATTATTCTCTATTCACTATATTTGTATTGATGCACATTCTCACTCTTCCTATCTCGAGATTTTGGTTCCTGCAATCTAATCGAACAAAAGAAAAAAGTACTAACCATATACTATTTTGCGCAGCGCTTCAAGCTGTTAGAATACAATCATTGCTTTATGTAGTGACCGCTTTACAAATGCCAATCACTCAACACGATGAGGTCCACGCGAAGCACAGAACACGTGCAGGACGGGATGTCAGCGCGCTACTTCATACAGACACAATCGACGGCTTCGTTTAGCGGAGTAAATGCTGCGAAATACAATCATGTTGTTGGTTTTGTTAAGCTCCGTTACATGTAATAGTGCCAGGCGTTCGGTAGTGTTTACAGTCGAAACAATACAAGCGGTAATGGTCATTGTGAACGAGGTTAACTAGCGCGATGATCAATGCTTTAATGCGGTAAAGTATTGTCTCTGCCAGTTCATGTGTACTGAGCACGGTGTGCCATTTTTGAATGACTAATATTGTACTGTGTTCTCAAAGTGAATATTACTAACACACTATATTCACCAATTAACCTTTGCAGACAGGAAAGGTTTTTTGAAACATGCATTTTTATATTACGTGATATATGTTGTTACAAATGAATTACCAATATTATTCCTGAAATTCAGAAATGGTTTGGGAATCTCCAACCAACAAATGAAGTATCAAATGTAAGCGCTATCAAATAGCATTTTCACATCATACTTATACACATTTGCTTTAAAAAGTCGTGTTTAAATTAGGTAGGTGCAAATGCAATCCTTCAAAACGAGCAAAGGGTCTGTTTCTTCACTACAAACACGTGCAACACATTTGTACGGTTGGCATCTGTCAATCGACCGTGTCCGTTACGCGCAGTATATGTCGTATGAATTATGATTACGAAAGTCATTATGTCCTAATAAAGCAAGTGATAACGGCCGCGTGCCGTTGAATATTTTTCTTAATACCACCTTTTTACGAAAAAAACATCATTTAAATAAGAAATATTTTCCTTGGAATAGAAGTATTCACACATCACCTTTACCTGCACTTCATTTGATTGATATTAACAGACCTGTCTGTTATACGTCATGTAGGAGGATTTGAATGAAATGCCGTTACTTCCCTCTTCATTTTAGAACAACGATTTTAGTACAGACATTTTTTATGTTATGATAAAAGGAAATGTTCCATATTTACATGACATTTTTTGACATTTTCGTTGATTTTGAGTATTAAGTCACTTTTTCCGTCATTTTTAAACCATTTTTCGATGATTTCATCGATTGTAATACTTGTATATTTGTAATGGCACTTTATTCAAAGAATATGTACGACATGCAACAAATATTCTTCACAGAATTCCTGAGCAGCCTATTCGATTAATTCGCTCCGAAATTGTAATGTCAATCTTTGAGTATGTATGCAATCAAAGGCTTCTGTGACACCTAACAGAGCCATTCCAATGACAGGGAGACAGGGAGAGTCAGGGAGAGAGAGACAGGGAGAGAGAGAGAGACAGGGAGAGAGAGAGACAGGGAGAGTCAGGGAGAGAGAGACAGGGAGAGTCAGGGAGAGTCAGGGAGAGAGAGACAGGGAGAGAGAGACAGGGAGAGAGAAAGAGGGAGAGAGAGAGACAGGGAGAGAGAGACAGGGAGAGAGAGACAGGGAGAGAGATACAGGGAGAGAGAGACAGGGAGAGAGACGGAGAGTGAGACGGAGAGTGAGACGGAGAGAGAGACGGAGAGAGAGATGGAGAGAGAGACGGAGAGTGAGACGGAGAGTGAGACAGGGAGAGAGAGGCGGAGAGTGAGACAGGGAGAGAGAGACGGAGAGTGAGACAGGGAGAGAGAGACGGAGAGCGAGACAGGGAGAGACAAACGGAGAGAGACAACAGACAGAGACAGAGACCCAAACTCGCAACTGACGGACTCATCCTGCACGGCGCCGCAAAGACGTGCCCCAAAATCTCCGCGAGTCGTGCGATCTCGCGCTGCGCCTTTCGCCTTTCAGCGCTTTGCCACATAGCGGCGGCGGCGCGGCGCGGGGCGGCGCCGTCAGGAAGCCGCCGGCGGCGGCGGCGTTGGCGTTGGCGGGGGCGAATGCGCTGGCGGCGGCTGCGGCGCCTGCAGGCGAGCTGCCAAGAGCGAGCGGCTTCCTGCTGCCGCACGCCTCCGCCGTAACAATTAAGTTTACACGCACCGCGCGCCGGGCGTCGGGACGCGTCGCGGGCGCGGGCGCGGGCGCGGGCGTGGGCGTCGGCGCCGCCGCCCTGCAACTTCCGGCGCCGCGCACAAAGGAGGCGCACCTGCGGGGGACGCAGCGGGGCGGGGGCTCCTGGGAGTACATGACGCGGGCGACAGGCGGGCGCGAGAGGAGCGACGCCGAGAAGCTTCACGCGGAAGACACTCGCAGAGAAACACGCCTGCCCTACATTGGGGATGCTGCCAGGCCCCGGTGTCTAAGGAAAGAAGGGACAGGCAGAAATGATCGAAAAGAGAGAGAGAGAGAGAGAGAGAGAGAGAGAGGGAGAGAGAGTCGAAAAATCTGGATTGCCAAATTTGACAGTAAAAATGAAAGCCAACAGTAAGAAAAATGCTCAAATATTAGGTGCACCATGAATCTATGTTTCAACTTGAGATATCCAAAATATTGTTAATTGTAATATGTACTTAATATTTTAAATTTCAAAGATTTATGTTGCTTTGTCTATAAACATGATATTAGCTCACAAACAGCACAATTCAGCTTCAGTCATTATAAAAGTACGAATCCTACATGCATTGTATTTGAAATGATTATCTTCTTCAGAGTTAAAACCTTTCAATAAAAATAGAAAGGCTTTATAACACAGAATTCGAAGTGAATGCGAAATATGACATGACGTATGACGTAAATATAATACATTTGCCCTAGAATGCATTAAATTATTTTATAAATCAATAGGTAAAATATGACAAACGTTAGTTGAAATAGATAAATATACGAACTTTGTACTATTTCCTCTAAAGAGGAATACTTTGCTTCAATGAGACTGATAATAAAGGTGCAACATGTAACCAGTATTATCCACAGCGTAAAGAAAATGACATGGTAATAGGAGAAAAAAATACAGTTTACAGCAACAAATTAAAGATTGATTTCTCATCCACGGGTACAGGAAAGTGATATAATTCTTAACTTATCAATTGTAAAGACATTCAAAGATTGTCATAGAATGAGATCAGAAAGCAATTTCTTTATAACTTACGGTTAACATAATTCATTTCATTACTCATCTAACGGAAAGTCCTTTGCCTGGGGCAGGGTGGGAGGGAAACTTGCGGTAAAGCAACTAGACAAAAGCACTCAGCACGCCCATGCGTGAAGCCCTCGCTTCGGAAGAGTAGCAGCTAATGAAGCAGCGCCCCCACCCCCGCACGGCGGGCGGCGACACCGAAAATAAGCGGCGCGGAGCAAGTGGAAGCAAACCGCGCCGCGGGGCGAGCGTACTTCGTGGGCGTTTCCGTCGCGCGTGTTTGCGCCTGGCGCACCGCGGCCTCGTAAACATTTGTAAACAGCGGCAGCAGCAGCGAACCTGGCGACGGGTGGGGGAAAAAGCGTGCGACGCAGGTGCGGGGGCGAAGGAAGGAGCCCCAACCACAAACAGCCTCGGAGCTCATGGGCTTTTCAACAGTAATAATTTCTCAAGTTGTTTGTAAAATTGGCAATTTTCGTACAAAACAGTGAGTTCAACAAAAATTAAACCTTCCTCATTTTCAGCAACCTTTGCTATATCTGAGAAAAAAAACTAATCAAAATATTTTGAGCCATTTTTGGAAAAATTTTGAAAATATTATTAAGACTTCTTGTAAAATATTTCCCAAAATGTCCGTTTCAAATTAGCTGTAACTAGAGTTCGTTCAAATCGAACGGGAGTTCATTTAGAAAGAATGTCAGTGACAGATAAACAGACACAGGCAGGCACCCAGACGGCCCTAGGCGTTTGCCGTTAAGCAGTTTTTCGTTATCAATGACTCATGTTAAAAGAAGTAATTTACTACATATAGGAATAAAAATTATCCGCTTTTTCGATTAGAGCCCCACATGAGTATGAGTATTTCGGCGAAATATCGCCACTTATTCCCACACAGTATCCCAATTATTTTACTTTACTACTTAAGAACGTGGTAAAGAGAACGGAAAAAATGAACGAAATATATGTAACTAATATTTCAATGTTTACCATAAATTGACTTATTTAACTCAATATGACACAAAATGTTAACGGTATACATGCGTAATTCATAAAACAACAAACGTTCTATTATTTTAATCACAATATTCTTACTGTTTGAAGTTTTTCTCCCAAAGGCAGAACAATGACTGCGAAATGTTCCGAGTACACAGAATATTCGTACCTGCAACAAAGAGAGGGAAAGTTAGGCTATTCAATATCATAAAAGATAATTCGTGACGCCATCACTCAAAAACGATGTTTCTTAGACAATTTTGTAATAGTTTTTTGTTGGTAGATATACTAGGTATTGAAGTCTTCAAAGCTCCGTTTTCATGGAACTCGAATTGAATCCAATGCACTTTACGTACTGACTTTCATCGAAGAGATATGCCTGACATTTTGCAAAGAATTTTACCCTCATAACCAACTCAATTTAGTTTCTCTATCCTTGATCCACAAAATTGGAACCAAAAACCACATCTGTTTACAATTTGATTAAAATGTGTGTTAGTTGTCACATGGCTAGGCCAATGTTGTATTTGGAAAATATTTATGATCATGACATTGTAACACACGTACCACGCTCTTTAAAAAGAAATTAATTTGCCTGTGCTGTATNTTCGGTTTTATCTCACACGCCACCAAACTAACCACCCTGGCCGCACACTCTCGAGTGCGAAGTCGCAGTGTGAGGCGCAGGTGAAGGCGGAAGCGCTGAGGGCCTCGCCACCCCGCACTTCCTTCCACGAGCCTCTACGCATTCGGGGCAGCAGGGAAACTTAAACTGCCGTGCGAGGGCTGACCTCCAAGGGCGCGCGGCAGGGCGTCACGTGCGCCTGCATTATGCAGCACGTAATCCACGTTCTAATGACTTCCGCCCCCGGCGCTACCCCCTACCCCCCCTTTCCCGCCCCAGCCGCCCTCATCGCCCCAATGTGCGGCAACATCTCAAAAACCTGGCCAAGTAGAAAAAAAAAAGTTTTTAATTAGGGCATTTTAAGAAAGCATTTGGGTAGTCTGGTTCCCACAAAGTGTAGCTCTACGGTTAGAAAAGGTCCGAGGCGTCACAGTGACGTTCTGCCTCACTACAAATGTGGCCTTGGAGCGAGCCGCTGTTTGTCGGTTTTGAGCAATTTTTATCATTCAAAGGGAACAAAAATCGTGTTGGTGAGTACAATGTTTACAAGTATTACAAATACATTAATAAAGATGATAAAATTACTTAATTAATACTTAATGTTTTAACAAAATTATACAATCAATACTTTTAGTGCAAAAGAGTTTCACAACGAAATTTCTAAAAACTTCATTCTATACTATTGAGCTACTAAAATGTCAAAACCAAATTTCTATTTTGTGCAGACACATTTTTAGACGTTTTTAATTTTTAATCTGTAGAAATAGATTCGCTATTTTTTTTGTTGCAATTTTGTCACTGAAATCGTATCAGCATGCTCCAAAACAATTGCAGACAAAGTTTCATTAAATTTTGATAACGTGTTTACCGATATTTTGGCCAGCGTTTAGCCCCAATGGGCGCCGCCTTCACCGCGAGTCACGCCACTGTCGCCGCGTTCTCCGCCCCCGCCGTCGCAACCGTGCCCACCTCCCTCGCCCCCGCCTCCTCCGCCCTTGCCCTCCCCATCAACACCCACGCCCCATCCACCATCCCCCTCCTCTCTGCCAAGTCACCCCGCCTCGCCGCCCAGAGCCACATTCTCACTCCCCTCACTCCCGTCCCGACCCCGCCTCGCCACCGTCTTTTCTGCACTTGTCTTCCTGCGCGGATCAGACCTTACCAGCTTCCTTCTCGCCCCTGCTGCACGCGACCCCTCTGCCTCTCGTCGCGAGAGAGCGCAGACTCTCCAAGGAGGCGCCTGACCGCCACCACGCAGCTCCTAAACGCCGGCGCACGACTCACTCTTCACGACATTGGACGGCGCTCACTGACAAACGCAGTGCAGGGCGAAGAAAGGCAGGCCAAAAACTCTTGCAAGGCTGTAGGCCTGCATTCCTGCGGTACAGCTCATTTTATGACACAGCGCTCAATTTCCAAAGAAAAATATATTGAAAAAAACCATATTCACTTTAAAGTGTCTGGAGACCCATTCAGAGAGACGGGTATCATGGTTTTCAATTTTCAAACGATTTAAAATATATTTAAATTTTCAAAAAATATTCAATAGAATCATTCACTTTGAAAAATGAAATTTAAAACGAGAGGTAATGTTGAAATTAAGCGCCTGCATTTTTCAAAAGCAACCTGATTTATAAACTTCTTGTCCTCATTTAATTATATTGCATCATGCGGACTATGTCTTCCCTGCGTATGTGTACTTCAAGAAATGTGAAATCAAGAAGATCAAGAAAGACGCAGTTTACTTTACCACTATCTTCATATGACAGTCATCTGGAACGCGTGACTTCAGCACAGCCGTCCCAGCTGAAATGATGGTACATACGTACTAGTAGTCTGATGAAGTCTACACGCAAAACTCCTTTCCCAATAATTTGAATGTCCGGGGAGTAGATGCTTTTTTAACTTCACAATATTAGTCTTTCCACTTGTGGGAGTAACAATCTCTCCGAAACCCTTTTGTAAATAGTGTACAAACGCACACAAGATACGTTATCTGTATTCTAAGAATTTGAATACTAATATTCTCTTTAATTTCAGGTCAAACACGCACCACAATCTTATTTTAAAGCAAAAACTAAAGCAAATAAACCTCCGGGGAAAAGGAGCACACTGCCCCCTGGGAGACAACTCCCAAAGACAAATGTTTTAATCGGCGTTCGTGTGAGGCGGCCCACTAATCTTGCGCTTGTTCCCTTCATTTGTCTTCGCGCGGCGCCCCTTGTGTATGACAACGACAAATAAAAGACCTCCGCCCCGCAAGGCCCCCTGCCCTCGCCCTTGCGGCTGGCCTGGCGCGTGGCCCTTGGCGCGGGCCTAATCGGCGCACGGGGCGCGGGCGGAGGGAGAATATTTCTGACAAGCCCGCGCGGCGCGCCTAAAAAAGCAGCGCCCCCGCGGGGCCTGCGGCCGAGACGCGGTCCCCCGGGCCCGCCCCGCCCCCCCCCCTTTCCCTGGCGCAGACAAACGACGCGCGCCGCAAGCACGCGCCCTCGCCCGCCCGGCCAAAGCGCTATTGCTTTAATCCGCCCTCAGCTCTGCCACCGCGCCGGCCCCACGCTCGCTTCGCCCCCTTCCCCGCTCTCCGTCCTCTCCCGCCCGCCCGGCCCCGCCCCGCCCCGCCCACACGCCCATCTGCAAACGAGGAAGGAAGACGACGGCAAGGTGAGCTGTAACGTTCCCAACGCATAGCAACAGGGAAAAGTGCGGCTCTCGTGAAGCTGCGCCCCCCACGGACGGAGAGTAGACTTACCGCCTCAATGCAGGCAGGCACGCGGGGAAGCATTGCAGACGACCGCGTGCACCACGAAAGAAATGGGGTGATAGCTCACGATATTCAGCAGATGTCTCGACAGGAATTTTATGGACAAGAAGAAATCGAGAGACCGGGGGTTTTTTCTAACAAATATTTCTGTAACAATTATTTTATTCATGCATGTGGTCGCTCATGACTTTTGCGTCTTACCTCGTTCTTATCAGAACAAAAATCATGGAAGCTTAAATACATTAATTTTTCTTTGAGTGTGAAGTACTCAAATGCAGTCTTCAACAACAACTCATTTCTTTCGTCTGTTTATACAAGACGAACGAATTATGAAATCTCTTAATCGACGCCATGCCGTTAATGAGTGGTCTTTCTTCGTGGTAAGTCGGTTTGTTATGCCACCAAGTGTATAGGGAAATGCCTCTTTGTATGGCAGATAGAAAATCCAGAAGGTGAATTCACGAATTTTTATGTCCTTGGAAAATTTAATTAATTTAAAGCTTCTACATAAGTAAGCAGGGATTTTAATTTGAAGGAAATTTCCCATTTATCATTGTGCATTCAAATCCGGAGTGAAGCATCATATCTTTCCATGGACTAGTAATTCAGGCACTAGTACATCACAACCGATATCAAAATCACAATCGACAAGGATATTTTAACGATGGTTGCAAAAAAGAACATTTTCACCGTAATGATACTTAGACGACTGAAAAATGTGAATTCCAGCCTGGAACAACTCCACTCAAGTGATGGGAAAGAGGGGATGGAAATAGACGCCATAAACACAAAGATTAAAACAACTCAGAATGGGTATGTGCTTGAATTAATTAGAACTTTCGATATGTTCCAGAAAATACTATTGTAGAGCATTCTTCTATATTCCTTGTTTAATCGCTGGACATGTAAATAGGAAGCATGACGGCGTACCAATGCTATCTTATGTCAATAGTACAGACTTGCAACAAATCAGAGAATTTACAATCACATAGGTATACACTTTTAATGATCAGAAGATTTGATTAATTAAAATAACATGAATTGTTAAGGGATGTCAAAAATATAATGGTGTAGAACTATTGCCATTTAAGCAACTCTCTCTCTTTCTTTTCTTTTCTCTCTGTCTGTCTGTCTGTCTGTCCGTCCGTGTTTGTTTCTCTCTCTCTCTTTCTCTCCCCTATATTCAAATGCACTTCGAGAAAATTCACTAAAGAAATTAATGAAACTTTCTTTCATCGGATATTCTACAAAGAGCTGAATGTTACTAGTTCATAAGCATACTTCTCTTCACAACAAATGCTGACACAGTGTTGTCATAATTGTTTAATGTTTCTGCAATCGCCCTCTCAAGAGCCTTACGTTGGCTTTGAAGTGCTCCAGGCCGCAAGAGCCGCCTGCGGCCGAAGATTCGGAGGGCCACGTCTGCCGTCGCTTCCCGCCCTCGCGCACCGGCGCCGTGTCGTGCTCTTGCTCCCAGCGGGCCCGCGACGAGCGGCGCGCCCGCGCCCCGGGAACAGCCGCCCACGCCCCCTCAAACGCCCACGCGCCCGGGCCGGCGCTCCCTCCGCGCCCCCGCCCCGCCCACCTCCCGCGCGCCCTCGCCAAACGCCCACGCGCCCGGGCCGGCGCTCCCTCCGCCCCCCGCCCGCGTCACCGGTGCATCCTCCCCCGCACCCGACTCGCCGCGAGCCCCAACCGCGTCCGTACACCGCCCCTGCATCTCCCTGTTTCGCCTCCCCTGCCCCCGCCGCGCTTCGCTGACGTCCTGCCACGCCCACATCCAATCCCCAGCCCCAACCCCCCCTTCCCTGCGCTCCCTCCACTCTCAGCACCAAGCCCCGTCTCCTGTCCCGCCACCCTTTTCCCCTCCCCACCCCACCCCAAGCGCTTCCCCGCCGTTCCCTTCCGTCCGGTCCCCCCCCCCCAGGGTAAAAACTTCCCGGCGGCGGCGGCGCCGCGGGGCGCGTCTCCTCGCGGCGCAGCAGTTGAAGGCCGGAAATTCGCCGTGTCCTCCCCCCCACCACCTCCGCCCCCTCTGAGCCTCTTCGCGCGGACGCACCAGCCACAGCAGCGCGCTTCTTTCTCGGCTGACGAGGGAGGAAAGAGCGGTGGCCAAGTGTAAACATCTTTACTACACGTGTCGCCCAGTCTGAATTCCCTACGATATACATCTAAATTCTGAGGGTCTTATCATGTTGTAAATCAGTGGACTGTTAATACAAAATGTAGACATCGCGTAAACAAATATTTTAAAACTAGGGAATAAACTGAATGAGCTATCAAATCATTAGAAATACATCATAATGAATGCATAATAAACGCTGTTTCAACTAAGATAATAATGTAAATGAGTGTAACAAATACGTTTGTGCTATGTATATGTAGACAATAGTAATCTTAGATTGAAGCTCAGATAAAAGTTATAATAGTGATCGAAAACTGATGGAACCGAAGGATTGAAATGATTTCAGAAACGAGAAAGCGAAGGTCCGAGATTGAAAACATCAAATCGTTTCGGATTTGAAGATTTGGATTCTTCGCGGTACCCATGTATGGTCGTTATCATAACATTTATTTAAGCGAAACGTTGTTAAGAAAAGGATCACACACTTCGAAGTCTCCGTAACACGTAATATAAGAGCGTATTTTTCGAATTAGATTTGATGACGATTGCAGTGCCGTCTCATTTGCTAGCGCAATGAAATTCCTTTATTGACTTGTTAATTTACAGCAGGAAACGCGGAAAAAGCACATTTGAGTAGCAGTGCAAGAGTAACAGCTGGTGATAATCGTATAAAATAACGCACAAGGGTTTTAATAAGTGAAAGAGAGAAAGTGATGAGGTTTTGATAAGTGAAAAAAGAAAGTGAGAGAAAATAGCATTAAATTAAAGTGTACATGTTGAAGCGTTGTTCTCGTGCATTATATGCAATTCATTCCTATATGGTAATAATATGGTTATACGGTAAAATGGTAACACACACAATATAGTTCTCTTTAACATATTCTTGCCAAAGTTACGTTTTACAAAATTCAAAATATTTAGCACAATATAAAATCCATTATATTTCTAAGTGATCAAACAACTTGTGGTAACTCGTATCAATGTTATCAACTTTGTTCGTGCCATTCCTCTTACGAAAGCCACTGCCACATTGCTCTGGCGGAGCCCCGGCAGGCCAGGCACAAAAATTATCTGACGTTAGTTGCCGAATATTTCTTGCGTCTCCTGGAAATTTGCAGTACAAGAGCGAATACGCGGGCTAATTCCCAACTGCCACACTGGCCTCCGCCCAACCCCCTCCCATCCCTCCCCATCCCCGCTCCAATTCCCCCGCCCGCCCCGCCCGCCCCTCCCGCCCCCACCCGGGCCGCCTCTCCCCATCGCGTCCACCCCTCCTCGTCCCTTCTCCTCTCCCGCCGTGCCTGCGTTGAGACATACCGCCCCGCCCGCGCCTCCCGCCCCGCGCCGCCCCGCGCCGCCCCGCGCCGCCCGCGCCGCCCGCGCCGCCCCGCCCCGCGTCACCCCGCGCCACCCCGCGCCACCACGCGCCGCGCCGCGCCGCGCCGCGCTGCGCCGGACGCTCGCAGGTAATTCGCGTTTTGCTCTCGACATTAATGCAGGCAAGTTGGCTTTGCCGCGTCAAGTAACGAGGACACAAACTGAGTTATTCTAATCGCATCTGGGACAGCCGCCGGCGGAGCTACGTGCCGCCCAGGGCGCCCTCCGCGCAGCCGCAGCGACAGACGCCCGCCGCCAGGCGCAGCGGCGCCAGCGCGGCAGATGTGGATGGGGAGGCTTCGGGGCTGGTGGGCAAGCTGGCGGGAGAGCGGTTCAGGCAGATGGGCAGACGAGTGGGGCAGGCGGGAGAGCAGGAGATCGGGAAGGCAGGAGCGTTGGGCAGATTGGTGGGCGGACGAGAGAACAGGGAATGGATAGGCAGGATTAAAGGGGGAGGGCAGATTCGAGGGCAGGCGGTGGCAGGCGGGAGGTTCAGGTTGGTGGACAGATAGACCGATGGGTGGGCAGGCGAGTGCGAAAGCCGGGGCACTGATCAGAAAGGGGTATGGGGCTTGAAGCAGGCAGGGGGCAGTGTGGAGCGGTCGGAGGGAAGGAGGGGCAGGGGTAACAGTAAGCGATCAGGGGCGGCAAGAGTGGGCGGACGATTGGGCAGGCGAGTGAGCAGGTGGTGTGGCAAGATTGAGCGTCCGCGGGAAGAGTGAGCGAGTAGAGGGGGGGATTAGCCGGTGAGGCGGGCAAGAGTGGGCAAGCAGGAGGGGGACAAGAGTAAGCTGGCGTGGAGCAAACGTAAGCGTGCGGGGTCATAAGAGTGGGAGAGTAGGGGGGAGATAGAATGGGCGGCGGGGGCAAGCAGGGGGGGGGGCAGAGCGGGCGTGGTTCGCTCGGTCAATAGAGGACGGGCGAACTGAAAACCGGGAGTGCGGAGGTGGTACGCGACTGCGAAAAGATGCGGAGATAAGCTCTCGGTAAGGCATTCCATTGCCCAGTTCACTGCATAAATACTCCCTGATTGCATGTCATAAAGATGGAATTTTAAAACTGATTACACCAGGTTATATTTTGACGTTGTGATTGAGAAAGATTATTTCAGATAATGAAAGGAATAAGGTCATGGAATGTCTATTGCATCAACGCGAAAGTATTCAGAATTGTACTTTTTATTGAAGTCAATTCCGAGCGATACGAGCACAAACAAAATGCAAAAAACATTTTCTAGACACGTAGCGTCGAAGATAAAACATGTTCATGACTTTATGTCACAACTCAATACAACTTATTGAAAAATTAAATACATAGTTAACCTTCACATGGTAATTCCATCGTCAACGACGGCCGGCGAGATCACCCTGGTAGATTTGTTTCTGCGAGAGATTATTATTAAAACAAACGGTTCTCAAGAGAGTGTCGTTAAATGAATCGGGAAAAATTCTTCATAACAAAATTCACAAATCTAATTTATTTTATCATATTTTTTAACGACCATTTCAAATGCGCGCGATGGGCAAGCAGTTACGTTCTTAAAAAAATAAATTCCTATATCAAAAATTAGTTTTTAGTACGTCTTAAAGAGCATCAGGTTCATCTATAAAGTGATCCAAAAATTCCTTTCACCTTCAGCATGATTTCAATCCTCGGTGGACGACATGTGGGCACATCTAACATCCTCCCCTCCATTTCGGAAAATAAACAGTCATGAAATTCGACTTCCGACCTCCTCCTCCCCCTCCTCGCCACCGTACTACTTCGCTTAGATCATGGATTCAAATGCGGAGTTAAATAAAAGGAACGGATGCGCTTGCAAGGCACTTTTTGAGATAAGTTCTTTGACGGCTCATTCGAAAGAGGAAGACATTTTCCTGCATGCAAAATGGATAACAAAGCTTCCCTTTACTTCATTTCATGAATACAAGATTAAATATTCTGAATTCGCTTCTGTGAAGTTTCTCTTTGTGTACAAACGTCTTTTCCAAAGTAAATATTTTTGTAAATAGGAAATTCACTTTGAAAATTACTTAGTACATTATAAACATTCAAGAAATGTAGTAAACTACAAAGAATTTATAAATTGGAAGAAGTCTTCCTTGCCATGAAATAGTCTTCGCTGTCGTGAAGTTGTAGAGGCTTCTTTTGAGAAAAGGGGCTCTTGAGTCTTTGGTTTCACACACGAACTAATTTCTCGCACTTAGTGTGCCATCCGCTCGTTTTTTGGAAATCTGTTCCTCGATATTTTCACTTTATGGTCACATATTTTTCATGGCGTATTCTGTTGTCTTTTCCATGTCGCGGTGTGTTTATTATTTCTTTTACTATCATTGAAATTTTTGTGAAATCCATGTAATTACAAACAAAATGTGCTCCGTTATGTCCATAAAATAAATATGAACATTGCTAATGGCTTTAAAAAAAGTCTTGAAAAATATTACAGAACCTCTCTAGCTGGATTTTCTAAGAATTTAACTCAACTTCTTAGCTATAAATGTCGATAATACTAAAAATAATAAAAAACAAAAGAACCGTATCGAAAAATGTGTATTGTTCAGGCAAAATCCTGATATATACAGACGATTCTCGTCTAAGTTCTATCAAAGATTAAAAAAAAACACGTTTCTGCAAAAGCCCAATACGATTCCGTACCTAGAATATTTTTTATTTCTTTCTCTTTCGTAATGAAAACAGATACGAAACAGTCGCGTATCTCCTGGGGCGCCTATAACAAATGGACTTCTTCGTGAACACTCGCTGCAGCTTCATAGGCAGCCAAGTGCGTGGCGTCGCGTGGAGTGGAGTGGAGTGGAGTAGAGGAGCAACCACTCGAGCGGGAGCAGTCATAAACGTTGCCGCACACGGGAGCGGATGACGTAGGTAGCAGCGGAGATCAGAGAGACATGATACTGAAGAGTAAGAAGATGGATGATAAATGAAGGAAACGAATATGCGGGGACGAAGTGGGAACGGTGCGGAGAGACGGGTAGGAGAAGGGTGTGTGTGTGTGGGGGGGGAGTGGTGGAATACGGCAGGGAAGAGGGAAGGAATTGGGTCGGGTTGGGAGAAATGAGTAGGAGCGGGGAGTGGCGAGGTTTCGTACGAAGGGGAGAGGTGTTGCAGAGTTTGGAGACGAGAGAAAAATGCAGAGATTCGGCGAGGTAGAGAGACACTAGTTGGTTGGTTGATCAGTTATTTCCTGTTTCCAGTCGCGTCAATTGTTAGAGTCAATAATCTCGTAAGTAGAAGGCATGTTGTATCTTGGAAGGTAGGTGTGTATTCACCAGTAGCATTTCCCAATGACCCGAGGAATCCGAAGTCGATTTTGACGCCTACTTGCGGGGGTGTTGCTTATCCCCTAGTTATCCCCATTAACGCACCGCCCCGGCTGGACAAGCTCTAACCTCCCGACTGCTCACCCGATGTATATGGTGCATGTAAGTGTGTGTGTGTGTGCATTTGGGAGGAAAGGCACAAGTATAAGGAAGGAAAGGCAGGCGGTCATTTGCCGCGGTTTGTCAGGATATGTTCAGGGTGTTTTCGGTTTGTCAGGATATTTCTTCGGATTGGATTCATCGGAAAAGCTACGGAAAATCACCTATGAGAGTAGGTAGATGCTAGAATGATTCTCCCGTCTATGGTTGAATTCTTTAAAGCTCTGTAAATGATTTCAAAAATCTCCCACCTTCGAGACTCAAGCCCTGGGACATCCATGTCAACAATACTGCAGAGACATCGAAGCCGATGATGCTGCAGGAAAATCTTTAATACGTTTTGGAATTTTATAGATCATATCCATGTAGTTACAAAAATAAACCAAAAACTTAAATTTTGGTAAAGGAGAGTGTTGCTAAATACGAAGAAGACAAATGCTGAAGGCAAGAATAGTTTATATTAGAAGTTGTATTTTTTAGGATGGGTAAAATTCTACATTTAAAACAAGTAACGATTATTTCTCAAATTTGTCAAGGTTTACACTGAAGTACAATATACATTACATGAGATTGAAGCTAAAAACGAGCGAGATTTAAACATAAAGAAGAATCAGAAAGCGTAATAAAATTAGGAATGCGAAAACATCCATGTTGCTAATGTCAACACAGCCCCGTTGAGTAAACGTAGCCTCCAAAAACCGAAGCTTTTGATAACCCCGGTTTTTACAGCGTTGCCGTTTGCCTGAATCAAAGCAATTGAAGCACCAATTAATTTCACGGTAACAATGAGATTAGAGGACCTCCTCAATTACATCCAGATCAAAATCACAGTGCACTGCTCCCCCGGCAAACATCAAACAGCATCAGCGTTATAGCAATATTACTAAGTAGTAACGTTAAGTGTTTTAGGACATGCCTCTAAAATCAGTGGTTTATCTCTACTCTGTAATTAAACTGTCTGTTTGCAGATAGAACGACCTCAGGGAGTGCCAACTAGTTAACGTTGATTTCTCATCACCTCTAGTTTGACAGGCTTATTGGTCATATTATTTAGACTACTGCAAACGAATTAAACGCAATTGGGTAGTGTGTAATCACAACACACCTTGCTATAATTCTGAAACCGGGCGTAAAACATATGCGCTTTGAAAGTGTGTTATATTTTTAAAGGCAAATAATGTGCAACTTTAATGCAATTTGCAATTACATGATTTACGCAAGTATATGCCGGTTCAATAAATTATGTAATCAGTGCAACTATTATAGTCATTCTTACTAGTCACTGGTGAAATCAAGTAAATATATTTATAAAAGTTATATCAGCCCCCCCCCCACCATCAGACCGCACCTCATCAGAATAACAAAGTGACTTTCTCACGTCAGTCCCACCAGTCCGCTGCTATTTACGCAGCGCTGGCCACGATTCAAACTATCGAATTTCACCTTAACACTCGAAGGAATACTGCCCCAAAATGCCAGAACGAATGAAGTAGTTCCAATCAGGTGCAGTAGTACTAGTAAAAGTGCTATGGCGAGAGGGGAAAGAGAGAAATGACAGAAACTGAACCACAGACTTTGGAAGCAGAGGTGTATGTGAATATAGATTGCTGAACGTAGGGATTGCCGGAGGAAGAAGGGATATATTTGGATTGAACAGAGTCTATTAAAAAAATACGCGGACTGTGTGTCTCCAGTCGGTTCCGAGGGAATCCGCTTGATGTCGTGATGGTTGTTCGGATCTTTCGATTATTACGATATCTTCCGACTGTTGATATCTTTATTTGTTTATTAGCTACATGGTTTTTAGTGAAGTGCGATTTTTGCGTTTGGCGCATTTCAAAACGAATGACCAGAAAGAGCAAGGAGTTGCTGTGAAATTTTGTGTTAAACTAGAAAAACTTGCTTCAGAAACTTTCGTTTCTGCATGTTAAGGAGATGTTGCTAAGAAGCATAGGGCATATTTCAAGTGGCATGAACGTTTTAAAGATGGGCGGCAGGCCATTGAGGATGACGAGCGTTTTGGGCGTCCTTCCACGCCAATTGACGACTCGCACATCGGCAACAGCAACACCCGTGTGCGGGACAATCTACGTCTGATTATCAAGAAGCTATCTGGAAAGTGTGGGAAATCAGCTGGATATTGGTTTTACTGAGAAACTGCCATCAGCCATGCCTGATGACGCAGGAACAAAAGTCACATCATGTGCAGCTATGCGAGGATCTGCTTGATCGTCCAGAAGGGGACTTCAAGTCAAAGACCGGTTTAACCGGTGATGAACCAGAGGTTTATGATTATGACATGGAAACTAGGTCTAATGGTTCCAGTGGGTGGGTGAAACGTCCCCCACACCTAACAAAGCTCACCATGTTGCCAAAAATGTGGAGGAGTAGCGACTCGTTTTCCATCGTGACAACGCTAAAGCCAATTTAGCCCTCAGAACTCGTGAGTTTTTTGCAGAACACACTATTTTCCCCCACCCTATACCTAGTCACCTGATCTCACTCTTCATTACTTTTTATTGTTCTCCAAACTGAAAAGATTCTTGAAAGGAAGTAATTTTGAGAAAATTCGCGAGGTTATGGCAAGTGCGCCGAAAAACAGAGACATTTCAAAAGAAGAGAATCAGGACTATTTCAACAAAAAGAAACACCGTTGGGATATGTGTGTTCGTTTTGGAGGAAAGTATTTTGAAGGGGGCCCAAACCTCTAACTTGTAAGTAAAATACATTTTGTTTTATGACGTCAGACCGCATATTTTTTGAACAGCCCTCGTACGTGTTGTTTGGATTCGGAAAACTTGAGCTTCATAAGCTGTTGATACAGTTTTATAAATTGTACCACTACAACTACAGCCGAAATAAAGCATGGAAACCATGTGTTTATGTAAAGAACGCTTCATTCTATGAAAAAAGAGGAGAATACAAAAATTCATTTATGAATTGAAAATAAGTGAAGCAAATTCTTGAATTTTTTTCACTGAACGAATGAAATGAAAAGAGTTCATAGAAATTTCACTTCGGGTAAAATACTATCGATGCAAGTCTGATAGTTTCAGTGGCTGAAGAACACGGCAATATCTGTTCCTGTCAATATCATTCTGATCAATATCTCCTTTCCAAAGAGAAGGGAATTTCCGATAGAGTTTGAATTTATAGTTAGGGGTGGAGGAGAATTCAAGGGGAGACGCAAAGAGAGAAGCAGAGCAGACATAGAGAGAGAGCAGAGAGAGAAAGACAGACAGAGAGAGAGAGAGAGAGAGAGAGACTAGTTCAAGAGGTGCGTCTTAGATGTATTTGTATTTAGCCATTACATGTACCGTAAAGGGCAATTGGCCTCGGCGCCGTTATATCCTAGGCCTCCTCAACCAGAAACCCGCGACATATAGAATTCGCTTAACTTCCGTGAATTCACGTAGTTAACGTAACGAATTCCGCTAGCGACCCCCATTTTCGCGGTCAGTAGGATCATCTTCGCAGTCGCCTGAATGACCGCGGGAAACCACGAAAAACCACGATCAGGATCGCAGGCAGGGGATTGAACCAGGGCCTCCAGATGTGAAGTCAGCGCGCTGCGCCCTGAGCCACGTCGCTCGGTGCGTAGGTAGTACATGGTAAAGTGCAACATCGTCGGGATATTCTCTGAAACTAAGAAATCTGAAGATCAAACTTCCGAAATTTGGTTTTTATTAATTAGTTCATTATCTACAATGCACTATTGTTACCTTCTTTGCTAAATGACCCACTCATTTTTTTTCCTTCAGACATATGAAAAAAAAACAGCCAACGTAAACAGTAGAAATTATCATCTCTTAACCACGTTTTCTAAATAAAAATTATTTCTGGTAGCAAGAGAACTTATCATATAAAGAACTGCAGCCTCAACACGAGAGAGCAATAGTTTCGAGGGAAGAGTAAGATCGTCGAAGGAGATGCATCACAGCGCAAAGGATACATATTTTAAATTGTAACTTTCTGGTGAAGTTCGCTTTTTGTGGCGAAGTCTGCACGCTTTTTTTAGTCCTTTGAAATAAACGACCACATTAACATTGTATCTGTATTATAATTCATTTTATTTTCAAGCTTTACAAAAGTTATACTGGCAAAGAGATAATAAAATAAATTTGAGATAGATGGTTGCAGAAGTGTAGTATTCTCAAAATTTATCTAAAATGTGATTATATCACAGCAGAAAAACAACTAAATATTTTCATTCGGAGAAACCTTTGTTTCTGTGAAATTAAAAACACTGACTTGGAATATTTTTCTTCAAAGTATTTGGAAGGTAGGACAAATATTGAAGTTAATGATTAAAAAATAATATATTTATAAAGTATTTTGCTCCATATGTATTTATGTTAATGTAATCTGAATTTAAATATCTAACATATGAGAAGAATTTTCAAAATTACTTCAATTGTTGCTATCATGAACTACGCACTTCATTGATTTCTGCACAAACGTTAAGAATGCAATTTTCACAACATTGTATTTGCATTTCTTCTTATTGTAGAGTACATGTTGAAGGGAATGTTTATGCGACAAAAATGTTATTCTGTGTAAAATGAAATTCAATCATATTTTGTTACTTCTCCCTTCGTAAACGTAACTGTTCAGTAAATTTCCACTTTAGGTTCTCAAAATATTTCACATGCATTACATTATAGGTAATCAGCAATTCTTGAAGGTACATCGCGTCAAGACTAATAAGTAAAACTATTAATATTAATATTCTTTGATAATTTGACCTTCCACTTGGGTATTGAATATTATTCAAATTAGTTCGATATTTCTATAAAATATTAAATTGTAATGGAAAAATTGAAATTGTACGTAAGCTTGAAAATATCCACATATTATGTACTATCTATCTTCTAGAAATGGACATTATCTTCTACCTACAGAGAGACTACATAGGAAGACCTAAATACAAAGACCTCACACCACCACATTTTTATCAAATACAAATTTCAAAATAAAATCTACTGTTTTGAAACACCAATTTTATGTTAGGTCACATGAGCAACAAAAAAATTTACGTCGATAGTTTTTATGGATGTGTATACTGTATAAGTTAACAACAAAAACATATCAATAGCGAATGCTAATTGCTGTCCGAATGACGCCGCGTCGAAGGCTGCGAATCCGACTTATCGCCCATCCCGTTGTGGTCTTCCTCCTCAGAGCTGGTCTGCCAGGCTCTAGGATGGAGTGTCAGGGATGGTTGGCAGACCAGCTCTGGGGAAGACCGCCACAAGTTGGTCTAAACGTCACAGCCTTCGACGCGCCGTCACCCGGAGAGCCACACGCACGCGTAAGACTCTGGCCGCGGAAGCTTACAACTTCACGTCAGCAACTACAAAATACATCCATGCGCACACGAGTAAGCGAAAGAAGCGAAAAATAAATCAAGAAACATAAATTTCCTGAGGCGACGACAGCAGCTTGCTTGACTGCCGCGCCGTATGGGCCTCCCCCTCCGCTCATAGCAAAGATTCCTTGCAGAGAGCGCCACAAGGCACTCCAACGAGCCGCGCTCTCCTCCGTCAACCGCCGCGCCGCCCTAGGGCCGCGTCCACCCCCTACTCACCCCACGCCGCCCGCGATATTGCGTCGCCTACCCAAACGTGTTGGCAGCACTGACCTCGCTGCAGGGTGATGTACGACCTTATATCGTATGAAAATTCGAGAGACTAATATCCGCGCGCTTTGTGTGAAAAATTGTGCGACGCTAGCGCTATCTCGCGTGACGCGTGCTCCCGCGCGCAGGCGTGTGTGTGTGTGTATTTGCGTGTGTGAGTGCGCTCTGAGCGTGCTGGACGCACCCCGCGGGGCGCCGCGTCGGTTGGCAGCACTGGAAACGTCGCATCGGTTACCGACGGGAGAAATATAAAACGGCGCTCCGAAAAAGAACAAAAAAAAATTTGTTTGAAGTTAACATTTTACTTCCATATACGCGGCTCTGGCGCCTGCCGCTAATACTGCTGCCATCGCGCTGCCGTCCGGGGCAAACAATAATTTACAAAGAAATTACTTTAACGTGCGCGTCGCAGCGCGCAGCTTCTGTAAAGCGTCGCGCAGTGGGTGGACATGAAAGGGAAACGGAAAAAAATGTCCACAAAATATTCATGTTTTTTTACTCAGCTTTCAAGGTGAATAGGTGTCGTGTTTTGCGAAGTCGACAGCGTATTTAAGGTGGAAATATAGAAATTTAAAATTTAAAATTCCATGTAGTGGCCAAAAATGTTTTAAAATGAATTGAATTAAATTTAATTCAATTCAGATTCCAATATTCTGGAAGTAACGTTTTTATATTTACTATATGTTTTCCAATACAGCAGTCTTAGCTTTTGGCCTATTGTTTTTACCTGAACGGCTTAATAATTTTAAATATTCTAATATTTGGTATGAATATGTTTCATCGTCTTTGAAAAATACCTACGTAGATTAATTTTAATATGTTTTAAAATCTTTTCAAGAGGAATACTTGTTCCCTACGTTATCACTTAATCGACATTAAGGAATACACACTGATATCGTTGAAACCTCCAAATAGATCGATTTAATTTATAATTCGGAATACGATTTTAGAAAGCTAAAAAGCATAAATGTCTACAGAATTGAATGTAGAAAATCATAATTCACAAAAAAATTGTTTGATAGTTATCACTGTCAACAACAGATCTTTTGCATAGATATATCATTTTAAGAGCAAAATAAAATCGCACAACCAATCAAAACAACTGAAGCGTAAGGACCAACAACAGGACATTCACCACCGAACAAATTGTCCACAAGAGCCGAGTACTAACTGTTTGGGTGCCGTTGATCGACTCAACTTTACAGAATTCAACAGAAGTTCCAGTAATAAATAAGAATCTCTTTTTTAGAAATAGCACAGTACAAAGAACATATTTTACGTTAGGAAAACATCCTACTTCATCAAAACTCCACAGAGTGAGAGAAATGGGACAAATTTGTCCGAGTGCCTTTGGCTCATTAGACACCATCACAAGAGTTCCATTGATCAGCGAAACCATGCTTCCCGCGTTATAATGCCACCGGATGAAGAAACGTTCGCGATATAATACTATCCGGGAATAAATTCTGTAGTGGTAGCAGATATCTTGTAGC
Source organism: Gryllus bimaculatus (assembly GCA_017312745.1). Lineage (NCBI taxonomy): Eukaryota > Metazoa > Arthropoda > Insecta > Orthoptera > Gryllidae > Gryllus > Gryllus bimaculatus. The sequence continues at coordinate 2,502,421 of BOPP01000074.1, forward strand.
AATCCATAATTTGTCAAAGGAAATAATCGCCCACACTCAAAGTTCAATAATTTTATTAATTATTACAGTCTCGGAGTCAACTTTCGGGAAAACACGTTTTTCATCTTCAGTGGGTCTCTCACAAGGGGAAGGAAAATTGAAAAGTTAACATAAAGGGAGCAAAAATAAATACAGTGCAATTATGTGAAAAAATTAACAAATAAAATGAAATAAATAAAATTAAAAATGCTTTCTTCCCAAGCAACGTAGATCACTTACACACGTTTACAATAAGAGAAAGTCTACGAAGCTGTGGACGGTGGGAGGGAACAAGAAGTAGTCATAAACAGATTTAAAACTGACTTCTTTTCATACAGAATTGACCCCTTCTACTCTTCTTGTTTCCCCCTCCTTCCACCCCTTGCTAGGCTTTCTCTTCTCTCCTTTCCAAAAGGTGGCTGACACATAGCTATAACCAGCATTTTTCTCGCTTGTCGTTTTTATTCGAACATGTTTGGAACGTTTGTAAGTGATCCACGTTGCTTGGGAAGTAAGCATTTTTAATGTTATTTATTTCATTTCATTAATTTTTTCACATAATTGCACTGTACTTCTTTTTGCTCCCTTAATGTTAATTTTTCAAATTTCCTCCTCCTTGCTAGGGACACACTAAAGAAGAGAAAAGTGTTTCCACGAAAGCTGACTCCGGAAATGTGATAATTAATAAAATTATTATACTTTGATTGTGGATGATTATTTCCATTCTCACACTCTACGGGAAGCCAAACAGAAAGCGTTCAACTGAATTGCCTCGTGTTGCTCCAGTTATCGATTATGTCCTTGTTCCGCCGCACTCTTACACCAATATTATCCCCCACCACCCACACGCGGGGCAACTGCTCCGACTCGGGCGGGTACCGCAGCGCGCGGCGGCCCAAAGCCAAACGCGCGCGAACGGAGGCGAACGGCGCGGCGGGCGACTATTTTCAGAGGAATAGAGCATATTTATCCCGCCAGGCAGCGCGGCGGGCGCCTGACGCGACCGTTAAATACAGCCGCGGGGGGGGGAGGCGCAAACGTGGAGGCGCGCGTGCGAGGGCGTGCGAGCGCGCACGGTAGAGGCGCCGTCACGCGACCACGCGGTGGGCGAAAGCGCACGCGGACGCGGAAGACACGCCCAACGCACGGCATCGTCCCCGAGGTATGGGGGCACATATGTTTCAGCGAAAGATGCTTCGTACGTAGAGCCTTTGTAAGTTCAAGTTGCGACAGAGAACATTTTGCAGTCATTCGTTCATCTCTCGATTCGTCCGTTCATCTCTCGATTCGTCCGTTCATCTCTCGATTCGTCCGTTCATCTCTTGATTCGTCCGTTAATTTATTAATTCGTCCATTCGTCCTACTACTCACCCGTTCATATATTCACCCGTTCTTTTATGCATCCATTATTCAGGCCCTGAATGATGTATTGCGTAAATGATAATGATCATGATGATGAAAATGGATTTAAAAAAGTGTCTTCCAATTTCGTCCATTGTTCCCCTTTATCCCAATGTGAATCGCATATAAGTTGAACGACGATGGAGAAAATGGTGGGAAGAGAGCGAGAGAGAGGGAGAAAGAGAGTGAAAGAGAGAGAGAGTAAAAGAAAGAGAAAGAGATAGAGAAAGAGAGAGTGAAAGAGAAAGAGAGTGAAAGACCGAGTGACTGGGAAAGAGTGAAAGAGAGAGTGAAAGAGAAAGTGAAAGAGAAAGAGAGAGTGAAAGAGGGTGAAAGAGAGAGAGGGGGGAAGAACCCTGAGAAAACCTGTCGAGAGCTCGCTGTGCCCCGTGCAAACTACGCGGATTGATCGGAGATCAAACCCGGGTTCAGCGATAGATTAGTGTTAGCTATTTTGTTACATGTTAGCCACGTTTTTATTAATTCATATTTGCAAACAACTTTCAAGAATTATTTCCTTTTGCAGAGGATAATTCTTCATTTACCTTGCTGAATCCCAAAGTACCATTTGGTTTCCTTAGCTTATTTGGTTACCGTTAAACTAAGGTATTTCCCCAGCTGTCTGGATGATGAATGAATTCCGGAGCGGGAGCACCCACCGGGGACCGAAGCCGGGCCCTGGCCCACAGAGCGCCAGCGAGCTAGCATCGCCACACGAGAGAGTAGGAGAGGAGGGGGCGGCGGCGAGGGCGGTTTGGCCCCGTGCCAGCCGAGGCTGCGCCGCCCGCAAACATCTCGGCTGCTCTCAAATATTTGGCGGTGGGGCGCCATTTGCCCGAGAGGTGATGTCGACCAGCTTTTAGCGCCCAGAGACACGACGTTGCACAGTGTTTCTCGCATCCCGCAACCTCTTAAGACCATTCGCCCGCAGTGGAGCCAGGAGATGGCGAAAGACACTCACGTTGTGTTGTCGAACCAATCGTTTAACCCGAAAGAAATGTTTTGATATTTAGGAACATTTCATTCTTCGCCCATTGAATGCGGGCCTTATTGAACTTAATTCTGTCGTGTCTTCGTTGATATTTTTCATAACACGAAAATACATAAAAAGCAAATATCGAATTTCAAATTTCCACTCAAAGATCTTAAACAAAACATAAAATTCAGATTAGCATCTTGTATATATCGAAGACAAATATCTAATGACAACACATATTAATAAAGTAAATATCAGATGATATGAAGTAGATATTGACACGCTTTTCTTTCCATTTACTTGTAGAAAATACTTTTGTACTCTCAAGTGACAATTCCCATGACTGGAATGCTGTTATTTAAATAAGTGTTTTCGACTAGGGGAGGTTTCATTGTTGAGACAGAAAAAGTACTCATAACCTTCCAGATAACACTTGTTTCCCATGGGTTTAATTCTTAAAATCACTGATGAACGGCACTTGCACTAAACACAATTATGTGTAGGTCAGCACTTCATGAGCGACCTTTCCAATTTCGAGGATCATTCAAGTCAAATGATTGAATAGAGCCCCATTTTAATATATTGTTTACCTCATTAGATAATGAAAAAAGATATTGTAGAATTGTTATGTAGTGGATGAAATTAGAAGAATTTGATATACTCTGATATTTAACTTCAGAATTACTCCTGATGACGATATACAGAGCTGAATAAATTAATTCGGCAACAAATGTTCACTAATTTCTTTTTTTACATTTCTCCCTCTGTGTTTTCCTGATTCTAATCTAAAATAGTGATAGACGTTGGCAACCAACATATTCTACAGGCCAACATATTCTACATAACAACTCGTCTCCACGCGACACATAGCTCAGACCAAGGAGAGACCAGAAGGCGAAATAAAGGAACCGCCTCCCCAGCCGTAAAGCGGGCTCTCGTGGCGGAGTGAACGACTGGCGAGGCGGGACGCAAGCGGAGCGAACCCGAGAGCAGACCGAAGCAGGTCGAGTTTGCTCTTGCTCACGCCATCTCTACGGTTCACACAGCTCACACACGCGCACAACACAACCACACACGCGAATGGAGGGTCCCAAAGTATCACTTGGGGCCTTATAACGTGGTGGAAACCATTACGGTGGCGCGCTCTGCTGCAGCACCTTCTTTCAGGAACTAAAAGACAATCTTCTGCCAACGAAAATTAAAAGGTTAGAGGCTCTGCGTGAGTTTGCGGGTCGCAAGCAGGCCCATATTGTTACAAAAGATAGCGCCGACGTTCGCGCTTTCTTCAGGTTCGCGGTTTCTTATATGTGTATGTTACGAATAATGGAACATATAAAAAACCTTTTCCTATTTCTCGTCAATTAGCCAATTTTTATGTGCGGAAGTTGGTGATTCTAACCTGAAGCTGTACCTGGCGACACTAGCGCCTCCTAGAGTGCGCGCAGCCACGTGTGGCGCCAGGCTATGCTTGAAGCGAAGAGGACGCTCATCGCATCTCACCGAGCAGGTAATGAAGGGCAATTTGCTTTTCTGGTAATTTAGACTGAACAGTGTAAAAATTGGATGCGACGTTTGGGAAAGAGTAAAAGCAACATTTGGTGCTCAGAATCTGAACGAAGGATCATCCCAGCGCATGCACGACGCGTGAACCCAATTCAGAACTGGAAACAAGTTTAGAGTAATCCTTAGTTACTGTTTTCTCAGTCACCAATATTGCGTTTTGAAACTAAGTACCATACTTTAAAAAATGATGCAGTGTTATGATGAGGCGATTGGGGTAGTAACGAAGAAAGTATTGTCGAATGTGTTACCACTGAGTGGTGCAATGCAAGTGATGTACAGTGACTATATTGTAACTTGTCACTTCGGGTTTAGGTTACATAGATCCCTAGATTTTTCATTGTATGAAAATGACTCAGTATTAATAGAACAATTATTATTTCTTATATTACTAACTTGTAGTGTTATAGTAATTTTTATTTATTATTATTATTATGATTATTATAATAATTCTTATTATTATTATTATTATTATTATCGCTCAATACCCAACCTATTTTAAAATTAATTATGAATTTAATTAAATTTATTCATGTAATTTAAATACACGAGAAGCGGTACTACTTATATATTTGTTGTTTACAGTTTGATTGCCACAATGTACATTGTATTTTTATTGTTATATTTGTATTGTAATTGCATTGAAGATAAATAGTAAATAAATTTATAGGAGAGGAGGTACCCATTAAGTTAAACATTTTTAGACCTCATAACGACCTCATAACGCAGATTACGAGTTATGAAATAATATATCTACTGAAAGCATCTAATTCTATCTAAAATGTCCTAAAAGGGCGGTTGTAGCCCATTTTTATATTAGTTATCCTAAAACGTCTACAACAAGTACTTCTGAAAAATTATTATATTTTTTATTTCTCATTTTTTTAAAATTTATTGTACAAAAACACAAATACTTTCTAGAATTTTTGGAAGCGTGAGTATGCCCCGGCCGGCGAATACACAATCCATTAAGCACCGAAGTGTCTCGCCCGACACACCGAACATGAGTTCCACAAGTCAATTTAAAGAGGATGTTTCACGCTCGTCTCCGATTAGCAAGCTCTCCTTATAGCGCGATTTCTCTAACTCTCCTCCTAGCAAGTATCAGCGGATTCCTAGCAAGTATGACGGATTCACCCAATCGGAGCTTGAATGTCACTATGGTGACGTTCAAGCTCCCGATTGAATGAAATAGGCCATAGGTGATACCTGCCAGAGGTGCATTTGGATGAATCGCGGTATCGGCAATTACACCGATTTCCGATGCAGCTGCGAAGTTGACAGGTTGAGGCTTATTACCGCGGCGCGTGTTCTACGCAATCCAGAAGATGAAGGTCACAGGTCAGGCAAAAGTCTACTGACGGAAAGGCAAATCTTACAAAATATGCGCAGGCCTTGAACCCTCATAAAAAGAAAGGATAATTTCGAGTTTATTTCTTCCTCTGTGGATGGGTCGATTCGAATCTTGATCATATACTGTTCTGTTAATTATGAAAGTGAATAAAATAATATGCTTGTAATCACACTCATAAGTGTAAAACTACTTGACTTTATTGATTAAGACAAATGCTTAAATTACTCTCTTTATGATCGGTTTTAGATAGAAAAACTTATCTTTTAATGTCTAATGATTTATTAAATGCCCGATTAAATACTTTTAACCTATTCTAAGTGCCTAAATTATAATATTTTTGTGCCTAAAATTCCGATGTCTACTCATACCATTAGCAGTTTAATAAATTCCTGTACTAATTGATGTCTTCAAAAGTATTAAACCCTTTCGACTGCTGCTTGAGATAAAAGATGAAGAATAATCACGGTAATGATCGCCGAAGAAAGTTACTCATTAATATATTTTTAATTACCAAACTTGGGTTTCTACTTTGAGAGTTTACTACCCACTATTGTACGAAGGAGAAAACGATTTTTTGTGGATATTTTGATACGTGAATTTTCTTTTTCATAGTTTTTGTAAAATGCCGACTCAGCGTAATTTTGTTGTTCATATATCAAGCGGTAATTACGCATGTTAGCTTTTTTCATTGCTAGCATCGTTATTTCAAGCAAAAAACGTCAACAATTGTATTTAGAGTGCATTTACATTCAATATAATAATGTGCAATATGTGGCATTTAAAAATTGGTCTGCTTTGCAGAACCCAATATTACATTCAGTTATGCACTGGAAGAAGTATTCGATTTTTTGCGTAAACGCTCGCTATTATTTTTGTATTCATATATGAATATTTTTATTCACAAACGTGTACATATATTTGTTTAAAAACCGACATTTAGATAGAACATAATTCTCGTCAGTGCAGATGTTTTTAAATAAATGTGAGCTCAGCTTCCCACGGAGCAGTAAATCTGAATAATGTGAACGCGCAAATGGGAAAATAACTAATTTACATTTATGTGAAACATTTTAAACATTTAACTTTTTATTGTGTTCAGGGGTTCTTCAGCTGCTGAGTATTGATCTAATATTGTGAGTAGAGATAATTGTGGCTAGCTGAATGGTGACGGGAAACCGGGTAAACCTGAGAAAAGTTGCGTCAGCGCACTTTGTCAACCACATATTCTACGTGGATTTGCTGTTACCAATTCAAGAAAAACAAACTGATGTTTCACATCCTAAAATTTAAGACAATTGGGACCACATTTAAAATTTCAATAAATTCTACTTTAAACAATTTGTAATTTCGAAGTGAAAAATGTCAGATTTACAAGGAATGACAAGCCAATTAGACGTATAATAAAATTATGTAAAAAATAAGTACTGACGGCTTCTACAACAAACTAAGACAACTTAGTAAATTTAAATTGAAAAGGCCTAGATTTTTTTATTTTATGAGTTTTCTCTAGATGAAACATCGTTTTACAGTATGCACAGCTTTAATATTTAACAATTAACATTCTGAAAGATTACTTCATTTTGATTTAAATTCAAATAAGGTATCAATTACAGCGTGTTTTGTGAATCTGGAACGCGCTATGAAATTCGATAGATCTCTAACTACCATGACGAAATTCAACCTTGCTTTCTAACGGAATTATTAACATTCACAATAAAAATGACGTATTGGAGCTTACAACAAAGTATTCAAATACATTGTCACTTAAATAACAAATGGAAATTACTAAATATCAAAAATTTCCTTAGAAGTAATCACAAAGCACTTCAACTACACAACGTGCAAAATTTCGCAACGCTTCTTGCCAAATCCTAACATTTTAATGGTCATACATGATGGTGCACGAACGCAAAACTACGTATGTTCATTGATTTTAATGCACTTCTCGCCATACTCTGCATGTTTTCACAGCTACACCGTTTCCAGCCAGCCACGGCGCTAAGCCTAACAAACTGTTCAAGGGACGCATCGGGGGCAGGGCACGGACATCCGCTTACAAGCTGAGCTGAGTAGCCGTTGATACAAATTCGGGTATTAACATATTCTCCTCGCACAGAAGGGGGAGGGAGGCGCCACAGGCATATTAGCAGCGTATTATCCCGCGCAGCGACCACGCCACATTATGCGTTTGGCCTCGGAGCGTGGGCGGAAGGGCAGTGGGAATGGGAGAAGTGGGGAGCGGCGTGGGAGAGGAAACGGAGCGGAAGACGACGGGGCGAGAAGGGGAACGGAGAGGAGAAGAAGGGAAGAGCGAGGAGCGAGCGCACGGGGCCGTACGAGGCGACGTGTGAGGTGGTCGCGATATTGAGTGATGGTGACTACCGGCGTGTCGACGGCTAAGGTCATTACTCCCGCAAGAGTAGTGTGTGTATATTTATTTATTTATTGTGAGAGGTGGCGGGGATCTTTCACTTTCTTTCACTGCTGGATCCGGCGCCGGCCTACACGTTAGCAAGAGGAGTTTTTCAAACCAGGTATTTCTCGCCAGGCAGCACAGCCCCAGACAGAACATGCTCCGACCGGTCTCCAGGCATGTGTGGTAGTGTAGTGCGTGTTAATGTACGTTTGTGTAAGGGGTGAGGATAGAACTAGGAAGCGGAAGAGAAGATCGTGCTCGGTCTGTGGCTTGTTTGTTATGGTACTGTTCCGCCATTCGCCTGGTGTTGTTCGGAGAAATCACGGAAAACTACAGATCAGAGCAGCCGGCCGTTATAATCTTCCTCCAGAAACTGACTGTACTCAACCTACCGCTATACTATGTGATGAAAAGTATCCGTCCAAATGGGGGTTACGGTACATTCGTGTTTTCCATGGAGGGGGCTTACACCCCTTGTTGTTTCACGGAACAGACCTACGTTAACGTTTTAAACTCCTTCTTGCTTCCCACTGTTGAAGATCAATTCCGAGATAGCGATTTCATCTCTCAACACGATCGAGCACCTGTTCATACTGCACGGCCTGTGGCGGGGTGGTTTCAAGATAATAATATCCCAGAAATGGACTGGCCTGCACGGAGTCCTGACTTGAATCCTATCAAACACCTTTGGAATATTTGGGAACGCCGACATCGCGCCAAGGAACCTTCCAGCACCTGGCTGAAAGTAAGCCTGCGAGAGTGAAAGCTGTCATCAAGGTTAAGGGCGGGCCAACACCCAATTGAATTCCAGCAACAAATGGAGGGAACCATGAACTGGTAAGTCATTTTCAGCCACGTTTCCGAATACTTTTGTTCACATAGTGGAGTTCGTGTCGAAAATCTTGCCACTGTCAAAGGCACTGCAATTATTTCAATTGAGGACTCCGAGGCGCACGACATAGAGGCAACGCGAATTACACTCAGCTTCCCAGCCTTCGTAGGGGGCATTGACGGCGGGAACGAAATTCGAATGAAATACAGGTGTACATTTTAAGATCATGAATAGCAATATTTAATTTCTTGCAAAACCTTTAGCTGCGGACACCCGAGTGTCAGATCACAAAGCAGTTTGAAGTTTCATATTCGCTGACACACCTAAAACGTTTTCGTAAAAACTATATGCAAATATTTGATTGGTACCGTACTTCTAGAAATTTCTAAACTTTTTGTTGTTGTAAGAATATCTTTTTATTTGAATTATTAATATGATTCGCAAATATTATTGTAAAGGGTTTTTATTTCACAATGTATAAACAAGTACTTTAAGATAAATGTACAAGTTCGTTGACCAAATATTGACCAAAAAAAATTTTTTTGAGATGAGGGTAGAAACCGATTAAAATTTAATTTGAATCAAAATAATTAATGTAAGTAATATATGTGACATTTTTACTGTCTTCTTAGAGTAGACAATTTTTAAACATGAACAATGCCTGATTAACTAAAGAAATGTTTATGTATGATGGCATATTAATATTAAACAGTTATTAAGAACATAAACATATTAATTAATAAAATTACCCTATGAAATATGGATGCGTTTGAGGCGCTCAATTTGCATCATATCACTCTTTGGGTACTTGTTATCGGGTTCCCCATATACAATACGTTCGTCAACCCGTTCTGAAGGTCATAGTCTTGCCCTTTCGCGAAAAAGTGCTGCCTATGCAGTACTCAATCTACACCAGAGATTCCCAAACATTTTTTTACTACGCCCCCATCTGTCAATAGCAAAAGTTCTTTCACCCCCTTGCACATTTTTATGGTAATGAACTCAATGGTCTTGGTAATGATTCAAAGAAGTGTTACAATGAGTAACACTATATTTTATTTTTTTACTCTTTACAACTTTTTCAAGTTAATTATGGTTTGTTACCTATTGTTGAAATGTTCATTTTTTTAGATGAAGTCAAGAAAGAAAAACGATTTATGTCTAATTAATAGTACAAGTTGAAATTTTAAATTCAACAGGGGAAAAGGATAATCAGCGAAAAAGATGAGCTTTCATTTTTTACCAGATTCCCTACCTGTGGTAGAGTATCAGATAGTACACAATGTTTATCATTAGCAATGTCAAGTTTGCCCCGATACTTTGTTTTAATTGCTACAAGAGCTGAAAACGCTTTCTCACACAAATTGCCTAATACTACGTAGCAAATAACATACTTAGGATGTTCAACGCCAACCTTAAGCCAGCAAATAAATCTATATTTAATATAATCGTTGATATACTTGCGCTTTTTGGTGAACGATATTGTATGTCACAAATCTTCTCTTCCTAGCGCGCAACAATACTCATATCTTCCTAGCGCGCCAAGTGTTCAGGAATGATCGGGTATATACCCTCGTTCGATGGGTCCCGCGGCCCCTGGACTTGTCTCTACACCTCTCTTGGGGGGCGTACCCCCACTTTGGGAATCAAGGCTCTACATCTTCCATCCCCACCACGAGTCCCCCTCTCCCGGCGATAACTCTCTTCTCGGCTCGGTGCTGGGCTCGGAGGCAGCACGAGTTCTCGCGTTTGACTGCAGGAAGGCCTGTTTCACACTCCGCGTTTACTACCTCTGAAAAAATAAATTTTTCATCAGAGCACTCGCCCAGATGACCGGCATTCTGCCGCGTCCGTTCGACACCTGCCTGGTGGGAGAGGCCGAGACACACTGCAAGGACAAACACTATTGCCCCCACCGTCCTGAAACCCTCTTCCAAAAACTCGTTGCGTGTTGGTGGAGCGGAGCAACGGGCGAACACGGCCATCCCGCCGGGGGCGACACTGCTCCTCCCCTCCCCCCCGCGCCGCGGGGTGGCAGGCCATGCGATTAACGAGCGTTACAACCGCCGCCGCCGACTAACCGATTACCCATGCGCGACGCAAATGTTTGGGGGGGGCTGGGGCAAGGCGGGCGGGGTGGGGAGGGAGGTCGGGACGGAACGGGGCCGGGGCGGAGCGAGCAGGGCGGTGGCGGGCCCACCCAGGGCGGGTCGGACGTGGAAGCAGGATGGGAGACTGCTTCGCCCTGCAGCGCCCTCTTGTCGCCAACACTGACGCCTTCGCAGGTGCGTTTTGCGGGCCCCGATTCCTCCCTTGCGGCCTTATCCACCTTCTCCACCTCCTCTTTTCCTCTCTCCTTCACCTCAATCCCAACGTTTACTCCTCTTCGGCCTGCCTCAAACCGCCGATGTTCTACTTCGGATTCATCACATTTGCCGTGCAGCTGTCCTGCAGTTTTATTCCTCTCGCTATGGGGCGAAAGAGATACTGCTGGAGGCGCCCTTAAAATAAGTTTGAATCTCTATTTCCAATACTCGCAGTTATTAGAAGATAACTATGCAGCTTCCGAACTTGTGGACGGTCTCTGGTTTAAGATACCCAGGAACTCAGAAAAAAAACAAGAACCAGTTTGACTGAAAAATAGAAATATCTTTGTTTGCGTTTGCGCGTGTGAAGTCTCATACTCAGTGCGTCACTTCTAATAACACAAGTGTCATCGTGCGACAGAAAGGCTCCATGGAAAAGGCCGTCCGCCATTATATATTTGCTTTCTACGTTGTGTACGTACGTGACATATTATAATTTATCCAATTTACTTGTTTTAGGCAAAATAATATTATAATGGGCATCAATCCCTATTATAGGACAGTTCAAGCATTATGCATTTTACATTATCATTTTGCATTATACATTTTAGACATCTGCAATTATTTTCCACACCCTCCTTAAGGAACTAAATAGGCAATTCCCCTAAACCGGAGGTGTAGTTATGAGTGAATACTTGTAATTTATTTGTACCGAGCGAAATGGCTCGGGGCATAGCACTCTGACTTCGCAGTCGAGAGGCCCAGTTTCAATCCCCATGCCGGCCACTCTGACTGGTGCTTTCGTGGATTACTTCGCGAAACAAGCGTCGTTAGCTGAATTCGTTAACTACGTGAAGTCATGAAGGATAAGCGAATTCTAGGCACCGCGAGTTTCTAGTCAGGCGACCGACGAGGAACTCCGGGAGCTAACGGCGCCGAGGCCTATTGCCATTTGTGGGACACAATGATTAAATACAAAGTACATACCAGTGAGCGTGCCAGTTTTTGAAAAAATGTTTTGAAAGGCTTTTGTTCATTGACATTTTTGCTTCTGGAGAACTAGTTAATGACTAAAAGTGTAATGAATTACGTGAAATGCTGGGTTCAGCACAAGTGGATTATCAGCTGAAGTGGTATCATCGTATGAAGCGATATCTATTCCTATCTTTACAAAATAATTACATTTACCTTTCCTCCTGAAATTGAAAGTTAGTGGGAAACCGGATCGTCTTTTCGGAACATTTTCTATATCTCAAGGAGTTTGCTTCGTTGACACGAGCGGCCTTCTTTAACACCGTTCATAAATTGGATTCTTGGTCCCCGTTTTGGAAGATGTCCTCGTACTCTTCACTTAATTACACTAGTAAAGGTCTACGAGATCATTCTTTCAGAATTGCCAGGTGTGTTGCGAGATCTTGCCTCGCTACTGCAACGGAATTTCTCATATTAAACCTCTGCAATGAAACAAAATTCTTCACCTTTGAAACGAAAAATATTTTCCAAATTACGACTAATGACTCGAACTGTCCGTTGGCTGTCCACTTAAATTCAAATAATTCAAATCAACCAATCATCGTTCTTTAAGCTGCTTGAAACCACAAATAGTGATACTTCTGATCTAGTCTAAAATACTATCTTAGATCTCTATGTCTGTTGTTTATTTTTCTCTTTTTGCTACATACAAAATGGGAGAGAATAACGTCGTTTTAATTTTTTAATCATAATAATTGAGAAAATAATATTTCTCTCTAGACCCCAATGACAACAATTTCCCTAAACATTCTCATGTCCATTCATGTGCCCCATTTTCCCCTAGGACAAAAAAATCCTCATTTTGGGGACAAAACTTCCCAATCTGGAAAGCCTGCTTGCAAAACTGCTCTTTCATACCCAGGCCCTGCTCCTTGGAGGGGCAAGCGCCAAACGCCGTTCGCTTCAGAGAACAGTTCCGCCGCCAGTATATTAAGAATTCCTAAGAAAGGCGACTGCAAGGCTTGATGGAAACCTAAGTAGGGCAACGTTTTCGCAGAAAATACAATATTCCATTTGCATCGGATGGAAATAAAGATGTATGACGACTTCCAACGGCGTCGTTGGAAACTACGAAGTAAATTACATTTATATCGCATATTTTTCGCAAATCTTTAATGTTAGAACGCTATATTCAGTTTGTAGGTCACGTTTTAATTGATATTGTGTTGGAATGTTAATTGTGGAACCGGAATTAAAGTATTCTTTAAGGCATTCAAACTCGAGTATTACATGAAACATTTCTTCAACAAGAAGATAATTTAATAAAAGTAAGGATGGCAGCAATAATGAGATACGATGGCATGAAATGATTTATAACATACAAGATTATTATAATTACATTGAAGCTTTAAAACAACAAATTAAAATGTGTGCAAACAAATTTTTAAATTAAAAAAAAGTAGTAGTATACGACCTTCGGTACTTTGGGACGGAAATAATGTTGTTTCAAAATTTAAAAAATATTGGGAGTAACATTTTTAAAAAGACATTTCTACATTTATTAGGAAACTAAATTATATATTTCTGTATGAGAGCTCAGTGAATATACGTGAACGTACAAGTGATTCAAAGCACTAGTGATGTTCTATATAATACGTTACGATATTCTCCCTGTGGTTTGAAGATTGTTCCAAGGCGGAACGATGAGTCCAAGAGTATGCACGGAGGATAACGTACCAGCAACAACGGAAAAGGTGGGTTAGGAATTGAATAATATATCAAGAGCGAATGCGCTATGTCGCATTGTAGTGCACTGTATTCCTTTGATATTACAAATATGATGCTGGTGCAAAGAGAAAAGAGATACAATAAAATATTGATATTTTATGTTACATGCTATATAATTAGGTAGGTATACAAATTTAAAATCACTTTCAAGCGATTTTCAAACAAATAGTTTCCAATTCTGCTTTTTTTCTTTGTTTGTAATTGCAAAGTTATTATCTTACTTATATATTTTGACTTCTGTATAACAAAATATTGATGAAGTAAGAACAACTAACGCTTTCTCCAATGTCTTTCCCAAGAAGCTTGTTCCCTCTCTTTCACCCAATTGCGCGAAGGCAGAAGTGTTACGCATTTTGCTGCGGAAGCTATGAATTTCTTTGTTTCCTCATAACGTTTGTGTCATCCAACGATGATTGAATATACAGAATATGCATATTGGAAACGTCCATAATTTTGGCAGTAGTCGTCATTTTGAGTTGAACCAGCAATTGCAATTGCAATTATCACAAGCGGATACCCGACAGCTCAGGGACAAAATAGGGAATGTTTCTAAGACACGTGGAACTTTTATTACACTGTACACTAAAGCATAGATGATTGACACACTTTTGGTCTTTATCCCACGGGTGACACGACACCTTGCGCATAATTTTCATATTAAATGAGAAACATTGAACTGGTAAATGATTTAAACTTTTTTTAAAATGTATAGCTATTTTGATTTCTTTTACACATTTCTTGATCGTTAATTTTGTTTCCGTTTCCGAGCTTGTAAAAGGGTAAGGAATCCGAGTCTGACTGTGTTCAGGGCCTTATAATTTACATATAACGTGGTGGAGACCATTACGGTGGCGCGCTCAGCTGCAGCACCTTCTTACAGGAACTAAAACACAATCTGCTGCCAGCGTTACTTAAAACGTGCCTGGCTGCTGCGTTAGTTCGCGGGTCGCAAGCAGGCCCATAATGTTACAAAAGATAGCGTCGATGTTCGCGCTTTCTTCAGGGGTTTCTTATATGTGTATTTTACGAATAATGGAATATTTAAAAGACATTTTTCTTATTTCCCGCTAATTAGCCAATTTTTATGTGCGGAAGTTGGCGAGCCTAACCTGCAGCTGAACCCCGCGACACTAGCGTCTTCTAGAGTGGCACCCTCGAGCTTTGCCTCTGTTTTGATGGAGAGTTGCAAGGCCCTGGTGTTGTCGCCCTTGAGGCCGTTCTCGCGGCAGCCACTCGCGCGATTGAAAAGCCGCGTCCGCCACCGTCGCCCACGAAGGCAGGGGGTCGCTAGGAGTGTTGCCAGCTCTTTCCCCGCCGCTACCACGGAAGTTGTTCTCTAATAAACCTCTACAATAACCAAATAAAGTTTTGTTTTGAAGTTTTTAATGGCATTCGTTCCACCTATTTCTTCTCCTCTAAAAGGCGGCAAATATACCTGAAAGCGACGAAACCCACGCAATAACATCTCATACATCACATGTTTAACTCTTTTGATTAAATAGTATCTCCCTGCACGACTTGGTAAAAACATGTTTTCAAATAGAAAATAATGCTACATCGCTTGATTATTAGTTTTTTTTAGTTTAGATTAGTTACTTTTTGGGATTTTAGGTTAAACTAATTTTAAGTTACATTAACAAATAAAACATATGTACATCCACCATTTACACATAAAGGATCTGTGGTTCAAATTCATTCAAAACGAAACTTTTGCTTTTTCTATTTTGAGCGACTTACTTGCATAGCTCTTTGGGGCCTCACTGGAAGTTGATTGATTAATTAATATTTCCGGCCCGTCAACTGATACGGTCATCAGTCTTCTTCGGGTAGTGAATGATTTTCCCCCGGGAGGTAGCCGTGTTTGCACTCCGCTGGCTGATGATATCCGGCGCAGACCTACAGAGCGGCTTGCGGAGAACTCCCTCCCCACCCCCCAGTCAGGGCAAACTCCACGCTTTCGATTGGCCTCCCGACATATGTGGTAGTGTAGTGAATGTAAGTCAAAGATTGTACGTTAGGGGTGAGAATAGGCCTAGGAAGACAAAGGAAGT
>BOPP01000074.1:2522092-2547003 GCA_017312745.1 Gryllus bimaculatus
GCATCTTAGGGTTGGGAGAGGATGGGAGGAGACGAAAGCTGCGGCGGGAGAGCGGGTAGGGGAAAACAAAGCGAAGGACGAACATGGCGAGAGAAGACTTTGATTAAAGTGGGCCGGGGAATTAGAAGTGGCGGAGAAAGCTGGGAAGAGGCGAAAGGAGGTCCAAAGTTGAAAACGGGAAGGGAGTCGCAGGGACAGAGATGGGAGAGGAGGTACGGGAAGGGTGGGTGATGTGAGGGTATGGAAGGGGAGCGTAGGTTTGTGAAATTTGAGGTGGGAAGGGGTGGTCAGGGGAGATATTGGTGGTTAGGGCTGCAGGGGAGGATGAAATGGTTGAGGCTGAGGAAGAAGCGGTTAACAGTTAGAGGTGTAGGTGGAATTGAGACGAGGAGGTTGGGGCGGGAGTGAAACGCATGGCGCGGAGGGAGGCAGGCAGCTATGAAGTGTACAAGCCGGGCGGTGCGGGGCGGGCGGGGAGGTGGGGTGGGCGGGGCCGTTGGGGTGGGCAGGCAGCGGGTTCACGCAATGGAGAGAATGTCTCAGGGCAAAGGTGCCAGCATGAGGAAATGGCAACGCGGATGGAAGGAAGTGAGGGCCCAAATTCCCCTTTAAGGAAAACCACAAGCGAGTGGTCCGCGGCGAGCGAGCTCTGCCGAGGCGCTCGCATCAAAGGCCATCAGAGGCGGTGCGCGGCTCCCAGCCTCACGCCACCGCAGGGGATAGAGAGGTGTCGTGGAGAAAGGAACGCTGGGACGCTTGACGGGCCATTGACGAAGGCGCGTTTCCAATGACACGGAAAGAGGTCACATTATGTTTAAAGGTTTGTACTTACTGCATTCATCGACGACGAGAAGGAAATCGGTCAAAAATTAGTTAATGCTAGCGCAAAATTGACAAAATTTTGTTTTTCAAGCAACTGTTAACATTTAGTATTTCGTAAGAATGAAATGTTGACAAGTGAGGCAATAGAAGACGGCGACACACACAACACACACACACACACACACACACATCACTCCATACATCCCTTCACACATCCACACACACAACACACACAAACCTCCATTCACACATTTCATTCTATTTCATCCCACATATTAAAATCACACCACATATCCACCCCACGCAACACATAAATCCACTCAGACACAACGCGCACACAACACGAGACCCACAATACATCCCCATCACACACGACACGTACATATGAACGTCCATATTCCCGATCTACATTCCACAACCACTCCCCACCCCCACATGCTCCTGCACCGCAAAGGTCACACCGTATGCACACACTTGCTGTCTTGCACACACATGCAATCACAAACACGGCCGCCTGGACACCCTTCGACGGCGACGCCGTTTCCATTACCAACCTGCGCTTCGCCTCGCCTCTCCGCGCCGCGCCGCCCGCGCCGCGCCCTGTGAGCTTCATGCCGCGAAAGTGAATTACTCGTGAGCGCCGGTGAATGACGCCCGGCGAGAGGTGAAGTTCCCTTTGTAATATTAACTCGCACAAAGGCAACAGTTCCTTTATTTTCTTTGAAAATACGTGCGGAGCCCTCGCTCGACGGGCGAACGTAAACAGCGCCACTCAACTAAGCGCGTTTCATGCCGCCTACGTCGGGCGTTTATCGGCGCAGGCCGCAGCAAGAAGCGGATATGAAGTGCCACGGGGTATTTCCCTCCGCGAGAAGTTAATTATGGCGCATTCGATATCTTTCCTTTTCAACGCGCAGTTGTCACAGGGCGGGAGGCTTATAGACTCGCGTTGTAAGCTCAATTGGAGGGCAAAGGACAAACAAAGCTTGAAGTAAAACGATGAATTCAACTAGCATGAAAACACGAGAAATATATTTTAGCTCTATCTTTCATACGTGTGTAACAAAAATATAAATGGTCGCGTTCACACAGACGCCCGTTTACAATAAATCACTGTCTGTTTTGCCGGGCAATTTAGTTGCGATGACACAACACATATAAGACAGAATGTAGTGAAGTTGATTAAAGTGATTTGAAGTTATAATGCTCTTCACAGTACTCCCCTCTTGTTTTGCATAAATACTGAACAAATCTGAAAAATTAAAAAGAACTGAATAATGTGAATAATTTTTTGAATCAAAATCCAGAAAGCTTCTTTAAATTTGTTTCATGACTGTATTCAGATATTTCAGTTAATACAGAAAAGTTTAAATCATATTTTAAAGTGTAAAATTCTTTTTTTTTTCCTTTTATGATTTTAGTATTTAGGTATGCGTTATGAATAAAAAATTATTTCATCATTTCATTATGACTAAGTAATCAAATAGTACTTGAATAAAATGTTGTTGAAACTTGGAGAATGTGACAAAATTAATGACAAAAGACAATACTCTTCAAAACTAAAGACGCGTAAAATATAATGAAATTTAGTACTTGTATTTTATCGATTCTGAAACAATTAGTATTTTCAATAATAAAATAAGATAAACCTACATCGATCTGGATCAATTTGTCATATTCCTGTGATATTAGCAATAGCGTACTAATTTATAAGAAAAATTCGCACTTTCTCAGCATACTTTTTCTAAAAATATATTTGTGAACTTATCTTGAATGTAATACAGTTACACTCAAGATACGTCACGAGTAATTTTATTGAAGGGAAAGTTATGGTATACGTTTGAAGTGGGACATCCTATTCTTGGCTTATTTGAGAATTATGGGAATAATCGGCAGCAAAAAGGCGTTGGTATACGCAGGGGGGCGGAAAGAAGGAGCAAGAAGCAGTCGGGTGTAGAGCGCGTCATGGAGGCTAAAGTGTGCATTTCTGCATGAATCCAGAATGTTTGCACTCATTTCTCAAGGCTTGTCCCTCCGCCAGAAAGTTCAAGGGGGCGGCTGTGGGGCGAGGAGGGCGTTTGGCTCCCGGCGAAGCGGCCCGGAAGGAAATGGCGTCGCGGAGTCACGTCTCCCCGCTGCGGGCGGGACGAGTGCGTTGCGTGTGGTTGAGCCGCTGGGGCGGGGCCGGCAGCAGCCTAACTAAGCTTATCAGGCGAAATCACCTCGGCCGGCGCCGGCGCCCGATCCAATTCCACGCCCGTGGCCCCGCCTTCGCCTTCGCCACCGCCTCCGCTACTACTTCACTTCCCCGCTTTTCTCTTGAATCCGCCGTCGTTTCTTGTCGACCTGCATCCCCTTCCCGTCCCTCCTTGCATTGCCATCACCACAGTCTTCGCCTTTGTTCTGCTGGCGCCATCGACTCTTCTCCAACCTCCGCCCTTCCGCGCATCACCACCACTGGCATTGTCCCATCCCATTGAACTTGTACCTGTGGTGGGAGATTCCTCCTTGAGAAAAACCCCGACGGCCGACGGTAGATCGACGCCTGATCTCACCATCCAGGGGAACAAGATCACCGTCACCTCCCGAGGGGAGAAATGCACTACAATTACGGGACCATAGCAGTTGGCGCTAGCGGAATCATGACTTTGCTTCGCTTCGCTTTTCTCTGGCCTCCACATTCATTTCTTCGTTTCCTCAGGCCCTCCCCGTCTCCCCGTCAGTGACAGCGTCACCTCTCGCCACACACTGTCGCGCTCGCGCTTTCTCCTCCCCCTTCTCCCACTTCATCGTCGCCGCATCGACTCTCCTCCGCCTGTGCCCTCACCTGCGCATAGACTCCTTCCCCCCTCCTTTCGGTGTGTGCTCTTCGACTCAGCGCGCAGCCAACGTGAACCCCGGCGGAAGGGCTCGGGTGGGTGGGTGTGGAATGGATTGGGGGATGGGTTGGCGGGTGGGGTGGGTTGGGGTGGGTTCACGGGGAGCGCAGCAGAGCATTCGAACTGGAAAGCGCCGCGCCGCGCAGACTCGTCAACTCTCCAATCCTTCTTGGGTTAAGCTCGGTTCAGGAAAATATCAAGTCGCTCCGGTTTAAAGCAGCGCAGCGGAACTACTGGCATTGAGGAAAACTACCTACCTGCAGAGGTTGCAGCATTTAGCCAAAGCGAAATAAAGAAATTAGAAAAATTTTACACAGGTGTGCGACTTTATCGTAGTGACTGAAGTAAATCTCATAAAGCAAGTTCATGGACGTCTGTACGTTAACGAGAGGTACAAAGAATGTATGTCTCGACTTCAAAAGTGATCTTTAAAAGTATGGGGAAAATAAAAAAGGATGAACATTTAGTTCAAAGGAGAAATAAAGCAAAAATATTACTAATACTTCAAATGAGAGTTACAAGAAAATTTAACGTGACAAACGTTAGAAAACAGAAAAGGAAGCGATCGACATAATTATCAAAGAAAACTGCAAAAATAGAGAGATTCTAACGACGTAAAATATAGCAGCCACATATCCATTGAGGCAAACTCAATATGTAAAAAGACTGAACCCAAGTGAGTGGTCTTCTGAAAGAAACAAACAATGACCTGAGACGAGAATTAAAGAGCAAACGGAAACAAGAAAGGGGAAAGAACAAAAAAACTAAGACGAACGTGTGAGAGAGGGAGGACGGAAAGAATCTGGGCGGTGGCCGCCGCGCCGTCCAAGGAATAAACAGCGGCGCCGTGGGAGCGCGCTGCGGTCAGGCGCGCCGCCGCCGCCGCCGCCGCCGCCGCCAGGGGATCGGAAAGCAGGACGGGGCCGGACGGCGCAGTGGAGCCCAGAGGAAATCACCGCTGCGTCGCAGGGAGGCAAGGTGAGGCGGGCCGGCCGGCCGGACGCCCGGCACAGGACGCGCCGTCCCAGGGGGCAGCCGGGGACAGGCGGGACGGGGTGACGGGGAAGGGGAGCGGGGCAGCGGGAGGCCCCCTGCGGCCGAGAAGAAGCTCTGCCACGTGTCCCGTGCCGCGTCGCGCGCCGCCGAGCTAACACGCGGGATTGCGCCGACGGACGGGCAGGGAAATTCAATCAGAGCAGCGCCCACTTCACGCCCGCGCGTGATATGCGGGTTGCGTCCGCCGACAATTTGGTGCGTGAACACCGAAGAGATTATTAACCAAGTGGCGTAAAAAATATTTTATTAGACGGAATAGTATATTATTCAACGAGTCTAGAATGTAAGCTATTATTCACTATTCACTTAAAGATTACGACAAGAGCGACGTAAGAGCGAGTGTTGTAATTTCTACGAGTGAATAATAGCCATTCTACACAAGAATACTTTTTCTATGACTTTGAAGTTACTGCATTAAAATTATTGAGAATTTTTTTTTTTTTGACATTGTCACATTCAATTTTAATGGCAGTGTGCAGGCTACATTAGCCTCATCACTATTATTGCTACTAGAACCCATGTTTATAAATCACGTTTGGCACGTTAACCTTACAAAGAGACCACGGAATACTCAGTGTTTTCTGATGCTAACAATCTCCAACTCGCAACGGTTTCGTGGTACACATGTCTTACGACAGCTATCTGCCGCGGCAGAGCGCGCTGAGCTCTTGTCCTCTTTGGGCGACAGCGAGAGCCTTCTGCCGCGAATAGTGAACCAAGACGAATGTGATTTTTTTGTGAAATCGTCATTACAGTATCCGATAACGTGCAGAAAGGCACACATTCTGGAGTAATTATACAGAAATGATTTACATTTGGCAAGATTGTTTAATATAGGATATATCGGTTTTGGAGTACCGTTCATAACATTCGAGAATCTCATTTTTCATCACGATGATTTGCAGCGTGATAGAGACCCATACAGTGATTCCGAACGCATCAGCTACTAAAGTAAATAATCCCTAAAGAATATTGCATGTTTTACAGCATTAGGTGGCGCTTATCTTCCCGGCTAGATGGCAAATAATTTCGGGGCTGAATTAACAAAACGATTTACGGGTAATCATAAGCATAGTTACCTATCCAGTAAACAACTAAATGTGATTGCACTAGAGTTAGTTCGCACTTTTGTAAATTATTTCAAACTTAACCTTAAATTACATTTCTGAATAGATACACAATTCAGTTATACAAACACACTTTCTTCATTCAATACGACTTCTTGAAATAAAAGACTTGCCATGCGTTTCTCAATATCTCTACGAATGCAAAAGAGGATGTGACGTCTTTTGAATGAGACTTTCGAAGAGCCACCTCAAATAATCGCCATAAGTCACCCCAGCGCACTCCAGTGCCGTCGGTGACATTCCACAGAGCTTCCAAGTGAAATCGCAATCGGATAGAGAAGCTCGTTTCGTTCGCGGAATGAGAAAATGAGCGTTATTTGGCCGGGCCTTTGGAAATTCCGAAGTCTGTCCGTCAATCAACATTGTTTGCGGAATTTTCGAAGCTCGAAGTGGCGGAATGCTCGCCAGGGCGGGGCTGAGCGCGCGGGGAGCGTGAGCGTATGCGGGAGCGTGCGAGCGTGTGGCAATGTGTCCAATGTAATAAGCCGCATTCCGCCGCAGAGACTGCGACGCGGGGGGGGGCAGGGGATGGCAGGAATGGTAACGCGGCATCGCGGGGCAGCGTTGGATGACGAGAGACGAAAGTGGAGAGACGAGGGACGAACAACGACGTGGGTGGAAGATTGACAGGAAGGGCATGTAGGTATGGGCGAGCATGGCGAGGCACGCAGAGCGAGAAGGGTGTGTCGGGAAGGGTGTGACGGGACGGACGAGACGGTCGGGACGGAATGAGCGACTTGAGGGGATGGGACGGGCCTGACGCGGAAGGCCTGGTAAGAGAATATCAAACCTGATAACTGATAATTGATCACTCTACAAGTTTCTGTTTTCAAAAAAAAAAATCGTACATTATTTCTAATCTTTTGTAAGGAAATTCTTCAAATACACAGCACTCAATTTTGAACGTACATATTCATGACAACGTATGATTTGATGGAACTAATAAACCACAAACCACATACTTTGACGGTGTACCGCAGTAATCTGGACATTTCGACTTATGAACATTAACGATACATCATCTCTATATCACTTTCTTTGGCGCCATGTGACACTTTACAGGGCAAAGCTTCCAGCAATTAGAAGTATAAGTGTATGCAAAACATTGAAATGACATTTAAAAACATTAGAAAAAATATTATTTATGTATAGTAATGATAAGAAACAATACTAATTAGGTATGTTTGTATTTGTAATTGAGAGTATATCTAAGAAAATAGTAAGAATATGTTACTGGAAAGAACTTGTCATGAATGATTCATTTGTGCTAATTTTATAGGTTAAAATCTCGGGTTCTATTATAAAATCAATCTAAGGTTTTTAACTTAACAGTCTAACAGGAATCGTAAACTTTGTGTACTTATTTAAATAACTCATATTATTTTGAAAAAAATACATTATGACGTTTCGTCCTTGCTAGAGCCATGCCTTTCACTGCAATATAGGGGCTTTGCGATTCAATGCCACACATGGAATGTAAAGTGGATGTAACAGGAGACTACCAACTAGATCGACTAATGACGTGATGGACCACATCAAATGCATGGTGAGAAAAATAAGTTCAACGAGGTAAGTAATCAAGGGTCAACCCTAGACGGCGGACCAGTAGTCCAAGTAGTTGACGAGGCGATGGGCGAGGGATATGGAACGTGGGGCCTACGGCGGAGGGAAACAAGGGATGGACGAGAGGCGGGAGCAACCCTCCTCCCCGAGCCCGCACCCCGTGCCTCTGAGCCGCTGGGGGTGAGACCTCTGCGCGTGCGCGAACGGGCCCGGAGACTGCCATCGCGTCCGCGTGACACTGCTCCCCCCCCCCAGCATTCAAACCCCTTTACCCAAATCCAATAAGGCTGCTCCTCCTTTGTAAAGGATTTATAGACCGGCGACTCAAGCTAATACCGCGACCGACGGCAAAAGAGGAGAGGTGGCTAGGAGAGCCGCGGCTACGGCGGGGGATTAAAGGGAGACGGTGGAGGAACGGCGGCGGCGGGGGTCTGTGGGCAGCGGTTGTGGGGGTTTAGGCGGCGGGAACAACCGGGCCGGCGTTCGGAGGGCGAGGAGGCGGGGGGGCGGTGAAGAGAGGAAGTGATGGGGCTGGATTCCGCGGCGGCTTGAGGGGGGGCGGGTGGGGCTGTGAAGCTTCGAGAAGTGGGATGGGCGAGGCGGAAAAGGGCAGACCTAAGCTTGCCAGCGTTTCTCCGCTCTGTCCTTCATATTTGCATCAGCAGAATTTTCCCTCGCGGGGTTACTTTATCCCTCAACCCCCGAGTAGAAGAGGAACGCGCGCGGTCTCCACCAGTGTTGCCAACGTTTGCGGTTCACCCTACTGTGACTCCGTGGCATTAAACCGGTTTCCTCCCTGGTAATTTAACACAATTGTTACATTTTATTAATGTGATGTTCCTTCAGAAAACGATGAAATTGTTATACTTGAATTATTCTAGGGCTATCCCAGAAGCATAATTTATATTTCTCAACATGGTAAAGCAAAGTTTGGAATGATGAATCATGAATTTACTTCTTTATATTTGGGATTATTTATGAAAGATCTGCAAAAAGGACATAAGTTTCAATTACAGTGTAAAAATAAGTTACGTACATTTTGTTTCAAGACAGAGGACTTTCGTGCTTCTATGAATCGACTTTTATGAATATTCGTTCACTTAAAAAGAAGAGACGAACACTTTCTCAAAATGTAAGAATATGCAATTGAATATGATTGTATTTTTTACAATTCTTCTGAACTATATTTCCCATTCCATTTTTAGGAGAAGAGAAAAAAGATTATTCGATTGACAATCAATGTGGCGTATGTTTAAATAATTTCGACAGGTCCATTCTTCAATTTACTTCAATACATAATTGTATCTTAGAAAAAATACGTTGTTGATACCACTGAAATTGTAAAAGATTAAATACTTTGAAACAAAATTTTGCCATCCAATATATCCACATACATTTCACCATAAATGGAAATAACGTAACTATCAGTAAATTCGTGTTTTACAGGATTATAAAGAACAATTAAGTTCAAATACTGGATTACCAACGCAACATTTTTGTTTCAACGAGAAATAAAAGGATTCAACAAAAAACAAACGTACAACGACAAGCCCTTCTCTTGACACCGTTTACTAGAGTGCCCAAGTTTTCGTCGTTTCGACCTCTGGTACGAATTTAATGACAAGGACTGCAGTACTATTAATTGGAGAGGAGGAAGGCGAAACAACAGGCGGGGGGTTCACTCTATTTGCGTCACAAAGCGGCATCGTAAAAACAAATGGGGTCGCGCAAAGCCCGACCAACAGAGCTGGCATTATCCCTCTCCAGCCCCCGCTGCCCCGCTCCCCAATGCGTCCATCGACATTTCGCGAGGCGCGGGGAAAAATTAGACTGTCAGCTTCGGGCCGAGAGCTTTGGGAACATCCCACGCAGAGCGCTGCACACCTCGCCGCCCTCCTCCCCCTTCCCTTCACCCCCTGCGGAACTGCCGGCGAAAGCGGGAAAGGCCACCTCCGCTTTACGAACGGCTCGTGACTTCCTGCGCCTTATTCCTCCCATTTTCCGGCGCGCGTCTGACGGCTTCGACAACGGTTTGCGTGAGATGGATCAGAAAATTGATCGGCCCGTGGCGCGCCCCGGCGATGAGCCGCTTCGCGACCCGCTGACGCGCCCTTCCGGCTGCGTCCGAGTGGGGCTGCCAGCGCGTCGCGCCTTTCCGCCGCGGCGCCCGAACGAATTGTTCGAGAGTTCGCGGACGCCAGAAGCGGCCGCTCTGGTGTTGATGGTGCAGGTAAAGGGGGAAGGACGAGGAACAGAGAGACGGTGAGGGGAAGAGCGAGGGACAAGGCGAGAGCGAGGACGAGAACGCGCGACAGGAAGGGGAAGGGCAAGGGTGAGGCCGACGCCGAGGGCGAGAGCGAGGATGAGGACGAGGACGAGGGCGCGGGCGAGGCCAAGAGCGAGACTGAATGCGAGATCGAAGGCGAGAGCGAAGACAAGGAGGGCGATAGGAATGGTAAAAGCGAGGTCAAGGCCGAGGACAAGTCCGCGAGAGAGGGTAATTACCTGCACCTCTTTAGCAACGATTAAAACACCCGTACTTGTCAAAAAAAGAATATTTTCCGGATTCCAAGCTTCTAGACAAATCATGAACATAATGGACCTGAACAATAACTGGTTTTGGCTTGCTTTGATTTAGTTTCAGTTATCTGCTAGAATTTTCCTCCAGACAGCGGGTGAATTTGACCTAGCTATCTCGCTAGTTTTCAGCGTCCTGCCACAGTCCGACGCCTTCTGGGGACCCAGGATTATGGGGCGAGTACGACTAGCAACAGTTGATGAAGCGACAGTCGAGAATGGTATCGGAACTAGAGCCTTAGAATCTCCCGATGATCAGAGGCACGCAATGACATCAGTTGATGCCTTCAGTCGGTCTTTCTGATCTACAGAGCTCCTCACACGGGGTCCACATTGAATTTCCTTTTACAGTCCGAAAAAGCATATGAGTAAATAATGTTTGAAGAATTTTTATGCTGATGACCAGAAGTAATGTTTATGATTTTAAAGCAAAACAATATTTTGATGAACCAGTGTGTAGAGAAAAATTAAAATCAAATAATTTCGCATTTGCGTTTTCTTTGAAATCGAGTTCCTTTGAATTACCGCGTTGACTCCTCCAATTTGTTTCCGCTCTCAGAGAGAAAATATTTTTAAACAATACAAAACGTCATATCAAAAATCGAATTTTAAGTTGATTTTTTGGAGGGATTCGAAACGAAATATTTATTGGAAACAAATACTGGTGTAAACTTTTACTTTTCTTGCCTGCACCAACGTTCAGACATCATCCCTCGTAAGGTCGATCCCTTGGAGCTCCCTTTAAACCTCTGACCCAGTGGCCTAGTGCGAAGAAAGAAACTTAGAAGAAAACTTTCTAATGTAATTTATATTCAGGACAACGCGCCCCTTACTCCTCTGCGTTCGCACATAAATCGACAAAAATACAAAAAAATGTCCCCACACTACGCCTTCTGTGCCCCTTCCCCTCAGGACAAATGGCTCGCGCTTCGAATGCGCTCCAACTAAATACGGTACAAATGCCGCCCAGGCCGCGGCTACGTCCAAGGCGACGAGAGGGAGCGGGTGTAGCAAAGGGGGTGTTCCCCAAGGTCCCGCCCCGTGGCACCCCCTGCGAGGGCGCAACTTGCACTAGTTGCAGGTTCCACCCCCAGGGGCGCGCGAGAAGTTGGCGCGGGGAACACCCTAGAACGCCACCGCGGGCGTGAAGGGATGAGGGACGCAGGAGGGGATGACAGGGGAGGGAGAGGGGCGGGGCGAGACATCCGCGCGGGGAGCACAGAACGTGCGCGGCAAGAAGGGGGCTTGTTTGAGGGAGGCAACACCCCCGT
Organism: Gryllus bimaculatus; assembly: GCA_017312745.1. Classification (NCBI taxonomy): domain Eukaryota; kingdom Metazoa; phylum Arthropoda; class Insecta; order Orthoptera; family Gryllidae; genus Gryllus; species Gryllus bimaculatus. Next base: position 2,533,388 of record BOPP01000074.1, read on the forward strand.
CCGAGAACTTTCCTGTCCCCCCCTCGCAAAAGCAGCTTTCAACACCTTGTGAATATCATAAGAGGGAGGATGGATAGATATAAAAATTCCTTTCTTACACGCAAACTTTGTCATGATGTAGGCCCCCACAAATCTGGGGCACAAAGGGACCTGGCCGGGGACATATCCTTATAAATGAGAGGGCGGAGTTCGAGGGCTGCATACAGAGGCAGAGCTCTCTGCGCGACTTACGCGCGAGACGTGAAAGGCACGGATGCCAGCGCTTTAATTTTAGCTTGGGGGCGAGGGAGCGAACCTCTATCGGAATTTGCAAGGGCACTCGCGAGGAAGCTCCCAACGGCTTACGTCGTCGCGCAGCCAATAAGAAGCCGAGCAAGGCCAGTCCCCCTCAAACATTTTAGTATTCCTTGGAGAGCTGCATGTTGGTGTAATCACTTCCGCTTCAGCACATTTCCTTCTACACGATATAATTGAAGTGTAATGATCCTAAGTAAAGAATCGCAGGTTTTTTAAAACAATATACGTCTGCGATAAAATTCTATATAGATAAATATTTTATTTGTAACGGCTAACTTATCGACAATAATGAGTGCATATTCAGTTGCGGATGTGTGAGTAAGCAAACAAACTTGAAGTTGTTAGATTGCTAGATTTTAATCTTGAATGTTCACATTTCAAATCTACGAATAACTCCAACTTTTCACTATTGTTTTCTACGAAGCAAATAAAACTATGCGTACTTTATCTTGAGAAAAAATAAGTTTTATATGTTTCATTGTAAAAATACAAAAGACGAATGAGCTGCGGGGGCAGTAAATATGTAAAAAGGTTGATGTCTAAATCGAAAGTTAAATTGCAACGGCTAAGCAGCAAACATCTCAAACCGAAATTCTATAATTTCTTATTAAACATTGATTTTATGCAGAGATCTACCCTTTTTCCGAATTTGTAAATATACTTTTGTTTGGTTGATTTTAAGTATTATTTTGTTTTGATTGTGCTCTTCAGTGAAGAAACACTTATAATCAATAAAACATGTATGAAGTTCAAACTAATACTTCTTTTAAGGTGGCCTAGAAAAATTTGAAATTACTGATCGATTTAAACTCTAAAATATAACTGACAGGTAAAATCAAACGTGAAATTATTTGCAATGATCTACTCGCAAAAGAAACTGCAATGCCCTCACCAATTTTTTAAAACCTGATATAATAAAGAATACTATTATTTTATTGGGTAATTTTGGAGATTATTTTTAAAACAAAGTTTAAAATTAATTTTTATTCGTAATGTACTATTTTTCCCAATATTATATTTCACTTCTGAACTTGTTACAATGTTATTCCTTGGAAATGCGTGCAATTGCTCTATGAATACTGTGCAAAATTATATTTTGAACTATTGTCCCTTCAGCATTTATTTTCAACCATTGCGTAGAATTCGCTGCATTGAATTTTGACAACTTTGCCCTATTGCAAGGGCTTCCAAAACAACAATACCCTACGAAACCCTATTGAAGCTACGCACTATTGATTGTTTCCAGTTCTTTCGCTCGACGTGTTGCCGCCTGTTTCGCTCGCACTGTCACCTCACGCGACCGCGTTTCTGCCTCACACTGGCCTCAGTCCACCCCCGGAGCGGGGAGGGGGCAAATGTTTGTCAAATGCCCGCCGACACGCGGTAGCTGTTGCTATTCGACGGAGGTGTCCGGGTCAACATTCGGTCAACCTGTTTTTCCAGCTTCGGTCGTTCACACACATCTTCTTGGAAACGTGAATGAAAAACATTGCACAAGTATTAAACAATGAGAAAGATGAAATTTAAACAATAACTATGAATAAATCACCTAATGCCTATCCTAATCAATTATTTTGATATTGTTCGATCATTATTTTTAAAGTTAATTTAAAGACATTGTGGTGATCACTGTCTTCAATATAGATATAAAAATTGCCGAAATATTTCTCAAAACAAGTTTAAGAATTTATATTTTAATATTATCAAATATTATTCGTTCGTTTTCAAGAGTTATTTTAAAATAAATTTCATCAACATAAACAATATCAGTTGTTACATTGGAAAGAAAACGTTGCAGATGCAAATCATTTAAGTCTATTGTACTGCACTAACTGTATTCTAAAAAAAATGTTCCTTAACCTTCAAAAGAGTAGTGAAACAGTTTTTTAATGCAAGTTTTAGTTCAAAAATGATCATTTGCAGATATACTTTTCAATATTTTATTTGTGCCACAAAAGTACTTTTGTAAATTTGACGTCTTTATAGCAAACTATGTATTTTGTGAATATTTAATATATTTGTGCATGTACATTCAATAATACTACTTTCCTTTAAATGATACATGTTGTTTTTAGGACATTGTGAAAGAAGTGAAATTCTCTCCATTATTAATTTTGTATAATACTCTGTTTGCCTGTGGCAATTTGTTAACAAGTCCCTGTAGAGGGAAACTGTACCTGGCATTTAATTTGCCTCATAATTCGTGCACATTCAGATAATTTTAACCAGAAATAAAAGCATTTAAAATAAGATATGCGATGTCACGCAATATTATTCACCGGTAAACAAATGTGTAGACAGACAACGTTTTATAAATTAAAAACGTCCCCTCGCGTGAAGAAATCTTTTTATAATATCGTGTGAATAGACAAAAACCAGGTGGGAAAGGGAATAAAAATATATTTCAGCTACCCAGAGCGTTGTTTTGCCTAATGTCTCCTTTATATTAATTATCTAGCAGAAAGTTAATAAATTTAGTGAGTATTCTTTCGTTACTGTAAAACGATCAAGAACAAATTGTAATAAGCATGTATGTTTGTAATAATGTATTTTGTCATGCAGAGGGACTGAAAAACCTGCTGTGCCAATCAATATAATTATACATGCAACATCAGATGGAGCAGAATTATATCTCTTTTATTGTTATTAGTATGTAATCATAAATGTTAGTAACATAATAAATGTTAAATACATTCTGAACTAAATAAGACAAGGAGTGTCAAAATCGCACTTTTCTGTGACATTATACACATTCAGAACTTTGGATCTGGAAAGAAACGAAAAAATAACGCCGTGTTCACAAGTTAATTGCCCCGTCGCAAATTATCCCTATCAACGTTTTGTGAAACTAAACAACAATAGGCCCAACACAATAAACTTGTTTTGTAAATATGGTAAATAAAAAGTTTTAATTTGTTTTCCAGTAGGTAAAAACTGAAGTTTCACAAAATTGTGGTGTCTTGCATCAGCAAAATTGATGCTGGTGAGTGCAGTCTTGAAGCACCAAAAATTGGCCGTCCTGAAACCACTCATGTGAATGCTGGAGCCTCGTTCTTCTTCGCACGATGAGAACTGCGTCTTACGCAGTGATGCTCCAAGTATTAGATTATGGTCATAACATTAATTTGCTGTTAAATATCATCAAATATTACCATTTTTCAGTCAAAATCAAAAATGTTTCATTGATTTCTGATTTTTTCCGAGTTCCTGTTCATTTAACAAAACCACTGACACCTCCTCATATGGTCGAAGGATGCTCATTTTCCCATCAATTAATAATGTTTTTTGTTTGTAACTCCTATTTTATCTCCACATCGTAAGTTCCTTTATTCCACACATTTCACAAAACACCAGATAAAACTCATAATCGTTTTTCCATTGAGAAACCCACAGGCTACATCCTCCCTCTTATTTTTGTTTTGTATTATTGTGTACATTTGTACCGCATATTATTCAAATAGTTCTGTATAGTACCTTGTGCGCTGTGTCAGAAGTGTATTTAATAAAATAAAGAGTTTTTAGATTGGTAATATAGATAAGTAATATTCGCAGAAAAATTACCTTAAAAGTGGACACAATTTTCCGAGATTTTCATGACCCGTTAGTTTCTAGTCCATGAGCGAAATTCGTTTCGTGGATAGCACTCCCCCAGAATTGCATCGCATCGGGCTCTGCTTCCGCGAAACCGCCGCACACATAATCAAATAACAGCGTTTTTTTAGGTCAAAAACAAAAATGACATTGATTTCAGATATTTTCCAAGTTCCTGGGTATTTAACAAAACCTCTCTTATGGTCGAAGGATGCTCAATGTGTAATATATTAGTGGTTTTGTAATTGGTGAAATAAATGCGTAATATCCACATCAAATGTATCTTAAAAGTGGATACAAGTTTCCGAAATTTCCATGACCAGTAAGTCACTAGCCTAAGAGTGCAATTCGCATCGTGGAATCCCATCGCACGAACTGCCCTGGCGCCGCTTGCGCGAAACCACTGGCACGTCTCCGCGAGGGGCGTCTGTGGGCGAGCGTCACCCCGCAACGCTCGCTAGGTAAACAAGCCGTCGAAGAGAAAAGGGGAACAGAGGAGGAGGAGGAGGAGGAGGAGGAGGGCGAGCAGAGCAGAGCAGAGTAGCGGCGCCTCGTTTTCGCAGAACTTCGACTCGCTCTTTCGAAGAAAACAACCCGAAAATCCCGACCGCGGAAATCCCGCAGCGGCTGCAACCGCTGACAGTGTCTTCATTCCAATGTACTGGTGAGAAAAATGACCAAAAATGACCTGCGGCTGGCAACCTCACATCCTCGATGTGTCTACACTAGAGCTCAAAACGGCCGCATCACCTAAAGAAAATGGGCATTTTGGTTATCCCTAATCCAATTTGCTCTCAATAAGTTTAAACAAATATTAGTAGAAATTGGTAAACATATATTGTATGAGGATCATACGATGTGTCTGATTCCATTACCTTCATCATTTTTGCAAATCAAGTGATGTATTTTCAGGATTAAATTGCAGATTACAACTGTGAGAAAAGCGATTTGTTTTTTTAGTACTACAGTACTTCTACCGAACAACAGGAACAGGAAGGAATCAATGTCAATTTTTTTGTTTTATTATTTTTATTTCCTGAAGGGAGGATAACTACTTTAAAGGGAATGTTTCACTGGAAATAACTCAAGTCACAAACATACAAAAGTAAATAACTAACAGAATAATTTACAACCATTCATAAATTACAACCATTCTTTGGATAAAAAGAAGTAAGGGACGTCCAAAAGGTTCTTATTATTGTTAGCTGGTTTTCAAATACGTTTGTTGTTTATTCCTTGCATTTATTATTCCTTTTTTTTTAAACTTTGGGGGTCAAAAAATTGAATTAAATATTTGTCAAAAGGAAATCAAATTACGAAGTAAAAATTGAATATTTATTCAAATGGCATTTGTGTATTAGTGCTCAGAAAATTAAAAAAGAACAGCATTGCAAATGTTTAAATAGCCAAACACAAAACAAAATATTGTAAGGTTTATCGGAAATAGCGCCTTTGTAATAATTGGAAACCGAACAATTGTGTCATTTAAAACGTACATTTATACATTACACGTTCAATAAAACCCACTTATTTGGGAGACAATTCTCACAGAAGTGTCATTTGTATAAACATTACTAACGTATATTATTGACAATCTGTCACCCTTACTGTTCGTCTTATTTACTTCAAATATTCGTCGACAGATGCATGTGAAAACATGTGATCCTCACCTAGTGCATGACAACGAACAAGAGAGATGCGCGTGGACGTATAGTATAAAACTGAGGTTTGGTACTATGTACGTACAGTGTGGTAGGGGGTAGGGGCTGCAAGAGAGAAGCCATTTCAAAAGTAATAGGGAACGTCTGAAAATTCGCCCATGGTAGACAGAACTATTAGTTAAATGAAAAGAAAAAGAAGATGTAGAATAAGAATGCTATGTAGAAAAAGGCAACAGATGATCCGAAATGTTTCCCGTTCGGAATATTCGAGATCCTTTCAGGATTTGCTTACGGGTTCGCTGAAATTCAGCAACCGTTCCACCTCCCCTTCTTATTCCATGCGACTCTTCTCGTAGTTGCGGCAGCATTCGACCTCTGAGCCTGGAGTTATTTTTTCCTCTCCGGCTGCCTGTTCCTCGCTCTCTCTCCGCCTTCTTTCCGGCTCCTTCACCAAGAAGCTGAGCCATAAATTTTATTCCCCGGTCTCGTCGCGGGCGCAGTTCATTTGTCTCCCGCTCGTAAGGCTGTCATCGAACGCGCAGGTTTGGAAGTCGCGAGACGGCGGCGGCGGCGGCGGCGGTGGCTGTAAAGAAAATTAGGGAGCTGGATTGTTTTGAAACAAGATGGCGACTCGTGGCGTATTTATGGCTCTGTTGATGCCGCACGAGCGCTCTTCTGGTTAAAGTGCGCGCCCGCTCCGCTCTCCGTGTTTGTTGTGACGGAAGTCAGCTGGGGGAGGTGGTGTTCGGAGACCTTTTGTGGCGGTGAAGTTGCTGCTCGGTACTCAAGGAGCAAAACTCTACAAGATATTTCGCCTTTCCGTCGCTTATCGCGATGTGTCAAGCTTGGGCTAGAGAAAAAGAGAAAACGTAACTTCTGTGGGTGTCTATAACAAATCAACTTATCGTTACGCTTGTGTGGCTTTCGTTTCTGAATTAAAAAAGCTTAATAACAAGGTTATGTCTCCGACGTCATAGTTCTGAGATATTGGGGTTTTACATACACTTGCCTCATATAATACGGTACATTTGTAAACGTTTAAACCCAGTACAGTTGCATATGAGTCCATAATGGATTTAAATAACGTATTACATTAAAATAATACAATTTGAAGATTTATTTAATGCTAATAAACCAATTTTACAAAGAAATGTGGGGTAGCCCCTTGTTCCACAGAACCTTTCAATTGGTGAGTCGTTATTTAATTATTGACGCTTTTAGAGTGTTTCAATTTCATTGTCGTCACGTCCCATTTGCGATCGTGCGATATAGAGCAGGTACATCATCCACGCAATCAACCCCACTAAATAACTTTTGCCACTTCTGAATGTGAAGTGTGATTAGATTTAATACATGAAATCAATTATCATTTAATTTAAGAAACCCACTCCTCTGTAAGACCCTTCCTCCTAATTAACGTTTCCAGCCAGATTATACTCTCATGTAGGTGTTTTCAAACATTTCATTTTAAAACATGGCGCATATTGTTCAGCCCTTGCCGAGATGAATTTTGTTCTAGAAAGACTAAATTTGCTACTACCGTAAAAACAATTTCCTTATATAATGTATATTTTGTATGCGCTTTTATTAGTGAACTTAATATAATTCTATCTATTTGACTGAAAATAGCTGTAAAATAGCTTTTTGTAGCTGAAAATAGTTGCAAATATTATCAGCTCTATGAATAGAGCTGACATTATTTTCAATCTGCAAATAAAGAGGTTTGCCCTTTCATTCATGAAAGCCTATTTATTAGAAAGGGAAGAAAATCGCAAAGTACGCAGTGAAAAACATTACAGATATATTCGATGGGGAGTGACTGTTGGCGAATGTATTCTGGTAGTTTTCCTTTGCCATTCTGCGGGGTACGGACATTCAAAATAGTCATCACTATGGAGTTGATTTTGATGAACATTGCCAAAAATGATCAACAAATGAATTTCTACACTAAACTACATTGTTCCGAAGTGAAAAGGACGAAATGAAATTTCATTAAAATTCACCTCTTAGTCATCACTATTACTCGAATAAATTTACATGAAAGTTTTAGATACAGAAACAGCGCCAGCCGAAAAAGGACTTTTCACTTCTCATTTGAAATTTGTATACGTTCACTCCTGCAATAAATTCAGTGTGTTTCTACTCTCTGAGCTTCATTTCACCACATCTGTTTGAATACTAGCCATATATTGTATATATTATATATATTTAACTCACGGCCGAAGGCCGAATAGTTTTCTTTTAATTTATGCACGTATCTGATATTAGAAATTAAGATTTGAACCCGGGGCCCAACAGAAGTGGTTGGGAATAAACGTAGGGGTCGGGATCATAGCCGATGTTCGTCTGTTCGTGACGTCATTCAGGAGTTTGAAAAAGCATCTCGCTGAAGCTTTTCGCAACTTGGTAAATGATGCGTATGCTTATTGAAGCATCGTGACATTCCACAAAATCTCAAAACAGTGTACTAATATCGTTCTAATTAATTTATCGCTTAACGTTTCAGATACAAGAAGAAAAAAATCCTACTGTTTCTTTTTTATTTTTTACTCTAAACTTTAGACTTGTGCACGTAAGGAAAATTTTTCTTATTAAGCAATGTATCTCCAAGAAATAAAGTTTTGATCAAGAAGAAGTACACAAAATTGTACTTTATTTCAAGATGGGATTCAACGGTTTTCAGATACTGTTTAACATAGAAGAAACTCCACGGTTTGATCACAATATTTGGCAACCTAATAGAGTAGCATCTTAAAAAATAGAATCCTAGAAAAAACTGAAGAACTAACGGACATGGAGATAAGTCACTGCCAAAATCATTTCAATTACTGGGCACAAATGTTTCCCGGAATATCCACCCACTACAAACATTTAGTTTCTAACTCTCAATTTATCTTGTTAGTTACAACTTCATCCGATACGTATGTAAATTTACGTAGAATGCATAGAAAATTGGATAATTGGATAACCGAAACAAGACAAATATTTTTACTCATCAACATAAGTAGTGGTTTTCTGCCATCACGGCGGGGAGAGCAGTCTGCAGAATTCATTACGAAGAGAGAATGCTCTGCCCATCCCCGTCACAACAATGCAGGAGGCGAATAATCTCCGGATTGAAGCTGTCTGTTAGCTTAGTAATGTGAACACAATTTCGATTTCACCCGTGCTACCATAATTCTACATGACGTTCTTGAGGAGAACTGCTAGTGCAGCCTTCACAAAAGCAAACTAATCTCTCGGAGAACAGGAATGTTTGAGTGCGATGTGTGTTCTGAGGGCCGGAGCGCCGTGGGCCCGGAGCTGAATGAGGAAGTGACGTTAAAGCATTAAGGGCGATAGAACAACGAGCGGCGCGTTTGAAGAGACTCAATAGGAATACGAGGTGAAGGAGACAGCGGCCAAGGTAGGGCAACAAGGGGAGTTGCTACGGATGTCGTTGTGAATTCCAAACTGGCTGGATGGTGTAAGGAATACACATACACGTCTGTGAGGAAGATAATGCATGGTCCTACTGCTATGAATAGAGAAGTGAAGGGGTTGAAAATGGCAAACTGTTGCAATGAAATGGGTGCGAGAAAATATGATGAAGTGTGCTGGTGAGATAACGTGGAGGGGTTACTCAATGACAGGTTGATTGTGAGGCGTCTTCCAGGGAATCTGAGTAGTGAAATTCATAGTTTCATAGAAATTCATAGAAAATCATAAATTCATAGAAATTCATAGTCAGGTAAGTAGGTCTGCGGGCTAGTGGTTCGCATAATTAGTTTACTGTGAAATATTTGAATAATTTGTTGTAAAATACTGGAACTCATCTTCGGCGAGATTGTAGGCTAATAAGTCAGCGAGTTAGCGACTACACGAAGGGACGAGAAAAAAAGAACACGGACTGTCAGTGCAAGAGTGTATAGAAATAAATCGGATAGTGTGAGTGCTGTCTGGCGTATGTAGTGTGTGGTGAAAGGAGGAGGGTGTGTGTAAAACGGGACTGTTGAGTAGATGAAGGGTTGCTGGGGAAGGAGGGGGGCACGTGGAAGGTGGATAGGGTTTTTCAGGTGGGTGGCTGGTAGGAACATGGGGCCAGGTAGCGGGTTGTGGAAGATGTGCGTTTAGTCGGAAGGTGTATGGATCATGGGCCAAGTGGAGGTAGTGCGGCACAATGAGGGGCAAGCGACGCGACTGCGGGGCCAGTGGTATGAAGGAGGGCAATATGGAGTTTTGGCTGGATGATTAACGTTCCGGGCGCGTTGACTGCTAAGATATTTAGTATCGAAGTGCAGCACATGCTCTTTTACCGCAGAATGTGGCGGTGATCTTCGCCGACGGATAGTAAGATCGAGTGCCGAACTTCACGTCCGCCTGCGGGGTTTCCCTAACGAGGTATCTAACGCCAGAGGGGCACCGTCCCAGACGGGATATTCGTGGTCCCCGACATATGTGATAGTGTAGTTCTTGTATGTGTTCGTGTGTCTAAGAGTGGGGTGTGGATAGGACTGAGAAGAGTAAGTAAATATCGCACGCGGTCCGAGACCTGTTTCTGATCAGGCATTCGCCAGTAATTGACCGGAGAACCCCCAACAAAAATAGATACAACAGCAGCCGGCCACTAGAATTATCTTGCGTACAGCGGCTGAATTCGTCCTAGCTATCCAGCTAGTGTCGAAAATTCTGCTACCATTGGGGCTCAAACCGTAGGACCTCCTGGTCAGAGGCACGACAGTAACATGAGTCGATGCCCCGAGACCCTAAGACGGTGCAGGAGAAAGGCAGTGGGGAATATGAGACAGTAGGGAAAGTTTGGAGTAGATGGGTGTGCTTTGAGGGAAGTGGGTGGCATATGTGCACTCTGATAAATATGTGCAAGGAAGGGACTAAGGGAAGGAGAGGGTTCTAGATGATGATTTGAGAGGCGGGTGGGAGATGCTGCGCAGGTGTTAGACGTAGGTGGGCGTGGGGGCGGTGGGGGCGTGGACGTGAGGAAGCGGATGGAGTTGGCGGTAGACGTGCGAATGCACGAGGCCGCGCCCTGTTGTGGACTCTGCGCCTGCGCCGTGCGCAGAAACACCTGCGAGGAGCGGCGCGCCATCGCCCGGCGTTCATTAAAGTGATTGCTTCCAGTAGATTTGGACTCCGCCGCCAGATTATTCTCGGGCGCTTGCTTGCTTGCTTGCTTGCGAGCGTTACGCATACAGCGCGCCCCTTACTCGCACGCCCCACGCGGAGGAAGCAGCAACTAAACTCCATCGTGGATCGCCGCACTCGCGAGATTTCATTAGTCGTTTCCATTAATGCACTCGCTACGCCCTCAAGGAATAGTTGTCCAGAATAAATATTTTATTTATAGTTTACGAATATAAAGACTTGAAATATAGTATGTTCCTTGTCTTACATTAAAATATACATATATAAATAAAAGGAAATATATGTCGCACACGGACCCGAAGCTTGACCTATTTCGCTGAAATGTTCACACTTAGCTCTTAGTCGTAATGTGAGTGTTTTGAATTGAATCGCGGCATGGGGGCGATGTGATTATTTATTCCCCTAAGACGTCTCAAGCGCCCCTGAAGTGTACGCAACCCGCCGTAAGTCTGGATTCAGCGCGTCGTCCCTGCATACAACAATGCTGTCCTTGTGATTGTAAAATATCGGCCGGAATTATCTCGGACTTGAATCTCGGACAAGTAAATCAGTTTTCATCATAGCATGCCGAAATTTAAGGGAGAACGTTTTAACAATAGGACACTGGACAACCATGTCCAAACCAGGACAAAGAATAAACCCACACTTACGAAAAATTCTATCAGGATTTTTACACAGCGCATAACACGTGATTAACAATCACGTGGCCAGTAGTGTGTGATGTGTAATACACTGCAATAGCCAAGCATTGCCGGGGCCACTAATACAAATATAAATAAATGATATTATTTAGTTACAATTAATAAGTACACAGAACTCAATCTCCAACACTATTTTTTAATTCAATTAATACAAAATGCACCCACCCTTGCATCATTTATATTAAAGATGTTCGGCTACATTTAGCTTATCAAATTCATGCGTTTTGTCAGCACTAAACGTATCAGAAATCCTATATGCCCTCTTCACTGGTATGTACCGGCGAATATTTCACGGAACTCACATAGACGATGAACCGCTTCGATATTTGCCTTCCCACCGTCGACGCGACTCCCAGTTGACCGTAGGACGGCTTCCCGTCGCGACATTTGCCACTCCCCTCCCGCGCAGCCGGCGGCGCGACCCACATGAGGCCGCACGAGGGGAGCGGGGTGGAGGGGACGGGGTAATTTAATTAATGTCCTAATTTGTCAGAGATGCAATAACCCTCTGCTCGCGCTCACATTACACGACCCGCCCCCCCCCTCCCTGCACCCACGCACCGGCCCCAACGCGTTGAGGCTCCATTCCGCGCACTGGGTCCGAAGGCCACCTGCTCTGTGGGCAATGAGCTCCCATCCGCACTCCGAGCCCAAAATGTGCCCTCTTTCGCACAACGGATCCATACCAAAAACAATGAGCTCTCAACTACACACCGGGCCCAAAGGAAAACAACTCTACAGAACCGTATAAGCGACTCTGACAGTTCGATTCGCTGTTACATAATACATAATTTGACTCTTGCTCTCCGCTCCACCGGCATGCCAGATCAATGAAATCTCAAAACATTACTTGCCGACAGGCGATGTCACGTCTTGATATCATGATCATAACTTTCGCCAAAGACGAACATTATCGCCTCCGCGACTTGGAGTGAGTCAGATGAGCGGAAACGCTGAACCCTGACTGTGAGAAAGTAAACAAATCCTCGCAAGAAGATTGCTTCAGAGCAGGTCACATGACGTACCTCAGCACGTGGCGAGAGAACTGCCAGAGTCGCTTTTACTCTGCCGGTACTATAGGCAATGATCTGTCAATGCAACGCGTTCGACACAATGCACGAAAGCTCATTATAATCAAGGTGCACGCTTCTAAAGATGGTGCAAGTCCAATGGAAACAACTCTCGTCTCTTCTGGAACGTTTCCGTCTTTACATCGTTACACGCACATAAGCGTCACCACCGATATAAAATCGTCATATAATTAAAATTAACAGTTTTATTTGTAAAAATATATAATCACATTAATTGTACGTCATAATATGAGAGCATCATACGATTTGTTGGTGGAGTGGCGCACCAAATTATCCGATGAAAAAAAAATTACAATAAATTAGTTTTTCGAAGTTCTCCATGCCTTCGGATTTTCGTTGCTAGTTCAGAGAAAAATATTTCAACAGATAAAATAACAATGAATTGCAACAATATCATTGAACTAGTATCGAATATCAAAATAAAGCAACAATCGAAATAGTTAAGACTTCCCATGAATTTGCTTACACAAACACTCTCCAAGAAAACACCGGCCATGATGTTGACGCGCCCGGAATCCAAAACCAATCAATCAATCCAAACAAATCTTCAAATAATTGAGAGAGAATATTACGTTCAGCTTTGAATAATGTTCTACCAAGGAAATATTCTCCAGTATAAATATTTCATTTTGTAATAATTTATTTTCAGTTAATTCACTATATGTAAAAGTAACAATGGACTTTTAGTACTTCGATATTTCCTGCTATATATTCAAAGTGGCACAGGTTACTACTTTATTTTAATAATCAATTTTCAAACGCAACCAGAAATATATTCAAAATACATTCTTTCTCTCTATAGAGTTGCGAAACATACCCGCCTTACTGTGCTATTTCGTGCCATCTCATTTCGTGAGACGAGCTCTTCCTGTAAGAGAATTTCCTCGCTTCAGACATGCAAGAGCTCTGTCTGAAATTCATATCTCTTAACACAACACGTGAATGTCGCTGGAGGAACTACTCATCAAAGTCCCTTCCCTTGCCCCTAGCTCCTTCCGTAGGAACTCAATTAACCAGTACCGCCGCCTCCATCGCCATGTACTCCGCCCTGCCCATCGCCAATCCTGCCCTTCCTTGCCACGACAACGCCGCCCTCCCCGCCATGCCTTCGTCGACGCCCCACCACGTTACAG
>BOPP01000074.1:2560014-2582371 GCA_017312745.1 Gryllus bimaculatus
CCCGCCCCGCCCCCGCGGGTCAACTGCAACAGCTGCTGCAGGCGCTCAATTAAGTGCGGGATTAAGGCGCGGACCGAATCAAGGACCGACTCAATGGCAACTGCACCGATTCTTCCGCCTGGGCGCGCCTCGCGCGACGCGAATCGAGACAGTGCCAGCCCGAAACAACCGGAGACACACCACTTTCCAAGGGGTCTTACTATAAGAGGAATTAATTAGAAGCACAGCAAAAAATAAAATACGTTAATGTCTATTTACGACACATCTTTGTTGCACTGATACGAAAAAAGGGTGACTTCACAGACTACATTTTCACAGTTACTTCAGATGTGTGTCCAAAGGATGTTCATAAATTAACTATAAACTCCGAAAATGAATGCATCACGCATATATTCTCTGTATCACATGTGTTATAAAATTCTGCCTCACTTCACAATCGAAATTAATTATAGGCCTATAGGCGATTATTTGTGAACTTCCGATCTACGATAGGAGAAGTTGTATGTTACGGAAGCTAATATGTTTTTAAGAACGCATTTAAATCATAATATTATTATGAATTATTACTACTTTACACTTCACGGTTCAACGCACAGGTAATTCCTCATAAAAGTAACATTAATAACAATTGTAATATTCAACATCAAAATCACTGTTCTTACGACGATTAAACTCATAAAATTATATTTTAATATTATCTTATTCTAATACACGGATCATGTTCGAAAGTTAAATTAAAAAAAAGATTCGAATATTTTCAGAATCCAACAAAAGAAGAATACTGAGTTCCAATCAAGTGAAATAAATATTTCCTCCGACGTAATAGCGTGTCTCAAAGGCACGATAATGAAATGCAGACGCGATGCAAAAGATGTATCGGATACGAAGAAGGGAGAGGAGGGGATCTCGGCGGAAGTTACAAGAAATTGCTTCCCTTCCATTTAGTTTCGCAGCTAAGCGCACCTGTGGGATTCGAATGGGGCGGGGACCCTCTCGGTGCTTACGCCGAAAGCCCTATTCTCGCCCCCCCCCCACTATCCTCCGCCCCACGCAAACGTCGCCGCGCCCCTCCAAGCGGCGGCTTTTCAGTTGAAGCTTCGCACGAATGACTTCATTTCACTCACGGGTGAGGGGTCGAATTCTCAAGTCGACCGGTGAAAGGGAGAGAAAAAAAATGAAGATGAAAGTAGAAGGGGTGGTAGAAGTATTGAAAGAAATGAATTATAATTATGAACCAGTGTCCCTTACCGTACAGTATCAGAATTTTAGATTTCTGAGAGTATTAAATAAATTATTAATTTACAGAAAAACAAATTAAATTAATTCACGAAAGAAAAAAGTGTTATGTAAACGTATGAGCAACAGAAGAAGTATAGGTGAGAATAAGACTGAATGATACGAACCTACTGAACTCAATGTCCCGCAACAACGTATTCATCCATGAAGTGCCCATGGTCGTTTGTACCGCTAAGAACTAAATCAGCTGCACCTGTGTTGCCACTGGATAAATGTTGCTGTCCGTTGGCCTTTTTTTTACGTAAATTAAGAAACACTTCAATTTCACTCACAAATCAAAAATACTGTTCTTGAAATCAAACATCCAGAATCGATCGGCAAATGTCTGGTTTCTTTCTTTAAAACCACCGATCAACTTGTGGAATTACCTTTCGCAAGGTTTCACCAAACTTACGATATCTGAAGTCGCCACTAATTGGGTTTCAAATCATAATTTCACATTAATATTTAACCTGTCTATATTCCTGCGTCCATACTCTCGCCAACCCAACACCATCTCTCTCAACAAGCTTCCGTCCATGATAACCGATGCCTCCCCCTCAACTGTTCTTTACCACGAGCTCATACAACTCGTAAAGAACTATATTTTTATATAGTAACCCTGAATGTAAAATATATTCGAATAATAACATACAAGTATAATAAGAACAAGAAGAAAGTGACGTTAAGTAAAAGAAATTGGATCTCCTCCCACAGGAGGAAATAACATCTGATTATATCAAAATCGACACTGATCCAGAAAAAAAAGCACGACCAGGTAAGGAGAAATTAAAGGTTAAAAATAAATAAATACTATTGAAAATAATGGAATGGCATAAGAGAATACAATGCCTATTAATTAAAAGTTTACACTATTTGAATGATTGTTATTAAGCACCAAAATCCCTGACAATAAAAAATTTCACTTTACGAGCAGGGAAATTTATACAAGCACGCATGATAAATATGAAGAAAGAATAGCTATCGAACAGGCATCTTTTGACACCTATTCGTCTCGCAATAGTAGGTTCTCATGTTTTGTGGGTACTTGATACCGAAAAATCAAATGACTATAAAACGGTATATGTCCGTCCGTCTGTCTCTCTGTCTGTATATCTGTTCATGTGTAAACAACGCTAGCGGTTAAACCGTTTAGTCTATTTTCTTCAAAATTGATATTCTAGAATAAATCTTACTGATATCGCGGCTCCTTGAATTTGATACCGATATTTCATTATGGGAGCCAGGGTACTTCAAATGAATCCCTTGGGACAGTTTCAAATTAAAAAAAAATCCCCATCGTTTTTCATTAAACTTTGGTTTTTGATAATGTGAAGAACGTTTAAAAGAATGGTGCAGGTCTCATTTTCGTTAAAAACCCTGATTTTTCCAAAATTGCATAAGTTCAAATTTTTTTCCGAGCATTCTTACAACTAAAATATTAAAGATTTTCTCATAATGAAATATGTTTCTTTAAGATAGATTTTGAAATAAGATCACGCACAATGTTTCGTTAATTTTAGTACTTTTCGCGTAATTTTGCGGTAATATACGGACGTGAATTTACGCGCTGTTTTAGCATCTCAATTTTCCAATGCGAGGCAGCACATTGAGAAAACACGTCCGCCAAGGAGAGACGGAAGGCGAATTCGTACGCAGCCACGGCGGCGCGTGAATACGAAAGGGATGTAATTCCTCGGCATGGCGTAGCGCGGTGTGGCGCGGTGGGTGGCGGGGCATCCGGGGGCGACCGTCAAAGTATAATGAAGCGGGCAAATGTGCCGGAAGTGGCACAAAAGGCGGGCGGCCGAGGTGCAGATAAACCGCCAAGTGCTCATAACGCCGCGCGCGATATCTTCGCGACGTCTCCGGCGCCGCCGCCGCCGCCGCCGCCCATATCTCCGAGCGCAAACTCTCCCGCCCCGCCCACTGCCCGTTATGCCGCCGCGACGTCAGCGCATTCACCACCTCATTGCGAGCACCATCCTCGCTGCCTCCGTCCCACGTCGCCCCCGCCCTCGGCCCCTACTCCACCGCCACTGCCACTGCCACCCTCCTCCCGGTGCCACTCCCTCGCCGCTTGTTCCCACCACCCCTACTACCCCATCCCCACTTCCCCACCTCCCCTTTGCCCCCGCTGCCGCAGAGATCGTTTCCTCCCGTAGAAACGACGGAGTGGTGTATGGCGCCGCGCCGACGCCGTCACCGCCAATGACATTTGTGAAAAACGTCGGCAATTGCCTTTTATGTGTTTATTTGTATTTTGAAATCCACATGAACCTATGTGTCGCCGTTTGTGTAGTTCTCAGGCGGTGGCCAGAATATTGAACCTACAATTGATTATTGGTATTAGCCACTCTTCCTTTCCTTATATAATTCTCACGTTTAATTTAGAATTACATTAGTTGTGTTCCAACAATGATATTACCTTAATTCAAGATCATTTAATTATAATTTTACAATTATTTAATTGAAAATAATGTATGACTCAATAATCAAAGTTTCAGTTAACTGAGCAATCACATAAGATCATAAGGACACTCCAATTAAAACAATAGACCATAAGAAAGTACCATCAGTCTTAAACATTAACACGACAGTAAAACAAATCATAAAAAGTAACTAGTGGAGGTAAAAGAGCACGTTCTTTCGATGTGACGAACCTGTGTTTATTAATCCTTTTGTAATTATACTGGTTATAACCACTGCAGTTCTCTTATAAGTTCACTTTTGATTTCACACTTAATTTCTCATCAACGCTTCCTGAGCCTTAATCAGTTTTTAAACGTTGTCATTTTATGACACAATATACTACGACATTATAATGTAATGTATCACAGAATTAAAGTTAGTCACAAAGTGCGAGATAATGTCTGACTCATTACAGCCTACAAGTTAAGATATTGAATCTAAAGAATAAATACTAAAATTAAGATTTTTCTACCAAACTTCTCAATTAATTGTAATATGCAGTACTGATCTCTTATGTATGAACTAGGTATAAAAATAATTAAAATTTGATTAATAAATATTTCTATAATAATCTTCTATAAAATACTAAAAAAACTATGATTTTATACACAAATTATTTTATTTTAGACTATTAAAATCCAACATATTTATTAAGCTTACTTCATGCATTTAAAATCTTGAATCGTACTATCTCATCGAGCAGTCAAGATCGTACTGAATTAGTGTCAAACTAGGCAACGGTGCAGACCTCACGTCACATCGTGGAGCGGTGGGTGCGGGCGGGCATAAAATACGAAACAAATTGCGCAGAATCTGACGGCGAGTGCGCGTACTAAACCTTCTGCCCCATCATTCCATCGTTCCACTGGGGACTAAATGACAGCTTCCGGGCTGATCCGAAAGCGATTCTTTAAATACTGCGCCCATGGGCCCCGCCCTGATATCTCGCCCTACCGAGCCCCCCTCCTCTCCCGGCCCAGCTCAGCCCAGCCCAGCCCAGCTTTGCCCAGTTCACTATCACGTCCATTCACCAACCCCCTTCGATTATTTTCCATCGCTCTTTCCCCTACAGCCGTTGCTTCATCCTGCCTCACATCCCAGCCCATCCCACCGCATCCCATTACATACTTCCACACCCTGTCCCGCTCCGCTCTCCTCGCCACGACCTGCCCCAAGTTGTTCTACCCGTCCTACTCTTACCCGCCCAATCTGCCTCGCTGAGTTTAGCCTGGTCCCAACACTTCCCCACCCGCGCTCTTGCCGCTTCTTTCTGCCCGCGCCGCCAGTCCACGTCACCCGCCCGCCACGCCGGCGCGATGCCCGCCACGCCACTCCCCGCCGCGCCCTGCCACACCACACCCGACCGCCGCCCCGCCACGCTCTTTGCCGCCTCGTATGCCTAGCTCGACTCCTCCTTGCCCGCTCCGTACCGCTTTCGCCCTCGTTTTTTTTCCTCTCGGCGCGCTTCGCCCGACTCCCGCGTACTCTCCCCCTCATTCCCCTCCCCTCCCCCTTCCCCTTTTCTGCCCGCGCGATGCGAGTTTGATGAATCTTTTCCGCTCGGAGGACGAGCGCGTCTGCGCGAATGTCTATTAAATCCATCCCAGGCATTAATACGACGCGGCGATCCCAGCGCGGCCAAGCGGACAGCCAACGCCACACCGCCACCAGCGACGATCATTCCACGAGGACGGATGCGTTGCCAAGCACACTTGCCCGCTGCGCGTTCCCTGGCGGGCAAAATCAATTTATCACTTATTACCTCAGGTCGAAGGATGGGTGTTACGGTTTGGACACAGAAGATTATGCGAATCTTCCCGCAAACGATTTTGAACCAGTTAACGAATTTTGATGTTCAAATACCCAAGTAATTTTTTCATCATGCTCTCCACGGTCTCATGTTCATTCCTACATGAAGGAGACGTGTGTAATCAGTTCTGGTTATGTGAGATATTAAATTTTGAAGTTACATGAATTCCATCGAGAACATTTCAAATTCCTTTATCTTGAATAAATGTATGATTTCTTCATTCCACAATTTTTATATAAAAAGTACAGAGCTAATACGACGATATTATTTAAAAAATATTATTGGTCCAAAAATAATGCAACTACCTAACGACATTAAATGCATTGTTCATGAAAAAAGTTGTGTGGAAACGAACATTTGCATTTAGATGCTTCTAATTTTACAGAACATGCTCTTTATACATTCTCCTTTATAGTCTTTCGACATTTTTGAATAAACGTAACAGAATTAGCAACGCCTGAATTAAATGATTCCGCTTTTCACCTCTTTCGGCTCGACGCGCCCCGGTCCGTGGACGACGCTCTATCGCACTTGCTTCGCCGACTTCTTTCGCCTCCGTTCTGGGCTCTCTTATTACTACTTTTGCGCCTTTCGTTCCCTTGCACGGTGGAATCATATCTTACATGTTCGTGCTCGAGTGTGCGAGAGCGACAATCGATTGCGAAGTAATTCGAAATGAACGGCTGCCGGAAATAACTAATTGTTCGCTCATGCGAGATACATATGAAATGATTTTTCCGTGAAAGTGACATATGATTCAACTCTAGAGTTTCAAGCTGAATTCATTTCCCGAAATCTCATTAATTTCGATAAAAGCGAACTTTTTCCCGGACTGTTGTGCAGGTTTGAACTACGTCGTATTAAAATCTGAAAATGCGTCTCACAATGTGCCGGAACTGAGACTCTCCGTGATGTTAATTATTTGACAATATGCTGTTGTGTAATTATCACTGACATAAAATCTGGGGATTGAGCCTAAATCCTTACATTGTTGAATCACTAATATTGAAAAAATATTACAATTCTGAATTACTGATAATTATTGAATTATTGTATTAAAATAGTTTTAGGAGGCATGTGTTTCAATATCGTATCGTATTTGAAAACAAATTATATCGGCGTACACAATATTCTCAAATAAATCATTCTGTGGAATTATTCTTCAAGGAAATTTGCATTAAGACACAAATCTATCACATAAATCGCCCAAGTAAAAAAATGATTCAGATTCTATTATTGTGAACAGATAAATAAACATTTTCTAACAATTTTATCCAGAAGAGAGAAAATATTATTTCAGATGAACATGCTATCTGATAGCCTAAAACTCGCGTATCGATATAACTAAACTCAGCAAGTGTATTTTCAAATGATTCAAATTGAGAGGCATTTAATCGTTAAGTAGGTGAATTAGAGTGCTAGAAAATGAAGGAATTGATGAGAAGATGGTGGGATGCAATCTGTGACAGAGCAGAATGATACGACAGGGAAACGTACAAGTCAAAGCAATTATGATTTTTGTGGAACGCCAATTCGTAGTTACTGTCGGCACGAAAAGCAATCGGTCGAAATTTCCGCCGCACTCGACTGCGGAGAGCGCGAGGCGGAGCGGAGCCAAGTTCGGCAGCGGAGGGTCGAGGGCCATTGGGCGGAATTTCTGCCAGTGCGCTGGCTGCTCTTGAAGGCGCAGGGGGGGGGGCGAGACTGGGGTCCTGAAGGCTTCGGTGCTCGCAGGAGAGGGAATTGAGGGAAACCTCCTCCAATGGCGCTGCAGGGCGGGGCAGCAGGGCCGGGGTCGTAGGGGCGACGGAGGGCGAAGTGGGGGCGGCTTGACTGGTATTCGTATGACCAAATCCGGGGAGCAACAGAGTCAGCGGCCTGGGTGCAGAGACGGGCGGCAAAGGCGGAGGAGCAAAGGCGGGAGGCAGGGCTGGGGCAAACACGACCTAGCAGTGGGAGGAGTGGCATGCTACGCCGAGGCGAAGCGTCAGACGCAGTCATGGCGGGGAGGAACCGGGCCAAGGAGGTAAGGGCGCGGAAAGCATGGGGCGGGGCCACATAAGTGGTGGGAGTGTTCAGGTAGGGAGCAGTGGGAGCAGGATTGGACAGGGGCGGGGCGGGGCGGACAGGGTGAAGCAGCAGGGCGGAGCCAAGCAAAGACGTGGCAGCCACGGGGCGGCGGGGCATGAGTAGGGGGACGGGAAGTGAAGGCGGGCGGGGGCGACAGGAACGTAGGCGACGTCGATGGCAAACGTGGAGGCGGCGGTGGGCGGTGCTGAGGGCTAATAAATCCCGGCCCGAGCAAAAAATCCCCAGCGAGATTGAGTTCGGCGGGTCTTCGCACGCTCCAAAATATTACTTTCCGCTTAAACTGGAACTTGCTCAAAGTAGCGACAAAGTGTAGCGTGGGCCTCAGAGATATTGTTGCCATGGGGACGCGCCCGCCCAGGAGGGGTGGAGAAGGAAGTGCGCCCAAGAAGAGACCAACCGAGTGGTTTCGGGCAATCGGTGGGATGGTGGTGTGGAGGAGACTTGCTGACGCTCTTTTTAAGAGCCTTCCGAAAACCGTTTTAAAGAGAAAAATAATTTCCCCTTCTCAATAACAATATTCGTATTTCTATCTGCCAGGTTATTATGTTTATTTACAAGAAATATTCGTAACACAAAATTTTCCGTTGCGGTTACTTTTGCGACTATATATTAGGTTCCATTTATATTTTACAAAGTCCATTATCTGGAAGAAGTCATAAAAACCTCTATTCTTAACTGAAGACTTTTGATAGGCTTTTGTTAAGGCGTTCTTTATTTTAGCAAATTTAGGATGTTTAAGTCCACCAGTCCTAAGGTAAAAATGGAATGGAAAACGTTCTGCGACTAATTACATAATATTAAACAGTGCCATGCAACACTCGAACGTTCTTAGAGTGTACTCGTGTGCAATAGTAAGGGCGCAAGTGCCACTTGAACCAAACGTCTAGCACTCCACGCGCGGGATGCGGCGCGCTGCCCCGCCTCCCCCTCTCCCTCTCCCTTTCCCTCCCCCTCCCCCTCCCACACACCGGGCGAGCGGCTAACGAGCTCTCTGCCAGCGAAAGGCTTTTAATGCAAAGAGAACAAGGGCGGTGCACAGCAGTAGTTTTACGTGGCAAGTAGACAGCGCCACAGACGCCTACGCGTTGCACCTAATAACTAATGGCGTACGAGCAATGGATGAGAGGGGCAGCTGGATTTTTTCTTCGGTTGATTGGTGATTACGATCGCGTCAACGCGAAGGGTCATTATTCCCGTAAGTGTAGTGGATATTTTATTGCCATGGAAAGTGATGAATGTGGAGTCTGGTACCGACGTACCGTCGGCTAGCGGAGTTTTCCCCAACCAGGGATCTCGAGCTCAGCCCCACCTCAGTCGGAACAAGCTCTAAGCTCTCGAACGGTCTCCCGACAATAACGGCAAAGCAGAACATGTGAATGTACGTGTGTGTAAGTAAGGAGTAGGAAAGGGCAAGGAATGAGGAGGAAAGATCGCGCGCGGTCCGTGGCCTGTTTGCTATTGTTCTTCTCAGACATTCGCCTAGTATTGATCGGAGAAACCACGGAAAACCACAGACCAGAGCAGCCGGTCCCTAGAATTCTGATCCTGAATGCGATTGAACAGTGTAGCTATCGACAGAGTGCCTAAAATCCTGTTACCGTCGGGACTCGAACCAAGGACCTCCCGGTCAGAGACACTGCATTGACATCAGTTGAGGCCTGACACACCTTTCCCGTAGTGCTTAGTCGTGACTACATGTGTAAAATTTAAAATTCAAGTTGCCACGATATTGAAACGTTTAAACAAGGGGTAGAAATATTGACAAAAAATTGGAAGAACTTTGATTACTTAATTACAGTTCCATATTATTTCTGTTCGCTTTTGTGAATTAAATATACCTCTAATAAATGGAATAATAGCCTGAAGGGTTCTGTGAGTGTAGTACTAAGGTAGTTCTACGACGCTATTGCCCTTCTCACCTTAAGCGTTGCTTTGAAGTGAAGCCGTCGGGGCCATTGGTCTGACCTATGAATAAGTCGAGCGTGAGCAGCGTACGGCTTTGAGAATTAAATGCTCCTGCTAGTACAAGCGAGCGAATGGATCGCAACACAGTACTACGGTAGAGAAATTCACAGGCAAGTTTTTATTAAAAGGATTTTTTTCTGATGAGTTTTGATACAGAATGTTATTTTTATGGGACATAAAGTACAAAATACTAATCTAAGACCGAAAAGTCGTTCAATATCTATTATCAAATATTGAAGTTAAAATAGTGGCCCGAAAGGAATTAAAAATTATTAGTTAAATATACTCCAATAAAAATTATTTGTCGTACTGTAGTCGACACAAATCATTTAGGCAGGTTCTTTCTCATTCTGTCCTCTCTACTCTTTGATCGTGACCGCATTCATCTTATTATGCAGGCACAAAAAGTGTACGATTGTAAATAATGTGCAGAAAAGAGAAGATGACGAGTGACGAAAGAGTGACTGGTAGAGATTCTACAAAATGCCCGTAAGTCGCCTAAATGTATTGTCGATCATATAATGTAGAATATGTGCTAACGTGTTTCGGAGTTGATTAGTCGCAGTATTAGTCACAGAGTAAACAATTAAAAACCCAAACTCAAAACTACACGTATTGGTTACCCTCAAACAAAACTAGGATTTCGAATCTTCAGGCTACACTGTTTTGGAGTAGAAATGATAAAGTATTAATAATGAGGTAAAAAATAAACGTTTGACTTCATATATTAACTTTGAACATATTTAACTGGTTCACAATCGACTTGATTGATTGTTAAGTGACTCGGGCGCGTCAACTACTTTGGTCATTAGTTCCGTAAGCGTAAGGCATTTTTTTTCCCTCTGAAGGTGGAGGTGATCTTCCCCTGCTGGATGGAGAGAGCCGGTGCGGACTTACCGTCGGCTAGTGGGGTTTCCCCAAACATAAATATCCCAGCAGCCCACCTTCCCACCCCCCAGCCGGGACAAGCTCTTTGCTCCTGACAGGTCTCTCGGCAAGTGTGGTAGTGTTGAGCGTATTAGTGTAAGTGTATGTGTGTGTGTGTGTGTGTGGTGTGTGGTGTGTGTGTGTGTGGTGTGTGTGTGTGTGTGTGTGTTGTGTAAGGGGTAGGATAGGACAAGGGAAAGAGAAAGGGAGATCGCGCGCGGGCCGTGGGCTCATTTTAAGGTGCTGCTCCGGGCATTCGCCTTGCGTGTTGAGGTAGAAACCACGGAAAACTACCGATCAGAGCGGCCGGCCGCTAGAATTCTCCTCCAGACAGCGTCTGAAAGTCCTGTCACCGTCGGGAATCGAATCTAGACGCATAAAGTAGTACTTTCAGAGAATTGTTTTAAAATTTAGGAAGTGAATGAACTTAAAACTAGAGTAGAGAGTAGGCAATTTATTATCTACAAAATATGTATAATATTACAAATAAACGTAGCCTTGAAGCCGTGTTTCAGCGTGAATTTTTCATAAATATAAATGTACCACAAAACCGGATTCATGATTTTTCATTCGGTATGAAATTGAGACCTGTAAATATTATGCGTTTATAATCATTTTACACATATTTTCCACACGACATATTTTGATATTCAAGACTCAAATCTTTAAATCAAAAATATAAGTTTAACAAGTAATATTTTTGAGTTGTGTGAAGATAAAAAAATAATCATCGCGTAAGCGTTCTGCTTTCATTATCGCCTTAGTTTCGTGTATTGTCTCGACCATTCTCTGTGAGCCCGACCCTGCGAATGCCCAAAAAAAAAAAAATGGCGAGCGCCGAACCGCTGCATCGAGCCCGCATTGATCAAACCCTTTGACACGTCTTGCGGTTTAACGCATCTGGCAAAAAAAGAGACTCGGAATTCAATTGCCTTTCTTTGTATTCGACTCTGATTTCATTTAAATGTATTCTACTAGTTTTACAATGGAAAATAGAAAATGAAATCATTATTCGTGAATTGAAATTTATGTAGTTTAACTCTATACCAGCACACCGAGACAGATTTATTTTTTTTATCTCTGAAAATATATTTCCTTGTCAAATCAATAAGGGGGATAACCCCACTATACTTTGTAATTATTATGGAAGGTATTTCACGAAATTGAAATTATATACAGGTAGTCTATAGATATGAGAACAGTTGACCGACGACATTCCCGTTCCTAAAACTGTGAAATCGAGTAGCATTTTGACAAAAATGTATCATTTAACTATAACTGCATAACTGATTATTATAGATTACAATATGTAGCAAATGGAAAAGAGTATTGCTGTAAATCGATAGACATTTTCGCTTAATTTACGAATCGATATTGACAAAGAATGTTTATATTACAATGCATATTGGTTGTAACAAATGAATAACTGCTTTTCTAAATTAATGTTATTCTTCTAAACGTTCGTATAAGATATCTATATTGGCAGAGGTGGAGCATATTTTGACTACAGAAGTATGTAGATTAAATGTGGTTACAGATTTAGTCAACGATAAACTCTATCTGTGTTTAATCTAGATATAATCTTTATTCGAGAATGTCTAGAATGGCTTTTAATAAAGCCACACGGTCTTGATGTGTGGAATGAAGGTGACGAAGCCTCGCATAAAGGCTACGGGCATCGAATGCTCTGTTGCTGTAAACGCGGGTTGCGGTTACCGAGAGTGACAGCGATGCCATTCCGAGTCCGCAACTACGGCAGCCCTACCGACCGCGAGATCCTAGGTTAGAGTTCCAACCTAGGCGAAAATTCTACAGCGAGTGCTTGAATGTCCGAGACTGCAACTGAGCTACAGGAATTATATATATGTGGAGCCAACTGGAGACATAGAAAGAAATGTACTCTGTATACGTCTGTTTACCTCTGACACGAAATGAAAACTAAAATGGCACGAGTTATATGAACTCGTAGGGAAGAACAATTGACGAATGTAGCGTCTGTTACACCTGTTACGTTAGGACACATTGGCTCACCTAGGTATTACCAGCTGAGACCTGGAGGCTTTTACTGCACACGACCTGACTGCACCGGCCCCACGATGTTTCAGGCAGCAATGCATTTCGGAAACACTACCAAAGAACAACGTGTGCACGCCTCATAACTCATGGTTATATAACACCCTGAGAAGGCGAAAAAATGGGTTAGGTTTGGAAGGTAGCAATTGGATGGGAGTGCAATCAAAGTCACAACGCAAGGGATCCAAGACCAAGAGGAGTTCGAACTCAATCTAGATCACAAAAAAATCCATATCGACTTTTATTGATTTCGGCTGACCGAAAGAGCTCAGAAGAATCACACTGTTTACCAACAAAACTAATTTAATCCCGCTTATGTTGTCCAGGTGACTTTCGAGAGTATCCTTATCCCGCGCCGGCGGCATCTGTCACGTGCCGGTCGCAAAGTCGCGTTTGTAATTTGATTCAACTGCGCAAAAATTAATTGCCTGTCCGTCGCGCCGGCGACCTGCCCGCCCGCGCCCGCGCCCGCGCCCCCACCCCGGCCTCCGCCCGGCACCTCTGCGCATCGCCCTCCATCTGCAGCCCCTATCTGCAACCCCCGCGCGATAGTCATGTCAAACACAGGCGCGGGGGCAGGCTCGTCAAGCACGGTTTCAGCCGTGTCAGTTTTTAATCGAAATGCACGTTTCATTTGAATTTTTACGAAACTTTTAAAATGCATGTGATGTTCGGAATAGTGTGTCTGATAACGTCGCGAGCAGATTCAACGCGGAGTTCTATCGCTGAGGGTGGAAAAACGATCCATTTTGTTTGAAAATATTTAGTGTGTCTATTTGTGATTTTATTGCGCTCTGAAATACTTTGAGTTGTGGTGCCGAAAATGTAAGTCACAGATTATATTAATTTTATCGAGCATGATGTGGACTTAATTGTGTATACGCTGGATCCAATATGTCTTATTTTTAATAATTCCTATCTCCTAAAGATTGGAATTTCCTTTTCAAATACAGTACAAACATTCTTTCGAACATTCATTATCATGTTGATACATACTTAGAATCAAACGTGTTACTAGTCAATCAGTTTCATAGTATTAAATCGAATGGTCTCACACTCACATGCTTTCGAGCCAGTAATACAATGTCTATTCAATGTCCTTGAGCATTATCCCAAACGTTTTTGTTAAACTACATACTTGAACGTAACGCAATTCTCTGCAACTGTTACGTGAAATAAAGTTCAGAACTGTCATGCAAGTGATAAGTCACTATAAAAGGGGGGTTAGATTCCAAAAGGGCAATTGGAGCGGGAGGAAGGTTTTGAGAGCAAACAGCGCCAGGCGCCGGGGCGCGCGTGTTGCCGACCGCAAACAGATTAATCCCGCGCCGCGTTAATTCCGCGCGCGCCGGCCTCGTGCGGCGCAGAGATACGACGCACCGGCAGCGCGCACCAACCAGACGCACCGCACCACTCCACTCCCTTCGCTCACCTCACCATGCACCAACCCGTCCTTTGGCACCCCGTCAACTCATCTCGCTTCACACACCCTGCCTCACCTCATCCTGCCTCTTCGCCCCACCTCGCCTCGTTCCCCACCCACTTCTACCACCCCGTCTTCTTCGCGTCTCTCACTCTGCCTGACCTCATTCCCATCCCACCTCTCCCCGCCCTTCCTCTCTTCACCACGCCCCGCCTCGCGACGCCTCGCCCTGCCCCGCCCCGCCCTGCTTTGTCATCACGCATCACGACACGCAACGTGACACGTCACGCAACGAAACACGCCACGCAGCACATCACGCCATGCATCACGTAACGCATGAAGTAACGCATCACGCCACGCATCATCCATCACGCAACGCATCACGCCGAGCCCCGCTGTGCACCGTCTTACAGAGGAAACGCGCCACATCAATATCTAGACTATGTAGTTCGCATTGAGAACGTTTATAACAGCACTAAAATTAAAACGTGAGTTGATTCAACAATGGCTTGGTCATCATCACAAAATTCGCCTTGTCGCGGGGCACATTACATTAGGATTAAATCGTTAGTAATAACATCAACTTCAGTTATTTTGACAATGCCAACTACATGTCACAATCAGATCAACTTTTAAGGTAGGGGAGCTAAAACCTAGTTATTTTTTCGGGCATTTTTCTTCAAGATTCTAAATATGACGTAAGTAAATAAGAAAACATCGGCAATGTTGACTGTTTTTTTGAAGTCATGGGTAAGATAACAAAAATTGCTTTCAAAATCATGCAACAATTATTTGCAAATGTATGCACTAATTAATACAATTTTCAGAATAATTTGTCTCCCTTTACCAAAACAATATGGTTGTGGGGAATAGAGTAGGCGAGGGAAGGAAGAAGAGTGTGTGGGCGTCGGTAGGAGCGGTGACTGAGCAGTGAGAGAAGTGAACGTGCGGCGTGGAGCCGTGTGACAGAAGCGAGTCGGGACGAGGTGGTGTGGCGGGGAGAAAAAAGAAGAGGGGGGAGACGAATCGAGGCACGAGGAGGGCAGCGCGGAGGTTGCGGAGAGGGCTGAGGCTTGGAGAGAAGAGGAGCGGGCTGATGCGGAGAGGTGCATGGCCCATGAGAGGTGGGGCGGGGCGGGGAGGGCAAAGGGCCGCCGCGGCGCCGCAATCTCGCGCGCAGGGCAAGAGGGCGCGCAGGGACTGTGTGGCGGGGGGCGTGGCGGGGGGCGTGGCGCGGGGCGCGGCCGTGGGTCAACAGAGGCGGCCGGCGCTGCACAAACAGGCGACGGTGACGGCGGCGGCCGCGGAGGAGCGCGGGCGGCGCAGGCAGAGCGCCCATTGTAAAACTTGCTCCGCGCGCGGCGGACGCCCGGGGGCGAAGGGCGAGGGTTTGGGCGGGGGTAGGGTGACAGGGCAGAGGCCGAATCACGGTGGAAGGGACTAGGGACTTTGTGCACGCCATCCTGGACAGCACTTTCGACTATCTGCGCATGCGCAGATGCACTAAAGTGATGCGAATCTTTAACTCCGCATGCGCAGAAGATCGATAGGGCTTTGTCATTCGAGGGTGCACAAACTCCCAGATGGGTGAGTTACTCACGATCACCGATTTTGGCTCGCTCTGCGCAGCGGCCAGTTTGCGTGACCAATCACGTGAATACGACATGGGCACTTCGTTTATAAAGCCAGACAAGACGCTGGCCGCCATGTTGTATGTTTTCAACGAAAATAACACGATGAGTGTGTAATTGAAATAAAAGACGCAATATTTTTTTAAGGCGTTATGTGTCCGTTTCAATGGCTTACAGCAAGGTGATAATTCTCGAATATAAAATTGCCACCAATATTTTGATGTAAACTGGCGCCTAAAGCTCATTGCTTATAAAAGCTCATTCCTTTCAGCACTACATTAAACTCCCTGGTGTATACATTTGAGAAAGTAAAAAAATTGAATGACTGAATGACTGACATTTATGCTATTAACGACTTATAATTTTTTCTATAACAAAGTTTGTTCAGTTGTCAAAAATCTCTGTTGTTGTCAATTTGATATTCAATAAGCTGCCAGAGGTGATGTGTCGCGAAGGAGAGCACCAGAGAAACTAATTTTAATTCAATTCGTAGCGTTTCAAATCATTTCCCCTCTTAACTTCTCCCCTCTCCAACTTTTACTTCTATTCTTGTTACTCTCCCGCAATGATACTTTATCACCTTAAAGGAAATTCCGAACTTTGGGAGAACTTGCTAAATTTTCCTCGCGCAATGCGAGGTTCCAGATGCTTCGCAAAAGCAGTGGAAGGCTGGGGGTTCCGTGTAATTTGTTTGCTGTTTTGGCAATGTAAAAGGTTACATTCACTTTTGTTTTACGATCCCTTCTCTGCTAACCATAGAATTAGAAATGAACGGCAATGGGTAAATGATCTTATTGATGCGAAACGAGATTTTTTTTGTTAATAACTAAGAACCTTGTTTTCTTGTAAAAGTGTTTTTTTAGAAGGGTGAAATTATTGTAGAATCCTCCCAACCTATAAATAAAATCGAAAATTAACCTGTGCTGTTACTAAGAATTGAAAAAAATACGTTATAGGTGCATATTCTGCATTCCATAATATTTAAAAATATATAAGCAAAAAACCTCAAGTAAGATGCAATAATAACAACAATATTAATAATCATAAAAATAATAATAATAAAAATAGTAATAATTATAATAAATAACGATAACAAAACATTATTATTCAGTAATCTTGAAAATTTTCTTTTTATTATTTCTGGGATCGAAATCATGAAGTTTCAGTAATATATACATAAAATAAGCAAATAATGTGCGCGCATTAACATTTTCACGTTAAAAATAAACCACTCTAATTTATGTTTAATCGTTTAATATCAATACAATTAATTTATCAGCAAGAAATTTGGGCACTTAGACGTTCCTGTCACACACACACCACATACACACACATCGTAAGACAGGAAAATTCAGTTTTTATATTAATCTCATAGTGAAATGATTTCATAATTATATGCTCATTTGTTAAATTCCCCATTCTTTATTATAAGTGTAAACACTATGAGATCAATTAAATGTGAACAGCAAATTTATAGATTATGAACGTAAGCATCTAACAAACTCTGCAGATGTGTCATCAATTTGAAAAGGGGTGCACATTAAAAAAAAGGAACCGTGATCTTAATGTTACATTCATTCCATTTTATTTACGTTCCCTACCAAGTGTGTCTCACAATTCAAGCAGACAGAAGTGACGAGAGGTTCCAGCTCTCACCCTCGCCCAGCTACAATACCCGAGTCCCAGAGTGGGCCCACCCGCCGGGAGACAAACATCACCCACGTTTTTCTTCTGGGGCGACGAGAAAGTTCAGGTTAATGTCAGATGTTCAGAGGAAAAGATGTAATGAATCACTTCGCGTGCAAATGAGAAATAATTCTTCAAGTTCCTTTTTCACTGTCGGAGTTGTAAGAGCCCGTGTCACGCAGCAAGCATTGGTTCCCACGAAGCCCGGGAGGTAAAATGAGAGGGCATGGTCTGAGCGTGGCAAGTAGTCCACATGTCAATATCGCAGAATACCGAAAGATTTTATTTTACATTTTAATAAACAAAAAATAAAATTAATGAAGATACGAAAAAGAAAACTATAACTTTAGGGAAAACTAACAAAATGGTTATTTAATTTGTTCTTTGGTATGATGTAACGTAAATTTAATCTTTAGTAAGTCTCTCTCAAGATAACAGTTATATCTTAATCTACAGTCTGTTTCTCACTCTATACCAAATTAACAATGCCTTCATTCTAATAATCGATTAGGATATTTTTGGGTAGAAATAAATTCTTTCAATTTTCATTAGAACTGGACTGCTTTACAAAGAAGTGGAAGGCTCTAAAATTGTGAGATTCGCATAAAATAGAACAAACAGAAAGGAAGATTAAAAAAGGGACATTGAATTGCCAAATATGAATGAAAATTTGACAGAAAATTAAATTCACTTGTTTTATCTAAAAACCCTTACGTGAGTACATCTCTCAACGACAAATTCATTGCAGCAAACCAGACTTCAATACGAATATTAGTTACCGAAAAACGCCTGACACAATATTGTGACCAAACTGCCAAATTTGGTGGAAAATTTGACAAAAACTTAATTTCATCTCTTTTATCTAAAATCACTTACATCTCTTGACGAGAAATTCATTGCTGCAAACCAGACTTCAATCCGGCTATTAGTTACCGAAAAACGCTTGAAACAGTATTGAGACCGAATTGTAAAATTTGGATGTCAATTTGAAAAAAATTAATTTCATCTCTTTTATCTAAAAACACGTACGTAAGTACATCTCATGACGAGAAATTCATTGCTGCAAACCACACTTAAATCCGACTAATAAGAACCGAAATACGCGTGAAACAATATTGTGACCGAATTGCCTAATTTGCTGGAAAATTTAACAAACAAATTAATTTTCTCTCTTTTATCTAAAAACACGTATGTAAGTACATCTCTCGACGAGAAATTCATTGCAGAAAATCTTACTTCAATCCGACTATTAGTTACTAAAAAATACGCGTAAAACAATATGATGACCAAATTGCCAAATTTGGTAGAAAAATTAACAAAAAATTAATTTCATCTGTTTTTGCTGAAAGCACGTATGTGAGTACATCTGTCGACGAGAAATTCATTGCTGCAAAGCAGACATAAATCCGACTAATAGTTACCGAAAAACTCGTGAAACAATATTGTGATCAAATTGCCTAATTTTATAGAAAATTTGACAAAACATTAATTTTCTCTCCTTTATCTAAAAACACGTGTGTAAGTACATCTCTCGACGAGAAATTCATTGCAGCAAATCTGACTTCAATCCGACTACTAGTTACTGAGAAACGCGTGAAACAATATGGTGACAGAATTGCCTAATTTGGTGAAAAAGTTGACAAAAAATTAATTTTCTCTCTTTTATCTAAAAACAAGTATGTCGGTACAGCTCTCGACGAGAAATTCATTACTGCAAAGACTTCAATCCGATTAATAGTTTACGTAATACGCGTTTTACAATATTGTGGGCGAATTGCCAAATTTTGTGTAAAATTTGACAAAAAATTAATTTCATCTGTTTTTGTTGAACACACGTGAGTACATCTCTCGACGAGAAATTCATTGCTGCAAACTAGACTTAAATCCCACATTTAGTTACCGAAATACGCGTGAAACTATAATGTGACCAAATTGCCAAATTTGGTGGAAAATTTGAAAAATATTAATTTTCTCTCTTTTATCTAAAAACACTTATGTAAGTACATCTCATGAAGAGAAATTCATTGCAGAAAATCTTACTTCAATCCGACTATTAGTTACTAAAAAATACGCGTGAAACAATATGATGACCAAATTGCCAAATTTGGTAGAAAAATTAACAAAAAAATAATTTCATCTGTTTTTGCTGAAAACACGTATGTGAGTACATCAGTCGACGAGAAATTCATTGCTGCAAAGCAGACATAAATCCGACTAATAGTTACCGAAACACGCGTGAAACAATATTGTGACCGAATTGCCTAATTTGGTGGAAAATTTGACAAAAAATTAATTTTCTCTCTTTTATCTAAAAACACGTATGTGAGTACTTCTCTCGACGATGCATTGCTGCGAACCAGACTTCAATCCGACTATTAGTTTACGAAATACGCGTGAAACAATATAGTGGGCGAATTGCCATATTTGGTGTAAAATTTGACAAAAAATTAATGACAGGCCAGGCCAGGCCAGGCCAGGCAAGGCCTGGCCATTGATTCCGAAGAAAAATGTTTTTTCATGCACAGCCAAGAGGATTTCCACTTCACAAAATAACATGGGAACGCCCAAGATTTATATCAAGCGGGATAATGTTCACCAAATCATGCAATGAAATAAATTTTTTGAGTTCTTTCAAACAAAGTTAATTTCTTTTTTCACCATGCCTACTCCTCCCCAATGCGTCGTTCGCCCAGCGCCGATGAATTCCGCACGCCCCCACCCAGGTGGACGCCCCCGTGCGCAGCGAGGGCGCGCGCAGATAAAAATCGCTTGCGCGGCGCTAATGAAGTGCTCGGCCACACGAAGCCTCTGTCCGCGGGGGGTGCACGCACCGCCCCCGCTCCCGCCCCCGCCCTCAACCGGAAGCTCTTAGGCCGAGACCGTCGCTTCCGGCCGCGGACGTCTTCGGGCGACGGAGCCGCTTATGCAAATCGAACCTCGCGGGAACACGCGGGCGGCGGGGAGGGGGCGTATGGGCCCGCGGGCGGCTCGGGATGGCTGGAACAGGATGGAAACTACTGCAAATTCAAACACGTATGTTTCTTTGAAAGCGTGCGTGATTATATTCTGAACGTACTTACCGCATGTAATGTTCAGTTTCAATATTACGAAGTAGTGTTTGTACACGATTCAAACATAATAATCCCTGCTTTAAATGAACGTAATACTCGGTAGTATACAGCAAGAATTTTGTTGTTTTTAATTTGTATGAAAAGTTATGATTAATGTCTTCATTGGTCAAGCCATATAAAGTCATGGAAGGTAATGGAACGATCCTTTTTTGTTATATAACAATCATTCGGTTATCCGGCTTGGAAAGATATTTTCGGTCGACTCGATAGACCCACTTACTTTAGTAGAGGGGATCACAAGCACTAAATTCAGTTCAGGCCACAGAGAACAGATGTCAGAAAATTTTCATTCACAAATAGAACTATAACGGACTGGATTACCTGCGACAGCCATGGAACCTTTTGCTCTAGGCGTACAAAGTTTTAAAAGTAGATTAATGAAGAAATTTGTAAAATTTATTAATCAGAAAGTTAGGCTTATTATCATAGTTATTATTTTAGCTATAATTTTATTATAATTGTTATTTTTATTACTAATATTGTGAGAATCACTATTAAACGCATTGCTTTGTTAAATATACAATTACATTTAAAGAAGTAGTTGAATTCGAGCGTCGTGACGTGTTGTGAAGTGGAGTGCAGTAGACAAGTAGAAAGAGAAGTGAAATGAAGTGAAGTGCAGTGTATTTAAAAAGTGTACTCATTAGTTAAAAATTCCGTGCAAGACAGTCATAAAGTGTATAGGTAATCCTGTTATCGTTATTATTACCTTAAAATGCTTTAAAATTAGTGTAATACTATTCTTAGTTGTAATATGTAAATTATAGTGTTCTGCCACCAGGTTGTATACCTACCTGCAGAAATAATATATCTATCTATCTATCTAGCTAGCTAGCTAGCTAGCTAGCTAGATAGATAGATAGATAGCTATTTCACCACTGAAGTAATGTGGTATTAATGTTTTGGTTTATATAATTACTATTTTCATTATTTTACTTTGTTTTCTTTTATAATACATATAAGATTTATAACGACTCATTTGTCACTACTCTGAGTGGTATTTCAAGGGTTTATTTAGGCCGTTTCATATCGTTTTGGCAAAACTCCGTACTGTATGTTCAGAATGAGGTGTGATAGCGGGAATATAAGCAATGATTTGTAATATTAATAATTTTAATTATTATCGTTCTCAGTAATCTGACAAGGGTATATCACCAGGTCGTTAGTCTATTTTTCATAAAGAATCGTGAACATTTTACAAAGTATAACAGTCACATTATTAACGTTAAACAGTGATTCCATAGTGATTCCAACAGTGATTTCTTAGGAATTCCGTGGATATTTTTTTTTGGGGGGGGATTAGAAGGAATTAAAATCGTTCAGAGAAACATGGAATAATACATATTTATGATAAATATTGGATACCTTTTATATTCCAATATATAAAATTAGTTACATGGGAGTTCTACATGTGTAATGTTTCATTCATACTTCACACATGTCTACATCACAAGACTAACTCCACCCAGCAAAAACAAGCGCTGAGGCACAGAGCAGAATCTTTGCTCTGTCGACTTCTTGGGCACGCAGCAATGTACACGTTCTCTTTCTCGCTGTCCGCGCCGGGTAGTCACGTTTCGCACTTGAGCGATCGACTGGGAGCGTGGCACACTGGCACGAGTGGACAGCGACACCGATGGGCCGCCATCGATCCTCGATAGTCTTCTATCGAGAGCAAACATCGCAGCGCGAGGACTGGAGGAGAAGAGAAATTGAAACCTCCCGCGGCGGAGGCGGCGGCCGGAACGGCCAGCGGGGGTGGGAGTGGGCGGAGGGGCGAAGGGGACCAGCGTGGAGGGCTGGGAGGGGAGACGGCCAGCGGCGGGGAAGCGGCTGAGGCGGGTAGGGATGAGGGACGGGGAGGCGTGTACAG
>BOPP01000074.1:2584902-2596935 GCA_017312745.1 Gryllus bimaculatus
CGGCCAATTAGAACATATTCCCTACGATTTTGAGAAATGAAGAGGCCTCGAACGAAAAGCCGTAGTTTCTTGAAGATAATTAATATAATTTTCAAAAGGACGCTTGCAGTCTCCAAAAGAAACTTAAGCTTGTATTCGTTTTTCCAGTCATAAATACAGCCCTTTGTATTATAATCACGTCTATAGCTAAAATTGTTTCTGCAAAGGAGAATTTGGTTTTACAATGGAGATTTTGATTGGTCTTGTAATTTAATTTATATAAAACAGTTGTTTATAAGCACACAAAGAGTATATTCAAACAATTCAGGCACGATAAATGCTATTTAAACAAGGTGTGTCGTGTTTTTGAATTCATTGCGTGAGCAAGGCTGGAAAAATAAACGAAATGAAACCCAAAGCAAAAATGTGAAAGGGAGATTAATTATTTTAACTCTTAAAAAATAATTGCGCGCATGTGACAAATGCTGAACTGTTCTTCAACTCTGAGCGTTCCTGTATAAACATCTAATTAGCAAATGCACGTTCACCGACGGTTGAGAGTCCCTTTACAACCCGATCAAAGGATCTCAACCTTTACTACATCACCGCCTCCTACAGAAGATAAAAAAGATACTTCATAACCCCGTAATGCACAACATGAAATAACAAAATATTGTCTCCTATTATCTGATCCTAATTTCTCTCTTTTTAAGTTTCTCTTTTCACAAAACAGAAATTAAAATAGACAACTAAATGTACCATCAAATGTAGTGTAAAAATACAATAAATCAAATTTAATTAATTTTGAAAAGTGAATACAAAATCAGTGAGAAATAAAATATTAATTTAAATAAATAATAACGTGGCCTCGTACATGCCCTGCGTTCATCCCGCAAAATCGCCTCGCCCGTTACAGCCGTTTCACGAAGATAAAGTTGTCGGTGTGGTTCGCTCATGCAAAACATTTTTGTAAACTATATTTGATAAATATTTTCTTCATAACAGTAAATAAATATTTTACAAATATTTTGGTGCAGATATGGTACATCCGCCTCTAGAACCTCAACAGCCTCCATTTGTCTCTGAATTTGCTACCGCCCCCGATGAAGAACCACTGGAGGGGCGGTAGCTCTACAGTTGGAAATCTATACTTTAGACCAGGGATTCTTAATCTTTTGTCTTTCATCGAACCCTTAAAATTATGTGAAAATGAAGTAATTGCTTCGTCGACCCCGTTAAGTTTTTTCATGAAAAGTGGCATCCATAATCACGACAAATCATTGCACATAATTGCACAAAACAAATTTCTACACCAATATTTACGTAAATATCGCGACTTTTCACTAATCGAAAACGCTCCTGCTTTTGAGTAGCTGAGTTTCGAAACTTAAAAGAAATGCCCTGGTTACAAAATGTTGAGTTATTTTTTTAAAAATGATTATTACATTTCTCCAATACGTATTTCGGATAGTACTTTCGTGAGTGACAGGGTATCATTGTCAATGAGTAGTTATAATATTCTTGAGTTTTCTAAACATTCTAATTTCTAAGAAAGAAACAACTGATACAAAAGGAGAGGACCAAATTTGAAATTTATTATCATTCGTTTTGTTGTTTTATATCAGAAAATGTTAATAAAGTTAATAAGTATATTTTGGTAATCAATGGATGTGAATTATCCTGATCAGGCTGCGATTCATATTCGTCTACTGACCACCAAACACAACTCAATAATCGACCCCCTCCAAAATTTCATCGACTCAGAAACACCGAAACGGAAGCAACAGTGTGGCTTCGGCTTCGGATTTAACGCGCGCTCGCGTTATAATTGACCAGTCGTTCCTGAAAAGGAAGCAGTGAAACTCCAAGAAAGGGGGGACGCACGTTCTAGCTTACAGGGGGCGGGGGGCGGTCGCTAGTGAGGCACTACGTCATGCTGCTGCGAGTTAACAGGCCGAGGACACGAGCCCGTCCCTCAGAGTCGCCTTTTCCGCCCCCGCCACATCCCCCACGCACAGCTTTCCTCTTGGCTTGCACCTTACGCTTCTAACCACGCAGGTGCGACACTGTGCGACACGTGTCATCACAAGCACTTCTCCTCCGCTTCTAAGCGCCCCTTTGCGTCTAAGCGCCCCTTTGCGTCTAAGCGCCCCTTTGCGTCTAAGCGCCCCTTAAACGATCTTGTTTTGGGGAAAAGAATAATAAGCTTACAATTTTATTAAGTTGAGGGGAATATTCTTCAATTATCTTCATAATTATTTTCAAATTTTTAAAAACAGATAAAGAATAATCCTGTCCCATTGCCCTGCTTCTTGCAATCTCTTTATAACTCTCATTGTAGCTTACCGTTAATTCTCGTGAAGTATTTGTGCGGGAAATGCACACGTGAAATTAGTTTTGCATCCAACCTATATTACTAATCATTGTGCGTAGGAATTGAGAGAAAGCTATACAGTCTCAGAGTATGTTGAGGATCTCTGGTTTCGTTAGATATTCCAGAACTCGAAAATCCAGAAATAAAGGTTTCGATTTTGACAGGGAAATGCATATTGTTTTTGTATTTTCTACCTATTCTGCATATGCAATCCGGATGGATTCCCTTACTCTGCGTCATTGTTTGGTAACTGACGTCAAGCGACAGAAGGTTAACAGAGTTGCGGCCAGTCATAATATTTGTTTTCACGTCTTGCGTTATGGAACGCATTTTTATGCTCTAAAGAAATACTTTTTTGGAAGCCCAATTCGTGTGGTTTTGTCATCAGCATTTTTGTTGCTGTTTAAGTTAATCAGCCCAAAATACTAACATTACCTTATATAAAGTATTTGAATCGCAACGACTGACATTGCATTAGACACAATAAAGTGGTTCTTTTGGTTTTGGTACGGGCAGAGACTGTTTTCCATCTTCTTTCTCTATTGATTGCGTTTCCTATTATTGATTACATTGAGCAATAAAGCGACCTCGTTCTAGATATAGAGCTTCAGAGCAATCTAAGTAGATTACTCGTTAAACTCTCCCCTTAACGCAAAGCGCTAAAAGTACTCTTATAGTTATTTGTTTCTTGGCATTGTCAAACGAATCATACACTTTGTCTTACCTTATTGTTCGTCGTCGTCCATTTGCCTTCTTTAGAAGCAGTTCCTTTTTTTTCATTTTTCTCCCATTTCTAATACACTTTTTTTATCTTAGAAGTTGTTATCCATTTGTTCGCGTCCTGTCCGGCTTGGTCTCGCCCCCCCCTCACCTTGCCCTCCCCCCGCCTGTTAGACTCCAGCCACACCGCCCTGGCCTCGCCGACGGCCCATGTTGGCCTTCATTGGCGCCATGTGGGAGAGAAAAATTCGCCCACGTCCGCCGCCAACCCGGGCCATGGGGAGCTTCCAATTACACCACATATCATCCATTACTCTCATACGAGCGCCGGCGCCAGACAATTTGGAAGCGCGCGGCGGGGCGGGAGCTAAAGGGCAGCGGAGAGGGACGGATTGGGACGGGTTGGAACTCGGTCGGATTGTGTTAGGCTGACGGACTTCCGGGTAGACTGGGAGAATGTGATAACACTTTTGGGGACTGAGCAGGGCCTGGGTCTGGCACTTGGAGCGGGAATCTGGACCTGGGGTGGGACCGGAAGGGAGGCAAGTGGCAGGGGAAGTGAGTGAGTGAAATAGTGCGGACAGCCGTGAGGAAGGCACATATTGTCTGTGAGGAGAAAATAAAAATCAGTGGCCGCGTTTATACACACCACTATGTCATAGAGATTAAGTCTCGCACATATTGTAATCCTAACATTGCGGCCGACCAGGCGAAAATTCAATTACCTCAATTAGAACACGCTCCATTTTAGATCTCGTGGGTTGTGTGACTTGTTTGGCTGCGTTGTAGGAACTCACTGGTTCAACTTCAATATTTTTCAACATCTTTGTTTTCACTGAGGAAAATTGATTTGTAGCCGAATAGTGAGTTGGAGGGATAAACCATGCAAAAAATTTGAGATTCAAAAAAGAATCCGTTACAACATAAGATCAAAATACATTATTACAAATAATTATCTTTATCAATTATCTAATTATTTGACAATTCTTGAGATTTGCAAGTTTAATGGCAAGAGAAAGTAAAGTTTTTCTGCAGAGCATTGCCACGTTAATAGAAATCTATCAGTCTGACAATTCTGTTTATATGCTTTGTGCCGATTTTCTTTCTCGGTATTTCCCCTTTAACACAATGGCATTCCGTGAGCCAGAGATTTTAGATATTTCGCGTCGCAGGAGAAGCAATCCGAAGAGTCCGAGCTCTTGCTTGAGCACCGCGCGTTGCGCCGTGCGCCTCGAGCGCGACGCCGGGGGGTTGCGCCGGGGGGGCGGCGGAGAGTTCGGGAGAAGAGTTTCGCCGCGCGGTCTCCTCGGGGGCGGACTTAATACGGCTCCTTCGCGCCTCCACGACGCGCGCTGTGTCTGTCGTTCTCTGGAACAAATTCCCCTTTCCCACCGTCACCCCGCGCATACGCGCTCGCGGCTCCACCCACCGCACGCTCAAACCGGCCGCCGCTCAAACTAACCAACCGCATAGCTCAGCCAACCGTCCGCACGCTCAACCGACCCGACTGCCGACCGAGACGGGACCACTCAACCAGCCACAGACTGACAGCACGTCAACTCGACGCCGCTCAACCGACCACATGCTCAACCGACACGTGCTCAACTGACCACCATGCTCAACCATAACCATGCTCAACCGATCACATTGCTCAAACCATCACATGCTCAACGACCACAATGCTCACCGACCGCTCAACCAAAACCAGCAGCTGAGACAGCCGCTCGCTGACTGCCAGCCGTCCCGCTCATTCGCCCACCCGCTCAACCGCCCGCCCGCTTCACCGCCCGTCGCCCGCTCGAACGACCCGCCGTCCGGATCGACCACCCGCCCGTCCACTGCCTTCCTCTCAACTACCCTCCGATCCACTGCCCCTCATCGCTCACTGCCCGTTCGCTCAAACCGTTCGCCTTCACAACCGGCCCGGTTGTTCTCTCAGCGCCTCTACGCAACACCGCCCTGGCAGCTTAACGCCTTGCTTAACCGCCCTCTCAAACGGCCGCTCTATCGCTAGCTGAATCCGCCGCGTTCAACCACCATCTCTGCGAGTCCTTCGCCGTCTCTTATCCCGCGCGTGTCTGCCGCAGCGCGCGACGGCGAGACGAAAGCGCCGATGGCCGTATCCGCCCTCGGCGATCCACCTTTTGCGCGCGGGGATTAACGGGATCGCGCAGTTTATCGGCGTCGCGACAGAACGTGAGGCGCGTTCCGCCGCCTCACGCCTCTCATCTACAAAACGACGTCTCCGCCCCCGCCGCCCCCGCCACCGCCCGCCCCCGTCCTACCGCCCGCGCTTTGCCCTCAAGCGCGCCGTTTCCTTGTCGCTCCGGCCTTTGTTAGCGCCCTCCGCCTGTCGCTTCGTCGCCGCGTCCGGCATGTGACGCAGTCTGTCACAGCTACGCCCGGGCTGCCTCATTCGAACGGCAGGGGTGTCCACGAGGCGCGGTGGACAGAAGTGACAATTGGATTCGATAGAGGAGAATGAGATAATTTCATTATGCGAACCTGAAGGGAATGGTCACTTCATGATCGATTTTCGGGCGCTGAGTTGAACCTGTCAGCATTCCGTTGGCGGCTGAGAAAATCTTCATTGAATGTAAAATCATTAAAGATGTTGTCATTGCCAACAATATTTTTAATGCAATAGCTGCTGTCGAGCTTAAGCCATCAATGACACTGATTGATGATGGCTAAGCCATCGAAAGCTGCTATTGCATTTAAAAAATATTGTTGCATGCCACATCTTTAATTATTTTAAAATGCCCAAAGATATACACCACAACACCTATATTGCAACTGTAAACCCTTTGCAAAAGAACAGTGGGCGTTGGAAGCAGACGTTTGGTAGAGGTGATGGCAAGGCAATATTGAAGTCAATGTGACGTCCGCACTCAATAGTCCGTTTATGGACTGTCGATTGTGTAAATACAACATTTCGGATTCTTGTACTTGCGGGGAAACAAGTTCTGGTGGGAGAAAGTAATACTTTCTCATTGGCGCATTTCAAGATTCAGGGAGCGTGAACACTTAGGATGGCATCACCATAGTTTTTCCCGCTCATCATATCGTTCACGGGGACTCTTCAATCTCCGTTGTCTTCCTGGCAAGTCAAGATATTACATTGGATGAGAGAAACATTGTTTGCCCCTTAGGTTCTGGTGTATTAACGTGGTAGCTGAACATAACGTTGGCTGCGCAAAAGGCATATGCGACTAAACAGTGAAGAAAGGCTGTGCTGTGCAGCCCTGCGCCACCACGGCGCCCTCACTCCCCCGCGCCTGGTGACTGCCGCCGCTCGCGCCGCCCCAGTCCTAGGCAGCGGCCGAAGGCCTCACGGGCGATGAATACTGCAAGCCCCACGCCCGCTCCCGCGTCTGCCCCATTCTACCATTTCCTGTCACGCCGCGTCCCCCTCCGCCCCCGCCTCCGCCCCGCTCGCCCCGCTCCCCCCCGCTCGCCCCGCTCCGCCCCCACTCCGCCCCCGCTCGCCCCCGCTTCGCCCCGCTCCGCCCCCGCTCCGCCCCCGATCCGCCCCGATCCACCCCCGCTCAACCCCTCTTTGCCCCCTTCACACCACCTCCTCCCACCCCGCATTCCACCCAACGGCAACCCTTCGTCATAGCACCTGTCCCCGATGCTTCACCCACCCTCCTTCCCCGTCAGCAACACACCCTCTAAAAGACGGAGGTGAGACACATCTGGTTGTAGTATTGTACAGTTTAACGAGAACAAAATTTAGTTCTTTGCACGAAAGAAAAAATTTGTGAAATGACTTCTAATTTCTTTTAAGTGCCAATAAGTTTTCTTTACCCGACATTACAATTGGACGTGAGTACTGCTATTATCGATTGACTGTTGTTATCCCTTTTGACAAAGATCACAAAGATAAAGATTGACTATTGTTTTTTCAAATACCAAAAGTAATGAAATCGAATTGGTTCAACTCGCAGTGGATTACGTCGCGAAAATATTGACCTCTCTCACGGTTTCGAATATTTAATTCTTTATTTCCTGCGAACTTATATTGTAAGAATTATCCTCTCAGGCCTCTGTGTACCTGTGAGAGCCCGACTATAATTTTCTGAATTCCTTTATCATTGAATATATAGATCTATTTCTGAGGTGTTATGTCTTTCGTAATAACGCGACTATTTACATGTTACAGTTAATGGAAATTTCAAGGACAGGAGAAGTTCTGGTTTCTGACCATTCTCTCTTCTCTCCTTTGTTTCTTGTCGTTGAAAAATAAATACCTTATTTGCATGATACAGAATTATATATATTATATTTTTATAGTCATAGAGAAATACTTTACGATGCTCCCTTGTATCTTATGTGCTAACCCTTAAAAATATCGTAAAAGTTCAATAATGGCACGAACTTAATCTACTCTGAATACCACCCTTAAATATGTGTTAATGAATCTGAACGTTTCTTACGATGATTGTTTATACGGGCCAAAA
Organism: Gryllus bimaculatus; assembly: GCA_017312745.1. Lineage (NCBI taxonomy): Eukaryota > Metazoa > Arthropoda > Insecta > Orthoptera > Gryllidae > Gryllus > Gryllus bimaculatus. Next base: position 2,592,439 of record BOPP01000074.1, read on the forward strand.
ATACACGGATGTTTACGAGCATATTTTCGTAGAAGCCTAGATTTTGGACAAAACTAAATGTTTAATGAACAAGACACAGTTTTACAGCACGAATGAATATATTACGACTGTCCGTCACCGCTTATACATTTTATGTACGCCTTTATCAATGCATATGAAGGAGAGTCAAACGACGGTTTATCATAAAATTAAACTCTAAAAAACCTTTCCTTTTCGTTTTCCTACTGTTCTGTAATAAATAAAAAACATTTACAAAAGTAAATCATTCTTCCGAATGATACAAACTTGTTTTAAAATATTTACGACGTAAATAATAATTGTTTGAGGTTCTGGAAGCTTCGAGGTTATGGCTCAATTTCGGTATGATGAATTTAATTTTGCATCCCGACAATCATGTAGCTAGTGCATTGTTAGTAATTATAAAATATTTAACTATTATTTATACGCTTCTTCTAATACATATACTTCTTTATTTAAACTTAAATAACCTTAGAATTAGATATTGGAGGCAATTCCTGTATTCTTTTCGATATTTTCCCGTATTGTTCAGTATAATCGAAAAAACCTGTCGTCAATATGTTATAATACGTTAATTCACCACTCTATGTTTCTTTAATCAATTTGTTTGTTGTCTAAAGTTTAATATTTTTTAAAGTTAAGATTGCATTATATATCACAAGGACTCGCGCGGACCCGAAATAAACATAACATTTGAGATCTCATTTAGAGATTTCTGCGGACTTGTTTCCAACGCCGAACCGCAAGAATCGTGAAAACCTTTGGTAAAAAAACTGTACTACAACTGCTATCTATTTTTGAAATGGACATCTCCGTCTCTCTTCTATCTTCCCTCGTTTCCTCTCTTCTCTCTCCCTCCCTCCCCCTCTCACCTCGGCCGATATTCTTTTTTTTCTAGGCTCTCCCGTTGGTGTCCTTTTTTCTGTTCTCCGTGTCGGCGTGTGGGTGCTGGCAGTGGTGGGCTAGCGGTCGGTGGACGAGGGTTTGGATGCGCGCTCTGCCACGAGGCGGGGAAGGGCGAGCGGTGGTGGGGCGGCGAGCAGGCGGTCGCGTGCGTTACTGCCCCAAGAACAAGCGATTCCGCGCGGCATTTATGGGCGCAGGCGGCCAGTGCAGCGGGGCGTAAAAGCGCCGCTAGAAAGAAGAACCCCCGTCACTGCTCGAAGCGTGCTCGCTTCCGCCCCCTCCCCGCCGTCCTCACTCGCGTCTCCGACCCCGGCCACGTCACCGCTCCCGCCTTCAACCGGTGCCCCGCTCCCAGATCCGTTCTCATCTTTCGCTCTTCCTCTTTCCTTCCTCCCGCTTACCTCCCCTAACCGCGTCCTACATCCCTTCCCCCCCTCCTTCGTACCTTCTTGCCAGTTCCCGCTGCTCTTAATCTTCTTACGGCTGGCGTGCTTTCGCCTAGACTATATCTTGAAATAAGAAGGTTGGTAGATGAAAGCACAGTATACTTGACTAGGCAGGGCTTTCCACACTTTAAAAAGTTTGCATGAGTTTCCATATGTTCGTCAAGCGTTCCTTTCCTTTCAAAAGCCACTCATTCTCGCCAATTTCTAATCTCTACATTTATGTGATATGAAATAACAGTGTAATTTTCAGGGCAATACGTCTTTAACTTGTAGTGCAAGTACTCGAATACTGTATGTATTTGATGTACGGACGGTTACAGAGTGCACTTATTAAATCGATATTCGCAGCCGTTACACGACAACCTCGCGTTTCTACCGCACTGAATGACAATAAACAAAATTTCTACCACGTTGCTCTATAATTTTACCAAGCTACTAAACAAGGCTTATTCAAGTTGGTATCAGGTATACATTACTTCTTTAGGATCCACTTTGCACAACTTTCATGGCTTCCTTCTTCGACTTTTCTTTCACCTCGTGCTTCGCCATCACACCATGCCCTCCCTCCCAATCTCCCCTCCCACCATCGTACCCCGCATCCTCCACGGGCGGGGCCACCAATTTTTTCCCAAACGCCATGTGGGGGGGTGTTAACTGGGCCCTGCTAAAATTCCGAGCGGATGCCGCGCTGCCCCCTCCCGCCCCCGGCTCCCCCTTCCCCCTCTCCCTGCCCAGTTACAACAAAAAAAACCTACGATAAAGCGGCGCGAGTGGAACAAGATAACAGCGCGCACCGCCCCGCGCGCTGGCGCGCTGCTCGGGGTGGGGGCGGAGGGGGAGAAAAGAGGGATCTCTGCGCCGTTTGACGTCATCGCGACCTGATGACGTCAACGCCCGGAAGGGCGGATGAGCAGGAATGTATATCAGTGTTTCGATCGTGGAGATTACGTGTTTATAGGCTCTTGGTGGTTTCTAGCCCATCTCGCGATGTTAGCACCGCATGGAAATTTAACCGACTTGGGAGGATGCGTTCTGTTTCGTGCGACGAGCAGCGGAGGAGAGAAAAATAAAAGGTGTTGTCTATGATATGATGCTCCTAAGCTCGCTTTAGTGCGTGGCTCCTCGAACTGAGAGCATACGGATTCCCCTTTGAAATAAAGATTCTATCCTCTACTCCTTGCTATAATACTAAAGGAAAGTACATATGTGAATTTGTGAAAAGGATGAGCATTTGTCAGTTCTCATTTGTAATTTTTAACATTCAATTGATGTTTTAATCTACAATAATATAAGTAAAAGAAGTACTTTGGCAAATTGATATAGACAATAATGTCAACATACTGTAAATAAGATTTAAAGAAAAATAGAAATATTACATAACTTCGACGTTCTACAGAGAGAGTAACATGCTAGCGGAAGTCGAGATAATGTATCTCTTACGATGTAAAACATTAATCAACTAGATTGATTTTCGGAATATCAAGTAGACAACAATCCGATTGTACATAGAACCATACGATTTTACTGAGTGCACCATTAATGACTAAAAAGTGTATTATGTTGGTGGTACCAGTGTACTTAACCCAGAGTTTCAAACGAATTTACATTTTGATTAAGCATGCATTCTGTTATGTTTTCGTTTTTCTCAACGACTGCGTTTGCAGCTAAGAACAACTTTTGAGGAATCATACAGAGACGCATTCGCAAGTAGCATCTACAAAGTTTGTTGCAAAGAGATGCATCAACAAGCGCTCCTAAACGAAAACACGACCAAATGGTTTTCGAAACTGCAAGGAAAACTGCACAAGAAAACAATTAAAATACTTGTATAAAATTACATAAAAACAAATATTTTGAACAAATCATCTTTCAAAATACGTATAGTAACAAAGGTATGTTTATAATTCAGTGAACACTCGTGTACATGATATAAAAATATTTCCTGTCCTAACGTAACTAACCATTATGCAAAAGTGATGTAGGATGACGTATGTTCCTGTCTAGTCTTCTGGACGACAGAAGACTAGAAGGAACCACTGAGAGTGGTCACACGTAGCGACGCGATGAGAGGACGCATTCCAGTCCGGCACGCGCACAGTATGATAATTGGGAAATAGCAAATAATTATTTGCATTTTTTCACTTAAAATAAATTATTCTTGTTTTTATTTTTCCACCAAGCGGTGAGTATCTAAAAAAAAGACCCCATGTTCACATGGCCGGAGAGCCGCATAGTTTTTTGTGATTTCTGCGCGCATTGGATGTCGAGCGAGGCCGTTCGCCTGTGTTGCGGTGTTAGTTGGGGCGCGCAGATTAGGAAAGTCATGGCGGCAACGCAGGAACGAAGCGGAGTGTCTGTCTGTTGCGGCATGGACACGGGGCGCGGCCGAACGGCGCGGAAACAGGAGCCCACGCCGGCTCGCCCGACCGCTCGCGCCAAGGCCGGAATGGAAACCAATTCGCGCTTGCCCTGCGCGGGCGTGGAGGGCGTGGGGGCAGACGGCCCATCGTACCGCCCTTCCTCCTCCGACGCCTTGGCCGGCCACCGGGCGGTCGCGCGCGCTCTAACGAGCAATTTATAAGTCGCGCGCGGGGGGCGGGGGGCAGGAAATAGAATAAGGAAGCCTCCGAGGAGGCGGGGCGAGGCGGGGCGGGTCATGCGATATGAACAACGCGGCCGTAGGCCGGGTCCACGCACGCGAGGGCGGAGGGCGGAGGCTATTCCGGGCGCCTCACCTGCGCCGCCCGCGTTTGTTCCTCCACGTGAGGGCGCCGCGCTTCGTAAGGCGGTTTATTTCGCGCTCCTTGCGTCGCGAGGGAGATTTAGCCGGCGTCTCGCGCGCGTCGCAGCGACCCAGGGGGCGGGCGAGCACGGGCGGGGCCGGGCCGGTCGGCAGAGAGGCTCCGACGCCGAATTTAGGCCCCGCAGCCGCATGCGCAGGGAACGGGTGAGCGGGGTGGATGGAGAGAAGGCGTTGAGAAGCAGAAGGAGGTGGAGGAGGACGTACAGCGGTCGAATCGGAGGGGCGCTTAAGAAGCGGAGGGGCCTTGATGCGGAGGGGCGCTTAAGCGGCAGGAAGCCGCTTAGAAGCGGAGGGCGCTTACGAAGCGGAGGCGCTTAGAGCGGA